>QEPC01006430.1:8052229-8072941 GCA_003113815.1 Sphenodon punctatus | reverse complement strand
TGTTTGGGGGCAAAGGGTGTGTCCCTTGAGAGGGGGTATGAGCATGAGAGATAAAGGGGGGGAGTGTATAAGTTTGGTGGGGAGGAAAAGGAGGGATGGGAGTGCCTTAGCCCCCCTGTGAGAAAGGGATATGGGCATGGGAGGGGGTAAGGAGCGGGAGAGTTTGGGGGGTATGGTAGGGAGAAAGAAAGAGGGTGGGATCTGGGGTATGGGTTCGCTAGGGGGAAGGGAGTGGTTTGCTTGCCTGCCTTCCTCCTGCCTCTGGGGATGCTGGACTTGGGGGTTCCTCTCCAAAAGCTCCGTCCCCAGGCCATTTTGGGTCCCTTGGATGTTGTCATCTTTGGGGAGGGAAAAGTGTTAATCAGGAGCCAGGGAGGACAGCTTTACGGGGGAGGAAAGTGGGGCAGCTATTGGGGGTATGGTGGGCATCAGGAGGTATGGTGGAGGGAGGACAGACCATCAGGGCTCTTGGGAAAGACGCTTTGTGTCAGTCCTCTAGTCCCACTCCTCCCCTGTCTCAGGATATCTGAGAGTTGAGGAGAGCATGGCCCCTGATCTGACATTGATGTTGCTTATGTGAGGTTGGTGTAAAAAAAAATTTTTAAATTATCCACAATATGATTCAGGATGAGGCCACCGACCTCATATGTGTTACGGCTACCTGACTGGATGAAGCATCTGGGGCAGTATTGTCCCAGATGGTGACAGCCAGGTAATTGGTGCACCAACAGTCATGGTATGGGGGCCGGAGCGAAGGCATGGTTTGTAAAGTTATCCTGGCCTTTTGAAGGTATCTGGTACCTAACATGTCCGATATGGAGTGTGTCCACCTTATGCTGGATTTGGCCAAGGATATATTAGGGATTCTCTTGGTGTACTGACCCCCCTGCTGCATAATTTATTACCTGACTGCTTGAGCTGAGGACCTCACTCTGAGCAGGATCAAAGCCTGATGGCACTGAGCCCCCTGACATCTAAAAATATCCTATGTCCCCAAGCATGCTCCCTGGGGATAAGGATGCCTGTGAGACACTAAGTC
This sequence comes from Sphenodon punctatus, assembly GCA_003113815.1. Classification (NCBI taxonomy): domain Eukaryota; kingdom Metazoa; phylum Chordata; class Lepidosauria; order Sphenodontia; family Sphenodontidae; genus Sphenodon; species Sphenodon punctatus. The sequence goes on along the minus strand of QEPC01006430.1, from coordinate 8,071,902 downwards.
CCTGAGCATGCTCAGTGGGAAGGGGGAACTTTGAGCATGCCCAGGCCTATAAAGCCCAGGCATGACAGTTGTCTGGGGTGTGGCTATAGGAGAAGGATCTCCGAGGAGAGATTTCCTCTGCCAGAAAGCTTTTTAAAGCTGAGAGAGGTGACCAGAGACAGGAAGGGACCTGGATGGGCTTCAAAAGGACTGTGCATGGCCCAAGGGCTCAGAGATACTTGGACCAGCCAGCCAGTAAGTGTACCAGGCAAGTAACCATAGTAACCAAGCCAAGTACGTGCACTTGAGACCTCGCATCTTCATGAATGTTAGACCCCTTGTCTCTCCCTCTGTTCCCCTTCCTAAGTCTCTACCCCAGCTCCTGTCTCTCAGATTGTAAGCCCTAGGGGCAGGGACCCTGTCTATTTTATTACTTTGTAAAGTGCCAGGTACACTGCTGGCGCTATATAAATGTTTGTTAATAATAATAATAATAATAATAAGTAGGACATTGGGAAGCCAGACTGACTGTGCCTGACTGAATAGGGATAATCATTGAAGGCAGCCAGGGGTTGATGCCTGGCTGGGACTCTGAATCGAGATACTGTATATGGTGGAGGGGAAAGACTGTAAATAAACTCACGTGGACTTAATTTCCCTAGCTTGTGACTATGGGTAATTTCAGACGTTATGTGTTCCCTGGTCCCCACAGTGGATTCCCAACCATGACGAGCCGGCCAACCCCCTCCCATGGTCCAGGACAGCCCCGAACAGACGTGATGGGAGTGGGACCACCACAAGGAAATGGACGGACGGACCATGGTCTGGGGCAATGCAACAGATGTTACGCCGATTCCAGACCGTGGTCAGAACACTCAGAAGACACCAGAGTGGGGTGGGAGGCAGGCATAGCTGACTGAGGGCAAAGGAAGCCAAAAGCGCTGAAAGGCAACACCCACACAAGGGAAATGGGAAGGGAGGGGGAAGAGGGAGAGGAGCAGCTGAGGCGGCACACACAACAGGCATAGGGAAGCTGCGGACAAGGCAGAGCACAAAACATAAACACACGCCCGGACGCAAACACACCCCAATGGGAAAGGAAGGAAGGAGGGAACACACCGGGAAGGGCAACACACGCAGCACCATGGACCCGGGGAACCCAGGGCCAAGGAAGTGGAGGGAACTGGGCCGGGAACAGGTCAGGACACGGTAAAAGATACCCAGAACCCCACTGACAGCACAGGACACCCAACAGCAACACAGATACCCCAAGTCACAGGGGCCCCCACAGGGACAGAGCACAGTCACAGGGGGAGGGCAACCAAGCTGGGGAAGGCACTGGAGAGGTCCGAGGCAGGTCCGGACGGCAGGGATCCTTCATGCTGATGCAAAGGCATGGCCGGGGAGGAAGGTGAGCTGGAACTAACATGCAGCACAAGCAGCACCCCACCCCCGCCCTGGAGGAAGCAGGGAGGCACTGTCCAGGGCCCCCAGACCCGCGCAGTCATGGAAGCACCCAGGGGGCAGGGTGCAGGAGGTCACAGACACAGGAGAGCAGGAGGCCTGGCAAGGGATGACAACACCACAGGAAGAACCAGTAGCGGGGTCAGGCAGCAGGAACCAGCCAAAGGGGAGGCTGGGCATGGAGGGGAACACCACAGGCAGCGAAAGCCAGGGGGTGCCTATGGAGGGGGCACAGTGACAGAGGCAAATGGAACTGATGCAAGCGAACTGGCCAGAGCAGCTGTGAGGCCAGAATGGCAAGAAGTGAGTGGCAAGTGCCCTGAGCCGGCAGGGGGGTGCAGGGAGGACATGGTGGGGCACACATCCGTGGCACTGAAGACACAGGGGGCCTCACAGCCAGCTGCATGGGGTCAGGAAGGGGCCCGGAATGGTTAGACCCACCAGATGCACATAGTTGGGCCACTGAAGCATGCCCCAGCAGTAGCCCAGCCCCGCCATGTGGTGGGCAATGAGGTAGTAGGCCTCAAATGGATCCGCCACGGTGAGACCCACCTGAACATCGGCATGGAACCACACAGCAGCCAGCACTGCCAAATCCAGTCCAGTGGGCTCTGGCAAGGCATAGTCAGCAGCAGGGGACCATGGCAGATGACCAAGCTCCAACAGGTGGTGATACGTCGCCCCACGTGACCGCTGGTAGCCACGTGCCCTGCAGATGCAGCCAAAGAAGGAAACAGCCAGGGCATGGCCCCCCTCCTCCAGACAGGTCACGAACCTAGCCAGGCTACACACAGAGAGGGCAGACATGGTCTCTTCCAGGGACCATGCCACATATGAGCACCGCATCTCTGAAACGCACCCATTGGGAAAGGCTGGAGGCCAAGCGCCTCCGCATGGAGCTGGCACTCACGAGCGCTGTTCTCATAGCCAAAGTAGTGATGCCCAGAGCTCAAACTCGCATAGGCACCAAAGAGGGTGTCTGGACAGCACAGGAGCAGTTGCATGACTGGGGAATGCCACAGGTCACAGAGGGCCATGGTCTCATGGAAGGTCCAGCTATGGGGGGCGCCAGGCGATCCAGGGTGTGGGAGCCCCAGGGCATCACATCTGGCCATGGTCCAGCAGGCAGAAGGTCTGAACAGCAAGGAGTGAGGGGCCCTATGTTCCCATGTGGGCTGGGAAGGGAAGCAGGGGAGCTCCAAGGACACGTGATAAGCCTGCAGGCTGCAACATGGGATGGCTAGCGAACGATGCATGGGGAGTGGACCAGCACAGCTGCAGGAAATGAGCACACAGGCACTGATAGCAGCAAGCACTGATAGCAGGGAGGTGATGACAACAGGCAACCAGCTGCGGACCGCATGGATGGGCGCATGCGGGCTTGGGGCATTAGCCCCCATGCCTGAAGCGCAGGTGCACCTGCAAGGGGCGAGGGGTGCCCCAGTACCCACTCACCAACCACCGGCCAGCTGGCAGCAGGGCGGGTGGGTGAGGGTGGCCAACACAGGTGCACTGCCCCCCCTCCACAGGTGCAAGAGCAGGCAACAGAGCAGGGGTGGGCCGAGGACACGGGCATGAGAGCCGTGTGCCGGACCACACCATTTGTATGCTCCACCATGGATGCGGGCCAGAGGGGCGCATGTTGGATGCACCTGGCCCTATGTGCAGAGTGGTACCGCACTATCTCCGTGAACACGTGCTTGTTCCTCTTGTTCATGGCTATCTCCACCTCATGCCCCAGGGACCCCCAGATCCGTATGAAGTCCTGGGTCTCCTTGTGCCCCCATTGCTCCCCATGCTGGTACCAGCGTCTCCCGCATGTGCCCTCCTCCTGCTCTGCCTCCGCTTCCCCTCTTCCATTCTCCTCTGGGGCTCAGGCTCCCAGGCCCATTTCTGGGTCTGTGGGTCGTAAGGGGGGTGGTTAGATGCCTCTGTCCGTGGCCTGCCCCCTTGCCCCCCTCCTGCCAGCCACCGCCCTTTGTGCCCCTCTGCTGCAGTGCATTCCTCCCTCACTGTCCTTACCCATTTCTAGGGTTCCTCCATCCCCTGGCTAGTTGTCCCCTCTGGGGCGGCCTGCCCCAGCTGCCACTGCTCCTCCACCACCGCTTCCAGCACCACCACCTCTTCCTCCTCCCTTCCTCGCTCACCCTCTGCTCTCCTTGCCCTTCTGCCTCGCTCCATCCCACCACATTCCCCTGCTGTGTGCCCTTTAAATCTCCCTCCCTGGTCTATGTGTTGCTCGTTGCCTGCCAGCGATGCTGCATGCTTTTACCATGGCTGGGGATCATTTTTTTCGATCCTGCCTGGTGGTTGGCATTCAGTCATTACGTTTGGCGGTTTCCTAGTGGGAATTGCTTTGACCACCATGATTCCGGGGATGGTCCCGTCCCGACCTCCAGAACTGTGGTTGGTTTTTGCCCCTATGAGTGATTGACTGTGGTGAATATCTGGATGCCGCCGACTCTTTGGCCACCCCGTGGGGTTTACCATCATTCACTGTGGTTGACTGTGGGTATTTTCAGATGTGATGGGGCCTATTGGTCCCGTCACAAAAACAATAAATTCATCCCCCGCCGGGATGACCCCGTCACACCCTAACAGATGTAATCGCAACTGTTTGGTATTTCTGGTAATTCTTCCTAGGCAGGAGCATCCTCACACCATGTAACATTCGTTGCATGCTACTCATGTTTGCTTGTGTCCAATCGCAAGTTCACTACATAACAGTAACAGGGCAGAGTCCCTGTGGGCCAAGGGCCCTTTAAAGAACAGCTAGTGCCAGCTAGGTGCAGGCACTAGTGGTGCTGCTGGTGCTCCAACAGAGTAGGGATAGCACCTAATTGGAGGACAGTTGTGTTTAGGACATGGCAGCAGCCAACCCAGGAGAAAAGTCTGAGCCATAGTTTGGAGGCTGCAAGGAAGGCAGCAGGAAAGTATGGTACGCTCAGAGGGTGTTGTCTGAGCTGGGAGGTTCTAGTGGGGTGCAGAGGGGTGTACGTGCCCCATAGAACCCGACAATGGTGAGAGACTGTATATATATTGGAGAGTGTGAAGGGACTTGGTGAATAAACACAGTTGTTGGAGCTAAACCCTGAGAGATAAGTGTGACTGTGGGCCCCCAGTCCTGCAAGGACTCACGCCAGGCAAGGCCATCCCTGCCACAGTAACTTTCATCATATCCCTTATTGGTCCTTGTTCTGGCTCCTTGTAAACTGTGTTTCTATTGGTGTATTTCAAGGGCTAGCCCTTGTTTCTGCATGCTGATGCTGGAAAATCATAAAATACTGGAAACTGACTAAAATACCAGAAACTAACGCAGAATATACCAAAAACTACCAGAAATACCGAAAAATGGTGGACAATCACAGGCACCATTCTCAACAACAACGGAAGCGCAGATTCAATGCATACAGAGAAAATACTGGCAAACGGTTGCAAGCACTCCTGAAAGGTAGATATTTCCCAATGGTTTATACTTCCAAGGACAGCAAATTTATTATCAGTGACTTATTGAATTACATTGAATAAATACACTTGTACTTGCACATCCAGAACAATCTGGATAAACAGGTACAATTTGTTGACACATTTATTCCATGATGAAGTGGAAGGACCAATGTTCATCTTGACAAGTAATCAATATTAACCATGTCTTATGTGTAAATCAAGGGAACCCTATCAGACAATTTATTATTTCATATTGTATTTGTTTTTGACAATATTTATTTTGTTCTTCGTGACCAGGTCTACACAATGAGCAATTTCATTTGTTATAGGTATGTGATAACATTTGCTAACTTCACAAATACTACTTTAGGTAGCTTAGCTTGTTATTAAAATAATAATAATAACAACAATGAAGTACTTGGCACTTGTGCATAGGATGTTTGATCTTCAATGTGCTTTATGAACAGTTACTTAATCTGTTCTTTTATAGAACAGGCATTTTCATTTGACAAGGCATTTGAAATTACTTTTAATTTCTCACAGCGTGGGGCCAAATTGGAACAGCAGCTATTTTAAACCAGTTCTGAATTTGGTCTGTAAACAATGTTTCCTTATTTTTGCCAAGGTTGCTGTAAGTATTGAGTATAATTGAGTACGATAGACAAATCCACTAATTCTATTAGCTGCATTATTATTTCTTTGTGCTCCCCTCTTTATTGTATCTGTCTTTTGATTCTTGTATTATACTTAGACTGTTTCAGGCCTCTGAAACCTTTTTGCTTTATATTTAACTGCCTTCTTGTTGGGGGGTGGGCAAAGGGGCTGTGTTGTGTGCGGTTTGTATGTAAGTTTCGCACACCCTGGGTCTGGTGGCCCGCACACCCCGAGTCACACTCGGCCTGCAAAGTTTAGGGTCAGCTCAGTAGTCCATAGCTCCACATAAAAATAAACAGCTGTTTCTTGAGCTGTTTCTTGTGCTCCCTGGGCTCTCAAGGCCAGAACCCCTCCTGCTGGTTCTGAGGAGTGTAGAAGAGTGTTCTCCTTTAGAGAGAGTCTGGCACACCACACTGGAGGAGCTCCTCACTGGAGACATCTTCTGGGGCACCGGTCCTGATCTCCTCCATAGAGTTGACCTCTGAGAGGTCGATCCCCTCTTCCCACACTGGTCTACTGGAGATTAGGTGGTTGTGATTTACCAGCACAATGTGATGTGCCTCTTGGCTGCTCCTGGGGTGGGCTATATAAAATAACACATCATAGTCATATTTGTAGTATCATAGTGGATGCAGGATGTTCAACATTTCTCATCCTGCTAGATCTCTTGGCCGCTTTTGACACCGTGGACCATGGGCTGCTGTTGAGACGGCTGCATGACCTGGGGGATCTGGAAGGGACTGTTCTTGAATGGTTCCATTCATTCCTCTCGGGGAGAAGCCAGCAGGTGGTGCTGGGGGATGAGACATCTTGCCCCCGCGCTTTACCATGCGCATTCCGCAGGGTTCTATTCTGTCTCTGTTATTGTTTAATGTATATATGCAGCCCTTGGGGGAAGTTGTGAGAGGGTTCGGGGTGCATTGTCACCAATACGCTGATGATACTCAGCTGTACTGGTCCTTTTCAATGGTCCCAGACCCTGCTGTCTTGGTGCTATCCCAGTGTTTGGAGGCCGTGGCTGAATGGATGTGGCAGAGCAGACTGAAGCTCAACCCCGATAAGACGGAGGTGATGTTGGTGGGGAGAGCAAGGGAGGTAGTGGTCCCCCGATTGGGGGGGTTCGTCCTCCTATAGCTCGGCAGGTCCAGAGTCTGGGGGTGATATTGGATGCAGATCTCTGCCTGGAGTGGCAGGTGGAGGCAATCACAAAGGCTGCTTTACGCCAGCTGCATCTGGTACAGAGGCTGCGTCAATTCGTCTCCAGCCCGGACCTGGCGTCCCTCATCCATGCCTTTGTCACCTTGAGGCTGGACTACTGCAACGCACTCTATGTGGGGCTTCCCTTGTGCCTGGTTCGGAGGCTGCAGCTAGTGCAGAATGCGGCGGACCGCCTCATTTCAGGGACGGGTCGTCAGGAGCACACAACACCTGTGCTCTGGACTCTGCGCTGGTTGCCGATAGCTTGCCAAGCCAGGTTCAAGGTTTTGACTTTGATCTATAAGGCCCTTCCTGGTCTGGGCCCCTCGTACCTCAGGGACCGCCTTGCCCTCCGCGCCCCAGAACGGCTCCTTCGGTCTGCAGGGGGGTGCCTTCTTGGAGTTCCCCCATGTTAAGTGGGGGCCACAATTGAGAGGGCATTCTCGGTGGCTGGGCCGCACCTTTGGAACTCCCTTCCCGAGGAAGCTTGCCTGGCCCCAAGCCTGTTGATATTCCGGTGAAGATGTAAAACCTGGCTGTTCACCCAGGCCTTTGGGGAGGGTGGGTTAATGGGGTTTTATCTCCCCTACCCTATTTTATTGTTTTAAATGTTTCCCAGGCCCTGTTTTAATACTTTATGTATTTTTGATGTGTTTTTAAATGGTTTTATATGTATTTTATATATTTTTTGTTGGAAGCTGCCCCGAGCTGTTCTCAGGAGGGGTGGGGTATAAATCTAGAAATAAATAAATAATAAAATAAATAAATAAATAAATAAATAAATAGTAGTACTTTCAGGCTGGCTTTCCAATTCCTGTCTCTCATTTATCACTTTAAATTGTTTACACTGGTGCAACTCCATTGACTTCTTATACAGTCACTTCTGACTTCCATAGTATAAGTAGGAACAGAATCAGACTGATCCATTGCAGTAATTGGGAGGTCAGAATAATTTGAAACAGAGGGTGCTTTTACCCGGAGCACACCCATGCTCCACCTCACACCCAAGTAACTTGTTTGGATTTTCAGAAAAGTGGCAAGCATTTAGACAGTATGCACAAAATCAATGTCAATGGGGCTATATAGGAATAACAAAATAATATGAACCTATTTGTCTTCGAAAATGCACATGTATTTTAATTGTTCATGGTTACTAACTTATATGCATTTTGTTGGCATTTCTGCAGAGCTCTTGTTGATCATGAATCGATACCATCCTTGTGGCAATGAATGATCACAGACCATGTCCTGAATTGCTGTTTGTTGTAATTCCAGTGAATCAAAATTGGTACTGCGGTAGGGATTGTGTAGAACTTGGTGTCCTTCCGGGGAGCATTCTGGAGCTAAGTGGAAGATAAAAAAATAGATAAGGTTTAAAAATTTCCATCTGTTTGCCATCTCTCTATACCTTCCTTCCATCCTTTTCATTGCCCTATAGACCAATGGCCATAGCATGCTCCACTTTTGGAATACAAAATTTTTAGGGATAGGCAAACGCGATTCGGAAGTTCGGACCGAACTCGACCAGTTCGGTCAACCAAACTGAACTTCCGACGAACCGAACTCGATTTTTGAACCGAACCGAATTTCCGAACTTGGCTCTGTTCGCCCATCCCTAAAAGATAATATTCCATTTAGTTCAATTGGGGTTGAATTTCTGAACTTTGTTCGGAAGTTCGGACCAAACTCAAATAATTTGGTCGACCGAACCGAACTTCCGAACTGAACCAAACTGAATTTCCGAAATCGGTTCTGTTCGCCCATCCCTAAAAATTTTAGGTCCCTTCCACCCCATTCTATTATATGACATACACCAGAGTTCCTATACACTCTGACTCCTAGACTACTGCCCCATCTAGTTTTGAGATTTTAATCAAGTTTTCACCCACTTTCTCTAGAAAACCTTGAATCTTCATGTTAGTTATTGTATTGCTGTGTTTAGGTTATTATATTAGACAGGGTCCTGTGTTCACATTTCCTTATTACCACCAATGGGGAAAGCGCAGTGAACACGAATCCCTAATCTTAGGCCACTTTGAACTGGTGATTTTTGACATCAGCAGTAACTTAGCCCATGAAACGTTTTATTCTCCCAGCTAATTTTCATTCTTGGATACTATTGGTTAGAACAAATCACGAGGATTGCTGGTATTCTGCTCTATGTAACCCATGAAGACACAGTGGGGCTCTTTACTGTGTATAATTTGTGTTTCGGGGGTTTAATGCAAGTCTGAAGATGGTCACTAACACTCCATTTATATTCATTTCCCAAGTCAAGGAAGCATTTCTTATGAAGCAGTCACACAGGAAGTCATGTTATGATGTTTTCTGGTTATCCCATAAATATTTAGACTTTTGGGGAGCATTTTTTGTTTTGACTTAAAAAAAAAAAACACCCCAAAACACTTTCCCCCTATATAGCTGGCCATTCCCATCGTACATCTGACATCTTAAATAGCAAAAGCTCTGAAAATATTGTGTTCTCTACTTCACTGAAAATAATTCAGTAACTTTATTAAGTAAGTGCTGCTACAATCCCCTCCACTCTCTCCTGATGTTATAACTTCAACACATACAAAATTGGCCCTAGAAATCCCCAGCATGGTCAGTGTTAAACCATGATCATCACATTTGGTATGCCAGTTTGCCTAGCTCCCTATGTATTTCTGTGGTGTTCCTAAATATTTACCAAGTGACCATTAGTTTCTTATAAATCAGTGACCTGATGGCTGCTAGAATTTTTATTTATTTAAGCATGTATTTGTAATAAGAAAAGTGATTATGTTTTTTTTAAAAAGGCAACTTTTTACTCATCTGATCCCTTCCATCTGTTTTATGAAGTCATATCTGCTTTCTGTGCAGAGAAAAACAAGTTTACGCTAGAAAAGAAGCACCGATGGAAAAAGGAACTGGAGTCTAGTCTGCTTCATGCATCATCAACAGAACTGTCAACTAATTTCACACTGGCGAATCTTTAGTACTGGTGACAATGTAAGAAGTAGAAAGAAAAGCATGACTTTTTCGCAACCTAACTTTTGAGTGAAGAAATGGCCATTAGACATGTAAACTAGGAATATTTTATATTAAGTCACTGAAAGAGAATAAAGGATGCTGCTCCACAATGTCATATTTCAAATGTCATTTTTCAGATTGTAACTCTGCTTTATTATTATGACATTGACATTGTGAATCATATTTATTATTTTTATTTGATTGACAGGATACTCAGAAGGTCAAAGTCCATCTAAAACTCTGCTGCCAGGATATTCACCTCTCTCGTCGCTTCAGCCATGTGCAGCCCCTCCTCTCCTCTCTTCACTGGCTCCCCCTTCCTGAACAAATCCTCCACAAGCTCCTAGCCTTCACCTATAAAGCTCTTCACAACCTTGCTCCCCCCTACCTCTCTGCGCTAATTTCCCTCTGTACTCCAGTCTGTGAACTCCGCTCCTCCTCTGTCCCCTCTCTTGCCTCCCCTGCTCCCCTAACCGCCTTTGTCCCTTCTGCCTAGCTGCTCCCCATGCCTGGAACTCCTTCCCTGTCCACATCCGCTTCGCCCCCTCCCTTCGTACCTTCAAATCCCTCCTCAAGACCCACCTCTTCTGATCTGCCCTCCCTGACTCCTCACTCCCCTCACCTAACTCCTGCTGATACCCTCCATCCAATACAATCTGTTACCTGGGTCTGTGTACTCATATCCTCACCACATGGACCAACCAGCCATCATTCTTGATGTAACCAAGCCAAGCGCGTGCACCTGGGACCTTGAATCCTCGTGAATCTTACCCTCCTTGTATCTCCCTCTGTTCCCCTTCCTTCGTCTCTTCCCCCCCACTCCCGGTCTCTCAAATTGTAAGCCCTAGGGCAGGGACCATATCTATTCAGTTACTTTGTAAAGCACCAGGTACTCTGCTTGTGCTATATAAATGCTTGTTAATAATAAAATAAATAATAATAATAATAATTAATAAATAATCTACTTATTCTAGGAATTTTTAAAAGATTATTTGTATTACATCTGTGTCAAAGTGGTGGTAACTAGCCAGATATAGGCCAAATATTGCCTAATTGAACATTTACTGTAGTGTACATGATGCTGTAATAATGGAAGAACAGGGTGCTATCAAAGCAAAATTGGAGCTGAACGAATTCTCTTCTTTTTCAATTTGTAACACTCCCAAGAACTATTTCAAAGAGATGGCTGGAAAATGCTGTCAAATGTGTTAGGCTCAGATCTCCCTAGGAGGCGTGGGACCTGTATGATCATCATTCCAGGTACTGTCATCACAGTTTAATGGAAAGCACTGTGCCTGACTTTATAGAATGGGATTTATAGGCAATGAAAGAAATACATCATCAGTGCTAGTGCACGACTGGATTTTAAAAGCTAGGTGCTTTGCTTTCCTACCAACTAGAGCTGGAATAGGGAGCACATTCGCTATCCGTGGGGTAATAGTTGCAATTCCAATTATTTCTGTTGGGTTTCAGATCTGAACCCGAATACTGAGTTGAGCACCTGATCACCTAAAAATATCAGGTGTCACCGTTACTCATTACCATTTTATAAAATGGGAAATTGGGACCGTAAATTGGGAGACTGGAACCATAAATTGGGAAATTAATAAAATGGGAAATTGGTAAAATGGTAACTTGAGTAGCCCATTGGACACTGATTAGTACCTAACCATGGTGACAATGCATGGGAAGATGATCAGACAGGCCGCATACATCCTAGGGAAATCTGAGCCTAATTAATTTGACAGCATTTTTCAGCCACCTCTGTGAAATGTTTCTTGGCCTTTTACAATAAAAGATTTGGGTGTTCCAAATTTAAAAAAAATCAGAGAATTCAATAAGCTCAAATTTTGCTTTGATATTTTCTTTGTTCCTTGTTTATTTCAGCCTCATGTCCACTGTCATTTTGAATGCCTTGCCCTGTTTTTGTGGGTACTCATTTCAGCTTGACTAACAACTTCATCAATAATGTCACCCTTCTGGGGCACAGCTGGGAATAACTGGAAAGTCATAATGGGTGAAAATAAATGGATAGCCTGCAGGAGTCCTGTGTTCAGTCCGGACGGTCCCCACTCAGGGGGTTTTGCACGGCAAACCCCCCAAAACGAACAGATGCCATGTTCCTCCCACAGCCACCACTCCCTCATGACACAGTCATAGGGAATTCTGGGTCCAGGAAGCTCCACCAACTGCTTGTTTCCTGTTTCCCCCCCCCCCCCAAATCTTTTGGAGCACTAATTTTGGATTGGTAAACAGTAGAAGCCTCCGAGAGAGGGAGAGCAGTGAGCGTACTTGCTGCTTCAACCACTTGAATCACTCTAGGTGCTTTGCCTGCATGGAGGCTTTGCACACAAGACAGACTTGTCGGTGAACATTGGCCTAGGACTGGCCCACACAGTGGGCCCGTGATGCCCCAGGATTCCCCAGATGCTTGTCAAAGTATTTCAGAGGTTAGGCCTCCAGAAAAGACGGTTATGGAGAGGAGGCTCCATGGCACATGGGAGTGCACATCTCACAGCCACCTAATAAACAAGTATCAAACATGGGTTGTCTTGTTTATAAGGACCCAATGTGTGCTGATTAAAGGAGTGAACTGCCGAATTTTAGAAATGCTTGGCTCTATTCAGGCACATAAATATAGTGGATGAGATGGAGACAAAGTAGTTCAAATTATATCTTTTGTTGGACCAACTTCTGCTAGTGAGAATGTGCAAGACTTCTTGGTACACTTGGTAGTGTACCAAGTCAGAAATATCTGTAGTGGCCAGATTTTCCAAAAGACTGCCTTAGGCAGCTTTTGCTATGCTCAATAGGAATGCTGGCTGTTGAATAATGCGGTTAAGTGCCTAAAGGAGAGCAGAGCAGTTTTCAAAATCTGGCCCAAAATGTATAGAGCACCTGGCCTCAATCCTGCAAGGAGGCAGGTAGTGTGACGCTGCACTCCACTGAGCAAGTGAGGCCCACAGTGCAAGAGGGAGGTGCAGAAAATGTCAGTGCAAGGCAGCACACAGCTTAAAAGTCAGGGGAGGGGAGGTAGCATGCCTTCTCTTCTCCTTTGTACATGCACTTTCCACCATCATCATGTCCTCCATGTGAAGTGTGGCACTGCTAGAGTCAGCATAGCCTTCAGGGAATTGTAGACCAAAGGGAATGAACTGAAGTGTTGTTCTCTGGGAACTGTAGTTGTAACTGTTACTGTGTTCAGTTAACTAAAACCTCTGGATTTTCTTCCAGTCCTTCTACACAACATGTAGTAGGGAAGATTAAGGGGAGACATGATAGCAGTCTTTAAGTACCTAAAGGAATGTCACAAAGAAGATGGCAAGGAACTATTCTGCATTGCGTCAGAATATAAGGAAATAATGGACTCAAGTTACAGGAAGGTAGATTTCAGACAGATAGCAAGAATATTTTTCCTAACAATAAGATCTGTTGAGCAATGAAACAAGTTGTCTAGAGAGGTCGTAGGCTCTCCATCACTGGAGGTTTTCAAAAAGAGGCTGGGCAGCCATCTACCAGGAATGTTGTAGCTGTAGTCATCCTGTATCCAAGTAGGGCGTTGGTTGGACTAGATGACCGTTGAGGTGCCATCAAACTCTGAAATTCTATGATTCTCTGGCTTACCCAACATTGCAGAGCATATCAAATACTGAGAACAAAACTGGGTTCTTTTGAATATTAGTTCCCTGGATGAATTGCCTTCCTTTTTGCAAAACAAAAGATTTAAAAAATAAATTAAGTTTAAAATATTACTCTCTATCGCCACAAGAAGCCTCTGGTATCATTTAAATGTAATTAATAACAATCAGCTTCTCAGCAATAAAAATAGGACCAAGGACTCCATTTCAATGTAATTAATAACACTCTGTTCAATATTCATTTGTAATAAGCCAGATCACCACCACATATTGGGGTCTTACTGATGATGAATTGCTCTCTCTGAACAATGGAAATCAATTAGACATTGTGGACACGAATAATCATTTTTCATTCTTCCCATCTTTATGTTTACAGTACCTTAGGACTTGCTGCTTTTCATGTTAATTGTAGAGATATTCAGGACTGTTACAGAGATGTACATAGCACAGTGAGAGGAGGGGGTGAGCATGGGGAAGGAAAGCATGGCAGAAATTTTTATTAGCAAATTGATTGAAGGAGAGTATATTGAGACAAACACAATCCTTGTATTCCCCTTAAGGAACATGACATTTCTGATGGAATGGCTCCAACTTCTGTTAAAATCTTGGCATACTTTTTCTTTGCTCTGTATCAGAATATTTTTTTATGACCCTGTTATTTTCGTTCGGATATTTTTATAGACTCACTAGAAAAATGTTGGGGTGAAACTTGTCAGCCCTCAAATCCATCACAGTTGGAAGACCTGACTTTGGACATTTTCCGACATGAATTAAAGTTTACTTATGAGATCGGGGGGCAGGATGTACATGTAAATTATTTATTTACTTTTGGCACTTGTTATCCCGTACAACCTCCTGCCTCCAGCAGCCCATGGTGGCTAACAAAGTTAAAAGCATATAAATAAGCATACAAATAACAGTGTGTGTGTGTGTGTATATATATATATATATATATATATATATATATATATAAAATTATCATTTTTTAAAAAAACACTTTATTTTTTCATTTTATTTAATATTTCTATGCAGCACCTCTCGCTGATTGTGACCCAAGGTGGTTTACATAGTAATTTACATATACAATCAATAAATGAAACAACATCAATCACAGTATAATCTCAAAAATACAAGAACTCCAACCATTCAATAAACAATACAAAGTACGCCTAGCCTCAGGACTGAATTATCAAAAAATACATCCCCCCCATATCCGCCATACCCCCCTCTCACTGTGGTACCATCCCCCCAGGTTCTGCCCCCACTGTCATTACAGAAACTCCACCCTAATCCAGTCCCCCCCTTTGCCACCTGCTCTCATCATGGTGCGAAGGCTTATTCCTCAAAACAAAACCCCACCTCATCAACCTCCAATTCCTAAGGCTACTAGTCAAATGGGGAAAACACAGGGATCAGCACAGCCAGAGTGCAATGGATTCTCCCAATCCTGGAAGCCCCACCTACTGGAGCTGAAAGACCCAACCTCCTAAACCCAACCCCCCCTCCCACTACCCATCTCTCCCGCCAAAAGCCTGGTGGAACAGCCAGTTCTTACACTGTTGATGGAAGGAGGAAAAATCTGGGGACAGACAAACCTCAACCGGGAGGGAATTACACAGCCTTGGAGCAACTACTGAGCAACCATGGTTGCAACTCATGGAACCTCTAGGAGGGCGCTCCCTGCAGACTACAGGGGCCAATTCAGGACCTGGAGAGTGAGGCGATCCCACAGGAAGGTGGGGCCCAGACTCTGTAGAGGTTTATAGATCAGTAACAACACCGTGAATTGGTCCCAGAAGACTCTAGGCAACCAGTACAATGAATGGCGCATGGCAACCCATCCCTGTAAGGAGACAGGCCATTGCATTCTCCACCATCTGCAGCCTTCGAACCATCACCAATGGTAACATCATGCAGAGTGTGTTTCAGCAGTCTAACCTTGAGGTGATGAAGGCATGGAAGATAGTGGCCAGATAAGAGTGTGAGATATATGTCCGAAGCCAACGTATCAGGTGTAATTGACAAAAGGCGCTCCCGAAGCTGGGAGTTGAGGAGCACTCCCAGACTCTGAACTTGAGGGCCCAGGGAGGGGAAAACCCCATCAATTATGGGAGTCACCTACTCCCCTACCCCATCCACCAGCATCACCTCCATCTTGTCAAGATTCAGCTTCAAATGGTTCACCCAGTCCCCCACAGCTGCCAGAAAACAGATAAACACTGAGACTGTTGTGCCTGGATCAGATGAAAAAGAGAGGTAGAGTTGGCTGTCAAAAGCATACTGATGATTCAAAAGCATACTGATGACACTGTACATCAAATCCCCTTACGACCTCCCCCAGAGACTGCATGTACACATTGAACAAGAGAGGGTACAGAATAGAACCACACAGAACTCCATACGAGAGGTCTCAGGGACCCACTTGCTGGGTCCTCCCAGACAAGAAGGTGCAGAACCATTCAAGGACAATTCTGCCCACCCCCACCTGGTCCTGCAAGTTGATGATCAGCATCTCATGATCAACTGTGTCAAAATCAGCCGACAGATCTAACAGGATCAGTAAGGTAGAATCACCATAATCCAATTCATGGCAGAGGTTGTCAACCAAGGCCACAAGTGTATTCTCAGTGCCATAACCCAGATGAAAGCCAGATTGCAAGGGATCAAGAAAACTGATGTGGCCCAAATACTCCTGAAGCTGCTGAACCACCATCCATTCAATAACCTTCCCTAAAAAGGGAAGATTAGAGACAGACCGATAGCTGGCGAGGGAGTAAATGTCAAATGATGGCTTCTTGAGCAGTAGGGATGTGCGAACAGACTGGAGTTCGGATGTTCAGACTAAAAACTTAGTTTGGGTTTGTGTGTTCGGTCCCGTGGAGTTCAAACCTCCTGAATGTTTGGAAATCTCAGCTGCCTGGAGGCTTGGGGTGTTCCAGGGGGGCCTGTGGGGGCATGGCAGGTCATTGGAAACACAGCAACAGCAGCACCAGAGACCAGGAAGGCTTCGCACTCCAGCTTGCCTGGGCAGGTAGGCTCGGCGCTTGCCCACAGGGGTGCCCTTGGGGGCATGGCTGGCCATCTCAGACTCAGCAACAGCAGCAGCAGCAGAGACCAGGCTTTTCAGGCTGTCAGGCATCAGTGGAGCAGTGGCAGAGGCCCAATCAAGGCTTGGTGGCTGGCACCCCTACTTGGTCGGGCGTTGCAGGCTGGCTGGCATCGGTGGATCAGCGGCAGAGGGTGAGCCAAGATCGTGTAGCTAGCTATAGGCTGGCTGGCAGGCTAACAGTTTGTTCCCCAATGCCACCCTGCGTCATGAAGTCAGTCAGATAAGGTCGCCGTGGTCATCTAGTATGAGAGAGAGAGAGAGAGAGAGAGAGAGAGAGAGAGAGAGGCAGGGCGGGTGCCAGGCATTGGGAGGGAGGGACAGAACCTCAGCAGCACAGGAGCAGTAACCCTAGCCCAGATTGAGGAGGAGGAGGAGCCCCATCCCAACTGCCCATGTCATGGGATGGCGTGTGCCACTGCACCATCACTCCTTGTCCAGGGGCAGCTCTGGGAATCCCAGAAGCGGCAGGTTCACCTTCAGGAACAGCAACTGCTCCACCAACTTGGCCCCAAGGCTCAAGCAGTGCGGGCAGAAAATTCCCCCCATGAGGGAGAACACCCTCTCACTGGGGACGCTGGTTGGTGGGCAGGACAGGATACCCTTGGCCACTTTGGACAGGGCCAGCCACATGTTGGCCTTGCCAGCCCAGGGATCCAAGGTATCACTGCTGGGATCAATGCATGGCTCCTCCTCCAGGTAGGTCTCCACTGCTGCTGAGGCACCATCATACTCCCTCTGGTAGCTCTGGGTGGGCACCACCTGCCCCACTGCCCTCAGCCACGCTGCTTGCCCTTTTTTGCTGGGTCCCATTCTCCCCAGAGTGGACTGCACACAGGAGGAGCTGCTGTCACTAGTAGGGGTTCTGCTGCTGCTGCTGCTGCTCATCCTGCTGCTGGTGCAGCTTCTACCACTAGGGATGGGGGCAGGGGTAGACCCAGGGGTAGACCCCAGATGGAAGGGGTCACTGCTCCCACTCCCACAATCCTCAGGGGCAACCTGCTGCATGACCCGCTCTGCCTGCCAGAACTTCTGCACCAGCGTACCCTTCTGGAGGCCATAGACCGCTGTCTCGCATGCAATGCTGCCCTTGATCCTGGGTTCCAGCATGGTTGCCAGGACATATTCCTCCCAGCGCAGAAGCTCATCAAAGTGCGCACACAGCTCTGCCTTCAGCTTCCATGACCAGTCAAGCACCTCATCGGAGAGCTTCCTGCCCTGAGGGACAGAATCCCGCGCCCCTATAATCTCATCCAGGCTCCTCTTTAGACGATGGACCAGCGGGGTCACCTGGCTGAGGGTGGTGGTGGAGCTGCTCACGGTCTCCGTCATGGTCTCAGGACAAAGACTGTCTGAACAATCATGTCCCATTCGTCCCTGTTGTACCCTGAAGGTGCCTCAATGTCTGTCTCCAGTTCTACCTGATGCAGGGCAGCTTTCTGCTCAAGAAGGTGCTCGAGCATCAGGAAGGTGGAATTTCACCTGGTGGAGAAATCCTGGATGAACGTGTGCACTGGGGACCCTTGCTCAGCCTGATTCTCCTGGAGGAGCTCACTGCCCTTCACGCTGCGGTTGAAAAACCCAGCCAGCTTCCTTCCCCGTTCAACCAGGGAGCTAAGGGTGCCTGGGCCAATTCCCTTCTCCCCCAAGCCCAGAGCGTCCTTCACCACAAGATTGATGGGGTGTGTGGCACAAAGGATGCTTGCAAAGCCCCCGTCATGAACTGCCTTTATGATATTGGCTATGTTGTCCATGACCACACACCCCTTGGTGAAGGCCATGCCTGGTGTGACCCACTCCCTCACCATGGTAGCCAGGGCTGCCCTGAGGTTCCTTGAGGTGTGAGAGCTGTCCATGACTTGTGCCTGAAGCAGGGCCTACCTATACCCTGCTTCAGGACCCCTACTGCCACTGCCAAGTGCTGCCTCTGGGTTCTGCCACCAGGTAGGCATGCTGAGCGTTTCTGGCAGACCACAGGTCAGTGGTAAAGTGGACCGTGCCTCCCCCCCCATCCCCTGAAAGCTGCTCCCTCACCTGCTCCTTCAAAGCCTTGTAGAGCTGTGGAACCATGGTCTGACTCAGGGCAGGAAGGCAGCTTAAAGTTGGGGGCCAGGAACCCAATCAGTCACTGGAAGCCCTTGTCCTCCACAATTGGCAAGGGCTGGCCATCCAGGGCTATCATTTTTGCCAACAGGCAATTCACTTTCTCTTGGAAGCTGGTGCCATGGCGTCTTGCCAATGGCCTTGACAGATCCCCCCACTCCAGCTCTTACATGGTGGACTGATGGCGCTGCTGGGGAGGCTCCTGCTGCTAGAGGCAGCAGCAGTTGGTGCAGGATGCTGGTCGGCTGAAGGAGCTGGGTGACTGGACAGTGCAGTCGGGAACCTGCTGGCATTCACTTCCCCTCTCTTATTGCAGTTGTCCCAAGATTGGTGAGCACCTGCCCCACGCTTCACCAGCTTATTGCACAACGTGCACTGCACCACTCTGGGATCATCTGCCCGCACCTGCTTAAAATGATCCCAGAGTGAGAATTTTCCCCTCCTCCTGCCTTCTTGGCCACCCCGGCTGACGCACTGCTGCCAGCACTGCTGGGAGGGGGAGAACTTGGTGGTTCTGGCGACACAGCTCTGGGAGGAGGCTCAGTCGTTGCCTCAGCTGCAGACATCTCCTCTGTGGCACTAGTGTCTGCCTCTGACTCACTGTCCATGATCACGGTGATGTCCCATGAAGGGGAGTACTGGGACCCTGAGGCTAGACTGCCCATGCCCGCCATGTTGCTGGCACTCTAACTGTGCCCCCCTCTGTAGCTGCTAGTGCTGCTGCTGCTGCTGCTACTACTCTTCTCCCTACTGAGATTGCCTGGGGATCGGGCCCTGCCTCTAGCAGCTGGGGTGGGATCCACCAGCTCTGGTCTGCTGGGGATCGCCTCGACAGTGTGGGACATTGGTGGCCCTGGAAGAACATCGGAAGCAGCACCAGCACCTGCTCCAGCACCATCAGCAGCAGAGACAGAGGGAGCCTCAAGTCCCGCAGGCCTTCCAGTGCCCTACATGGCAGTGGAGGAGGGCACTGCCAGGAGGTGACGCTGAGCCACTGAAGCCTGTTACCCTAAAGCAGACCTGCTGAGCTTGGGGGGTGGTGATGTGCTCTGCCTCTGGCTACTGCTGCTGCC
>QEPC01006430.1:8028092-8045963 GCA_003113815.1 Sphenodon punctatus | reverse complement strand
GTGAGTCAAAGATGAAGCCCAAGCTAAGGGCTTGGGGTACAGGGAGGATGGAGACCCCTTTAATGGCAATTCATAAGAAGAGGGAGAGGAAGGGTTGGGAGGGAAGATCAGGAGTTCAGTTTTCACAATATTCAGTTTGAGTTGGCGTTGAGAAAACCAGGCGGAGATATCGGAGAGACAGTTGGTGAGATGAGCTTGAACAGAGGGGGAGAGGGAAGGAGTGGAGAGATAGAGTTGAGTGTCGTCAGCATATAGGTGGTATTGGAAACTGTGGGAGGCAATGAGTTTGCGTAGGAATTGGGTGTAGGTAGAGAAAAGGAGAGGGCCAAGGACGGCGCCTTGGGGAACCCCAACCGAGAGGGGTAGGGAGGAGGAGGGGGAGGAGTTAGGAAGAGATACATTGAAGGAGCGGTCAGAGAGGTAGGAGGAGAACCAGTCGAGGACAGAATCCTGGAATCCAAGGGAGTGGAGCGATTCAAGCAGGAGGGAGTGGTCAACAGTGTCAAAGACAGCAGAGAGATCAAGGAGGACAAGAATAGAGTAAAGGCGGTTGGATTTAGCCACAAGAAGATCATTGGTGATCTTAGCAAGAGCGGTTTCAGTGGAGTGAAGGGAGCGGAAGCCAGATTGGAGGAGGTGAAGGGAGGAGTTTGTGGAGAGGAGGTCTAGGCAATGGGAGTAGACAACCCATTCAAAGAGTTTGGAAGCAAAAGGGAGGAGTGAGACCGGATGGTAATTCGAGGGTTCAGAGGGATCCATTTGAACAGTTTGGGGTTTTTTGCATTTGTTTGGGCATTCAGTTTGAACGTCCTAACTGGCTGAGTTCGGGCCGAACCACGAATGTCCAAACCACAATCGCACATCCCTATTGAGCAGAGGTCACACCACAGCCTCCCTCAGACACCTTGACACTCTCCCCTCCCTCAGGGAGGCATTGACCACTGCAGCCAGCAACAGTCCCAGTGTTTCCCAGCTGACCTTGAACAATCAGAACAGGCACAGATCTAATTCACATGATGTGGCTCTAACCACCCCAAGAACATCCTCTGCATTAGTGGGCGACACTCACTGAAACTGATCCCATAAATCTGGACAAGATGGAGCATGCATAACCTCTGTATTAGGTGCAGCTTTGATAACATCGGAAAGGTGCGCCACTCATGATTGAAGCTTTTTGGTGCACTGACAAACGTATTTGACCGAGGTGCAAAATCTAGGTCGGTCCAGCGCACTTGTCTGTGTGCCAAAAAGCTTTAATCACGCACATCATGCCTTTCAGACATTATTGAAGCTGTGCCTAATCTGCATGTGCATCCCACCACCCTTTAGTTTTCACTAACACTGGTGTAAGTCAAAGTAGGTCCATTGACACTGATGCAGTTATACCACAATATAATTTACCATTTTCAAATCCTTCTCTTTTCTGGATGTACAAGATCACCTGCTACTTTTGCAACAGTGGTCTTATTCTATATCTGTCTTGTGCTGAAGGGTAGAGGTGTGCAGTTAGTTTTCGTTATATCATCCTTCCTCTCATCCTTCCTCTCCTTCCTCACTGTCAATAACTATTGATGGCGTCACCATCCTGCCTGTCCCCCAAGCCCGTAGTCTAGGCTTCATCTTTGACTCACCCCTTTCTTTTAAACCCTACATTGACTCTGTTGCTAAATCCTGTCGCTTCTCCCTCCATAACATTGCTAAGATTCGCCCTTTTCTCTCTGTCTCGTCTGCCAAAACTCTTGTTCATGCTCTGGTCATCTCTCGCCTCGATTACTGTAACCTCCTTCTCACTGGCCTTCCCCGGTCTCACCTTTCTCCCCTCATCTCTGTCCAAAACTCTGCTGCCAGGGTCATCTACCTCGCCAGTCGCTTCGACCATGTGCAGCCCCTCCTCTCTTCGCTTCACTGGCTTCCCCTTCCTGAACGAATCCTGCACAAGCTCCTAGTCTTCACCTATAAAGCTCTTCACAACCTTGCTCCCCCCTACCTCTCTGCACTTATCGCCCTCCATACTCCAGCCCGTGCACTTCGCTCCTCCTCTGTCCCTTCTCTCACCCTTCCACGCCTTCCCTGCTCCCCTAAGCGCCTTCGTCCCTTCTCACTTGCTGCCCCCCATGCCTGGAACTCCCTCCCTGTCCACATCCGCCTTGCCCCCTCCCTTCATACCTTCAAATCTCTCCTTAAAACTCACCTCTTTCGCTCTGCTCTGTCTGACTCTTTATCCTGCTGAGCCACTATTCCTATACCTACGATCTGTTTACCCTTATCCTTGCCACATGGACCTGCCTGCTGTCATTCTCATCGTAACCAAGCCAAGTACGTGCACTTGAGACCTCGCATCTTCATGAATGTTAGACCCCTTGTCTCTCCCTCTGTTCCCCTTCCTATGTCTCTCCCCCAGCTCCTGTCGCTCAGATTGTAAGCCCTAGGGGCAGGGACCGTGTCTATTTTATTACTTTGTAAAGTGCCATGTACACTGCTGGCGCTATATAAATGTTTGTTAATAATAATAATAATAATAATAATAATAATAATAATATCAATAATGAAATCCTCATTTTCGTTATCATTATTACAATAATGATAACAAAAACGATAACGAAATCAGTAATGACTTCATTTTTCTTTATTCACTTCGTTATGCCTGGCTCTTATTTATGGAGGGAAGAAAGTTATGTTTTGGATGGAAAATGTGGACAGGGGAGGAGGGAGCAGTGATGAACTCTTGAACTGTTGCTGTGATGGGAGGGGTGAGCAGACAGCAAGGACCTGATGGATGTAATCACTGGACAATGAGCAGTGCAAGCAGGTCCCAGTCAGTTGCATGGCACCCGGTGATTGCTCAATGCGTCCAGCCTCCCAAAACCAGTCATGGGGGCTCTGGGGAGGACAGTGGAAAACTGCAACACATTATATTGTAAGGGCCAGGCTGTTTGACTCTTGTTCTGTGTTAGCTCTTGCTGTGTCAGGCTGCGTTTACAGAACTCTGGTGCTTGCACTAAAAATCTTCCCCAGTCTACAGTGTTATACATTACCTTTCCTTATACCCTTTTTACATTTTACCTTTTCCCTACCTCTGTATGTACATAATATATAGATATAAATATAGATTATATATAGAGAGATTACAGATATAGGTAATGACTGTGATCCCATGTCCTGCAGATTGTGCACATGCACACATTCTGCAAGGAATGGGATCGTAGTCAATATAGATTAGATATACCTTTTACCTTCCTGTTTGTCTGTCTCCCCCCTGTCCATATTATAAATAGATATAAATATTAGTTGGATGGATGGCTGGATAGATTATATAGATACTAGGCTGTTTTATTATATATATTAGGATTATAAAATAGGAATGGGAGTAAAACATAGTGTATAGAAGTTTATTGATATAGATACTTAGGAATATATTACATACGTATTATAGGTTATAAAGTTTAGGTTAGAGTCTGTACATAATATTACATATTGTGCACTACTGCATCATAATGAGAAAGGGAGGAAGGAGTTCAGAGAAGTCTGCGGCAGGTGGCTGACCAAAAATTTTCGTTGTCATGTGATTCCGATACCAGTAATGACACTGGTAATAAAAAACCGAACAAAAATGAATAACGACAGTTTTTAATAACAAAAATGGAAAACAAATAACGAGATGGGTCCCCTGGAGGACACCTCTACTTAAGATCTGATGGCCATTGTTTGTGTTGCTAAAGAAAACCAAATGTTCTCTAAAAAGTGTCTGATTTCCATGTTGATCTCAAAAGTAAGAGATGGAGACAAAAGGTGTCTTTAGATGGCCGTGGGGGTGCTCACCCTTGGATCTGCTCCAGGGGTGCACCCCTGCATCTCCCCAATTGCAGCTCTGTCTGGGTCCATTTTCAATGGTCTGCCCATGCAGTGCTGCCCTCCCCCACACCATAGAGCTGTGGGTGGATCAGCCATTGCTCTAGGCTTCCACCCATAGCTCTACGGTGTCGCGCAGGACAATCCCTGGCCAGGACCCCAGCTGCAGTGACTGTTCCCTGAGTAGATGGACTGCAGCTCTGCTTTTTGGTGGTGCTCCAGCTTTGGGCAGCCCACTCCGTTTGCGGTGCTCCAGGGTGTTCCAGAGCACCGCAAAAAGGGCTGGAGTGGAGCAAGCAGCGACTGCTCCACCTCTGCTCCACCTGCACATCTGGCGGGTTGCCTTTAAACGGATGGACTGCCCAGGTGTGAAGCAGAGCAGATACGTGAGTGTGATTCATGTAAAAGCACCCAAAGTAGTTCAGAAATTCTTTCAGATTTTTAATATAGTAGCAGGGCCCTATGTTTCGTGCAAGCAGGCTTGCTTACTCTCACCAGCAGACATTGATCTAATAGAAGATACCATTTCAAATACTTTGACAAACATCTGTTCAGTGCATGTTAAACACAGCTGTTTAACATGCACAGTTCAGTAGCAGTGCTGAAACCTCCTATGTCCAGACATCTCTGATTCATGACATCTGAGGTGTCTGGATATAGGAGCTATACTATTGAGGTGTTATATAAGACTATTGTAAGTGGCAGGAAATACACAAATGGCAGCAAGGTGTCTGACTTGTACTGAATTTTCATGGGTGTTAAGTGCCTAATTGCCATTTGAACCTTTGAAAATCTCCCTTGCAGTCTTCAAAAAGTAATTTATTATATAGTTATTGAGTTTTCTAGATGAAAATGTTGCCTTTTAGAGGCTTATGACAGAGCCAGTATATAGCCTCACATGAAAATTGTTAGTTGTGATGCAAGCTAATTACTACTTACTTTAGCAGAAAAGAAACAAATCCTTATAATTAGTTTAAAAACTGTTATTTTTCTTTTGC
This sequence comes from Sphenodon punctatus, assembly GCA_003113815.1. NCBI lineage: Eukaryota > Metazoa > Chordata > Lepidosauria > Sphenodontia > Sphenodontidae > Sphenodon > Sphenodon punctatus. The sequence continues at coordinate 8,041,116 of QEPC01006430.1, read as the reverse complement.
AACAGTTCACTTGGAAACTGCCTGCCTATGTGTTAAGGTGACTGCAGCTAAACTTGACTCTAATCAAAGAGAGCGCCTCCTGTTTGTTTTTAATATGTGACAAAGTCAGGTGCAGATGTCAAGCTTGTATACTGTGATAAAGTGTTCAATATAACAATTGCTCCCCTGCTGTGGGGAGCAATAAATGTCACTGTCTGTGTCTTGTGCTGAATTGCTGTTATTCTCCTGTGGACAGGCTAGATTGCCTTTAACAGGAAATATTTATTTGTTTTTTGTAAAAAGCCTGTAAATTTTACATAACCCCACAGTGATATTGTATGTAATTGTATTCAAGAGGTTGACGTGATGGGTATACTATACACCACTTTCACCAGAGGAGCTGAGAGGTCATCAACATAAAGGGCAAACAGATTTCCTACAGGAAAAAATTAAATTATGTACACAGCTTTTCTTCTCTCCAGTTCCAATGCATCTTGAGAATTAAATGATGTACAGTAGCTAGTATTTATATTAGCCTGCTAGCGTTCTAAAAAAAGATTATTCTTGGACCATTATTACATTCAATGCATTAAAGAGAGGTGCTGTTAAGAAGACATCATAATAATTTGTTCACTTGGCTAGATTTTAAAGCATCTTCTTGAAAACCAACAATTTTGTGACAGTAGCGTGCTGAAAAAAGACACAGAAAAGATTCTTTTTGACATGTTCAAAGCAAACAAAAAAACCCAATACTTGTTGCAGTCGCTAAATAAAAAGAGTATTTTAGTAACATTGTCGGTGTTGCAAAGAAATGCTTAGCTGCTAAGCTTGTCTAGCATCTGACTTGTTCTGCCTATTTGAAATGACTGGTGTTTGAAGAATTGAACACTCACAATGGAAATAAATAGTGCAAGAATTTCAAAGGTGTGTGCTGCAGTGGAAGCATGAGCCTGCTGCCTCTCAATACATTGAGTGTCTTACTTGAAAGTAAAGTTTCTAGAAAGATGGTTAGGTTAGGCCTCAGGAAAGGATGGTTGTTGTGCAGTTTCCCTCAGTGAATACACTCTCAGAAGAACCATACATAAAGATTAGAGAGAAAATCAAGCATGTCCGAGTGCATTCCAGCAATCTGAGCATCGCCGCAATCATTTTAATTTGGGTGGCTCGTTAAAAATGTCAAAAATAAGAGACAGTCCTGAGATGAGGGATGCTGAAGTAAGAGACTCCTCTTATGTTCCATGGAGCTGTGGTGTTCAGTTTAAGGAATGCTTATTATGTAAATATAGTGTGTCCATTCCTTTCTATAAAACTGTGGGGTGCTGAACTAAGGGACTACCCTTAAAATAAGGGACATCTGGCAACTCTAGTCAAAATACTCTCTTGGAACCACAAGCAGGCAGCTGCAGTGCTTAGTCTGAAGGGGAGAAAAGATGGGGGGGGAGTCTCAAATCTGCCCCAGAATTTCTGCCTCTTGACCCAGGAAATATTGCAGGTGGTGGACACTCAAAGGAGCCAGTAGAGCTCCACTGCTGGGTCCCACCATTCCTGGTCCCTACTCCTACTTCACCATCCCTTGCTGACAACCAGCTTAAGTGTGATGGGGCCCAGGGACTGGATCTCCCACCGTTACCAATCAGCTTTTGGTGGTAAAACTTTCTCCTGAATGAACAGCTGATGGGTGACAGGAGAAGCCCCCTCACTGCCCACCCCACCTGCAGCAACCTCAGCCATGTCCAGAGAGAGACTGGGACTGCTGGTGCTTCTGCATCTGGCTGTTGGGGTGGAGTAAGGCTGTCCATTCATTTGAGAGATTTGTATGAAGCCTGACATCTAAAACCTCTCGGACCTAATCGCCCTACGCACTCCTGCACGCGCTCTCCGCTCTTCCTCTGTCCCCTCCCTCACTCTCCCTCATTTCTCCTGCTCACCCAACCGCCTTCGTCCCTTCTCCCTCGCTGCCCCACATGCCTGGAACTCCCTCCCTGCCAACATCCGCCTTGCCTCCTCCCTCCGCTCCTTCAAATCCCTCCTCAAGACCCACCTTTTCCATGCTGCCTTTCCCAATGCCCTCTAGTCTTTCCCCTTGCTCTTACTGTCAGCCCTCCTCTGCTGACTGCTGCTACCAACCTCCTAGTAACCAAGCCAAGTACACGCACCTGAGACTTCGCATCCACCTGAATGTTTGTTTGTCTTCTCCCATGTCTCTCCCACTGTCCCCTCTCCTTGTCTCCCCCTCCTTGTCTTTTAGATTGTAAGCCACAGGCAGGGACCGCGTCTGATTGTATGTTCTGTACAGCGCCAGGTTTTGCAACTGGCGCTTTATAAATGTTTAATAATAATAATAATAATAATAATAATAAAAGTCAGTGGGGCTGACCCCAAGCCCCGTGGACTGATGCACGGAGCACATGCAAGTACCCCCAGCATGGGGCTTATGACGCACATGCAAACTGTGTGGCGACTAATGCATATGTGCACTCAGCAGCACACACGGGGCATGGGATCAGCCCAAGTGCTTCTTCTCTGCATTGATAGCTGCAGTTCATATAATTTGGGGCTGGGAGTGAGGAGCAGGAAATGGACTACTCCATTATGACCTATTGTGCACTTCTCTGAAGCAACCAAAATTGGCCACTAGGGTGTGCACCAGGCCCACATGTCATCTTTCTTTTTCGTTATTAAAAATGTTGTTTTCATTATTGTTTTTAATGACAATGTCATTTTTGTTATCATCTTCATTATTGTTTTTGTTATCATTTTCGTTATCGGTCTCGATATTGTTATCAATATCATTTTTGTTATTGGTATCGATATCGTTATCATTATCAATACTGTTATCGATATTGGTATTGTTTCAAACAAAGATCTTATTTTTGGTGTTGGTATTGTTATCAATTCCCATGCACAACTAATATCTATCTAAATCTAAGGGAGACAGTGGAAGGGAAAAGGAAAACTATCTATTATCTAATCAATTATCTATATAACCATTCTAATCTATGGATGATTTCAGACGTGACGCGGTGAGATTCACCACAGTGAATCCCACCCCGGTGTCAATTGCTTCACCATGGGCCTTGGTGAGCTGTGCAGCCCCAGCAGACGCTACAGGGGTGGCACCACTGCCCGGGGCCAACTGGAGTGAACCCGGGCTGGGGGAATTCAACAGACGTGACGCGATGCCGAGAACCGCAGTGGGACCCCCACAAGGCACTGGGGTTATGCAGATGCAAACAGGACCGCCTGAGGGCAAACAAAGCCAAAGACAGCAGAGGGCCCCGCCCAGGGAAGGGAAACATGAAGGGAGGGGTGGAGGGAGAAAACAGCGGCCACACGGAAGGCGTGCACACTTCAAAATGGGAAGCGCACACACACGAAGCAGCACACCCACACAACAAAGGGGAGTGGAGCATGGGGGCAGAGGGAAGCACACACCAGGGGGGGACAGGGAACTCCCCAGCTGGTCGGGCACACAGGAGTTGGGGGGGTGAGGGGCCAGCACGGTCAGCCCACCAGAAGGGGGAGGGGGCAGGTGCCCAGAGGCCAAGGGAAGGGGGACCCAGCAGCCCAAGGACACAGGAGGCAACACAAGGCACAGTGAAGGACAAAGGGTGTTTACTGAGGACACAAGATGCACCGGCCCGGCGCAGTGACAGACAGCGTGGGAGTGCGTGGGACCAGGGCATGGGGGATGGGACAGCAGGTCCCAGATGAGAAGGCAACAGGCAGGTGGGCAGAGCCGGGCCACAGGGGGTTCAGCCATCCCAAAGAGGCAGCAGGCAGTAACACGAGCACCCAGGCCACAGACAGAAGGAAGGTGCTGAGGAGGCAGCCGGCTGTCAGATGGGCCCAGAGCAGCCGACACCCGGCTGCAGGGGCTCCCATCGGGGATGGGGATGGCAACGACAGCAGGTGCACATAGCGGGTCCATTGCCACAGCCCCCGGCAGAAGCCGCGCCCAGCCATGTTCCCGTTCACATATTTCAAACATACAAAACCTCTGGGCCACATCAAAATAGCTACATGCTATTAATAATACCTGATCACACAAGCACGTTTGTATTTAGTAAAATTAGCATGTGAGGAGCCACTCGAAGAAGAACAGAAGGTTGCTATCTTGTAAACAAGGTTCTTTGAGATGGTGCTGAATATTCTCACATATACCCACCCTTCCAGCCTCGCATAGATTTTTTTCCTTCTGTTTCTAGAAAGGGTTGGAAGGAACTGTCATTCTGAGGGAGAGCACACTTTTTATACTAGAGGATCTGGTGACCATTATGTGGCTATTATCTGAATGGGGCGAGCATGCACAACCCAGTCATAAGAATGTTGGGAGCCATCTCGAAGAACCTTCATTACAAGGCAACAACCTTCTGATCAGCACATGGGGAGGAGCTGTTTGTAAACAAACAGCCTTATCTCCCAGTCTGATCGCTGCTGCTGCTGAACCTCCTCCTCGCCCTCTCACTCCATCCTCTGCTCTGTTTTCTCCACCCTCCCCTCCATCGACTGCTCTGCCATGGCATGTTCCCCTACTGCTGAGTGCCCTTTAAATCTCCCTCTGTGTATCGCTTGTTGTTGGTTGCCTGGCAGGTGCTGTGTGGCGTCACCACTGCCCGTGGTCATTTCCTTCCACCGTGGCCGGGGTTTTCCCTTCAGAAGTTACATTTCCTTCACCCCTGCCATGGTGAACATTCACCAGACTTCTGGACCTCCTCCTGTCCCGACCTCACGAAGCATGGTTAGGTTCACCCTGGCCCATGTTTGACTGTGGTGAACATCTGGATGTGAGCAAACAGACCTGCATGGGTCTTTCACCACCACCCGCATTTGACTGAGGTTGACTGTGGTGAATGCCACAAACGTAGCGTCTGAAATCACCCTATATGTCTATAATATATATCTATATCTAATCTATACTACCTATCTATCTATAATGTACAGGGGGAGAAGGGCAGGGAAAGGGAGAAGGTAAAATGTAGGTTATGAGGAAGGAAAGGTATTGGTAATACAATGAGGGTTAGGGAGGATTTTTTGTGTTTGTTTAGGGCTCCAAGATGTCTGCGCCTTCCTCCCCTCTCCACATTTACCCTCCAAAACACAACTACCACAGCACTAATAAGAACAACAACGATAATGACGATGGTTGTTCTGCTGTGGGGCTGTAGCCTCAGTGTATCTAAAGTGTACATAAATGTAGATAAATCTATCTATCTATCTATCTATCTATCTCATCTAGGCACGCTGCAATTTTCTTCTGTGGGAGAGGTGGCAACCCTATCTAAAACAAAAAAGAAATGGAGCAGGTACTTTTGTTTAATGATTCTGTTCCACAGAGTGTCGGCAGGAAGCACTTTTAATACCAAACACCTCCATGCCTTGGAGCAATTTTTCACTGTTGAGAAATGGTACACAAATGAAGCCTTCAGAGTCAGTCAATGGCATCAATTTCTCATTAATGTGATTTACTTTATGTGCAAGGAGGTATGGAGACAAAAAAACATAGGCAACAAGGTAGGAGGGGGGAAATTCTCACCAAGCTGAAATGTCAAGAGCAGAAGCCACTTTGATTAAAATTTTATGCTAATCTCAACACTGAATTGAAGAGAGCTTAGATACTTTGATGACTGCTATATGCATACTATAGTATAATATAGACTGTGGTATACACACTGTAGATAGCTGGATAAGCCCTAGAGAATACAGCAAGCAACTGTTTGTGAGTATTTTAACAAATGAAGCTCCCTGATCCATTGATTAGTGTTTGCTAACCTTGTTATTTGCCTATTGATGAACATTCTGTGAGAGAGCTTTTAGTCACAAGGGTCTGCACAGGGAGTAAACATAATATGAGCATAAATAAATATTCATGAAAACTTTTGCACCATAAATGCTCTGAAGCCCATATTTTAAAATTTGCACAGAAATTCCATAGAGAGCAGAGAGGTAAAGCTCACAACCTGTTTGCAGAAAATTCACAGGGAGCTGATGTCATTCAGTTGGGAATCAGAAATAATAGCATGCGCATAAGGTGGTCAATGGTATTGCACAAATAGCATCCCAGAATGAAGAGGTTCTGAAAAAGCCCTTTGCTTACAAAAATAATAATAATTGAACAGTGGTGCATAGGTAACATATTGGTAGAAATCATAGCTTGTTATTTTATGCAGAAAAATTTGCAACATAATAGCAAAAGTGTGTGTGTGTGTGTGTGTGTGTGTGTGTGTGTGTGTGTGTGAAATAATGCTCTAACAAACACAGAATGCTGAGAAAAATTGGGTCATCCAAATGTATACTATATTAATTATATGATATGATATGATATGATATGATATGATATGATATTATTATTATTGATTAATTCTCCGCCTTTTTCCAAAGACTCGAGGTGGTTTACAATACATTTAAAGACCAATACAAAGCATCATGATCTTCTTTCCTCCCAAAACAAACAAACAAACAAAATTGTATAAAAATTCCCATCCCAACTTCTATGCCTCTCACACACGGGAGTTCCGCACCAACAACCCACTCCGGAGTCTCTTCCCCAGGGGAACACCCTGCCCTCTCCTTAGTTCATATCCCCATCTCTCATCACAGGACTGTGGTGATACCTAATTCCCTCCCATCCTACCATTCTGAGTCCAACCTTCAGAAAATTCTATTAAAACAGAAATTAAATTCCAACTGCTATTCCAGATCCTCCTTCTCTATACTTAGACTAAAATATACATTAGAATGTAGGATGCGTATTATGCTATCTTTGATCAGTGTACAAACAGGAGACTATTACTGACATAGGGTTTATGTACCAACTGTTCATTAAAAATGTGGATGTTCATATATATGAGGTTTTTTGTTCCATTCCCAGTATTTCTCAGCATGGATTCTTCCTCATGGGAACTGTTCCCTGATAGTATGATCTACTTGGAATACTTAATATTTCCTCCATGCCATTCTTCAGTAATGTCATTGCCACAGCTCCTTGTCACCAATCAGGAAGCTGGACCATTTGATCCTTCTACCAGATTAGTAGGCATGGAACAATAAGGGTGTCCATGCATGTCCCCCCACCAACCATGCGTCCAACTTCTCGTGTGAAGGTGCTGCATGGGGGAGCATGCTCCCATGCAGCAGTCACTCATGGCCCCACACAGAACACCTCCAAAAATTGGGAGTGCTCCGTGCGGGGCCAGTCACATGTGTGGAGACTCCCTCCATGGCTGGGGTAGCCATGCCAGGAGCCGTCCTTGTGAAGTACGTCCCACACACGTCACATAGCTGTGACACTCAATGGCCACGGACTCCCCTTCCCACCTTCCTCGTTTAAAAACACTCTATGAGAACTTATGCTTCTTCTTGGAACACTCTCTCCACAGCCTAAATGTACTATTGGTGTGTAATGCATCGAAGTGCCATTTACCTGGGAGGTTGGTCACACGTCATTCTAGCTTTTCCATAAAATAATGCAGCATGCTGTTGTCAAACTACAGGGCAGCTATGTTCTATGTTTAGTCACAGTGAAAGCAATTACCTATTCATCCTTTGGTCTCTTACCAAAGCATGAATTTGATTTTTGTTCTTTGCTGCTCGACTGGGAAAGATCAAATTGATCTTGTATATGAAACATCTTTTACCGAAGTTCCCCAAGAGTGCATTACAAAGTAATAAGCAACATACTGCACTCCGCAGGCAGATGTAGAAGACTATAGCTCACATATCTCTTTAGATGCATCTCGCTGAGAGACAAAAGGAATGTCAGACATGGGTACCACAATTCTTATCTATTGTATATTAAAATTCTTACGGGATCTTATACTTTACATCATAATAGGTATCTGTTTCATGAGGGAGGAAGCAACTCCTGAAGTATTGTTAACTCTTCTTTTTATGAAATTTGATCAGTCATGGGGTGGGTCGTGGCTCAGGTGGTAGAGCACATGCTTTGCATGTAGAAGGTCTGAAGTTGAATCCCCCAGCATCTCTGATTCAGGATTTCTGGTAGCACATCTGGGTGAGGCCTCTGCTGAGGATCCTGTAGAGTCTCAGGTAGCATGCCTGGGTGAAGCCTCTGTTGGGGATCCTGGAGGATCTCAGTTAGCATGCCCAGGTGAGGATTCTGCTGGAGACCCTGGAGAGCTGGATTTGAGACCCTGCTGCCATGTCAGGTTTATTTATTTATTATCATCACTTAATATCTCACCCCCTTCTGCCAAATGGCAGCTTACAAATAGCATTCTTAAAATAATAAAATACAATATGAAATCAAAACAATATAAAACACAATAATGGACGGAGCTTAAATACTCCTCCCTCCCCCTTTCCCCCCCAACCACTACCTGTCTCTCCTACCAAAAGCCTGGAGAACATCCAGGTCTTATACTGTAATCGGAAGGAGGGAAGGTCCAAGGCCAGATGGACCACCACTGGGAGGGAATTCCACAGCCTTGGGGTGGCCATCATGAATGCCATCTCCATGGTCACCACCTGAAAAACTCAAGGGACCTCGAGAAGGGCACTCCCAGTTGACCACAGTTGTTGATCCAGAATCTGGGGGGGTGAGGCGGTCCCACAGGTAAGTAAGGCTCAGACTGTGTAGGGCTTTATAGGTAAGAACCAACACATTGAATCAGGCCTGGAAGACTAGAGAGGGAACCACTGCAGAGATCTCAGCACTGGTTTTATGTGCTCCCAAAAACCCATCCCTGTAAGATGGGCCGCTGCATTCTGCATGAGCTGCAGTTTCCAAATTGTCACCAAGGATAGCCCCACATAGAGCATGTTACAGTAGTCTAGTCTTGAAGTGATGAAGGCATGGATGATAGTGGCAATATTGGAGTCTGAAATATGTGGTCGAAGTTGCCATACCAAATGTAACTGGCAAAACACGCTCCTCGCCACAGCCGTCACCTGAGCATCCAAGTGGAGTCGCGAATCAAGGAGCATCCCCAGACTACAAACTTGAGGGACCAAGGAGGGACAAACCCCATCAATGATGGGGTCACCAATTCCTCCTACCAGCATCACCTTCATCTTGTCAGGATTCAGCTTCTGATGGCTCATCTTCATCCAATCCCCCACAGTCACCAAACACTGAGTAAGCATTGAGACTTCTGGGTCTGGATCAGCTGAAAATGAGAGGTAAAGTTGGGTGTCTTCAATATATTGAACAGCAAAGGCTGCATGTACACATTGAACAGGAGAAGGGACAGAAATAACCTTGCAGAACTCCACACATGAGATCCCGGGGAGAGGAAGAACAGTCCTCCAGTACCACCTACTGAGTCCTCCCGGCCAGGAAGGAGTGGACCCATTCAAGAATGATTCTGCCCACCCCGTCCCGGTCCCGCAAGCAGGTCACCAACATCTCATGATAAACAGTGTCAAAAGCAGCTGATAGATCTAACAAGATCAGTAGGGTCGACCGATCCTGATCCTTCTCATGGCAAAGATCATCGACCAGAGCCACAATTGCAGTCTCAGTGCCATACCCTGGATGAAAGCTGGACTGCGAAGGATCTAGAAAACTGGCATTGGCCAAATGTCCCTGAAGCTGTTGAGTCACTACTTGTTCAATAACCATTTAAGGAAGGTTAGAGACTGGCCTTTAGTTGGCAAGGTAGTCAATGTCAAGTGATAGTTTCTTTAGCAAAGGACACAGAACAGCCCCCTTGAGGCAACATGGAACTTTGCCCTCCCTAAGGAAGGAATTGACCACCCCCGCCAGCAACGGCCCCAGCATCTCCCTGCTGGCCTTAACCAGCCAGAATGGGCATGGATCTAGTTCACAAGAGGTAGCTCTAACCACCCCAAGGACATCCTCTGCATCAACACCCACTGAAACTCATCCCATAAAACTGAACAAGATGGGGCATCCATAACCTCTGGTTCTCATATCGTATCAAATGTGGCGTCGAAATCGTGGTGAATGTGAGTGATTTTATCCACAAAATAGTTAACAAATAGTCACAGTGAGCACTGGAAGATTCCAGTTCCATGCGGAGGGAGGCCAGATTGACCAGCCCCCTCACCACCCAGAAAAGCTCAGCTGGACGTGACTTCACAGACACTATAAGAGCAGCAAAGAACCCCTTCTTTGGTACTCACACAGCCACCACAGAGGTTTTTAAACCAACTCTATGCCACAATCTGTCGGCTTCAGTGTGGATACAGTGCCACCGTCACTCTAATCACTGCCCTTCTTGCTTCAGCCATTGCAGGTCCTCCATAAACCACAGGGGCCTGCATTGCCAATGCTCAGGGAGCAGATGTCTAGGAGGAGCCATTCGGTCAAGGACCTTGATCAGCAAGATGTTCCAAAAAGCCACAAGGTCATCAAGTGAGCAGACGTCAAGATTGGAGGGTAATTCCCCAAGAGCATTCTGGAACCTCTCCGGTCCCATAAGTGTCTGGGGACGAACCAACTAAACAGGTTCCACACTTCGCAGGGGCAGACATTCGCCAGTAGACAGGCCCATAGGAGGTAAAGATCCGTTCATGACAAGAGCACCAATGACCATGTCCCCCACCAATGGATCCCCCGCCTCAAGACCTGTGAAAAATACCAGGTCCAGGGTATGCCCTCCATCATGCATCAGGCTGTTAGGAAATAAATGAGTTTTCTGTACCTCAATTTAATGGGATCGAAGGTCGCCAATTAACAAGCCAAAGTATGTGGGTACAACTCAGTTTTATTGGATAGACACTTAACATCTGGACATGGCAGTGTTACCAGTTAACAACCCCAGTAACCCAACCCAGGATGTCTTACATGTCAGAGGCCACGGTCCAAGATGCAAGCTGGTTCAGAGGAAAAGAGGAGGGGGCCCAGCAGATAGCTGGACAGGAGTCTCTTTGAGAGCGATGGTAAGGGTCAGAGGCCCACGCAGGTTTACTGCAATGCTAGTAGCCGCAGGTGCTAGTGACAAGAGATAAGGGCCTGGGCGTTTCCTTTTTTAGCTTTATTTATTATGAATACATTTTGCAGGGTCCCCTCTTTGAACATGCCAGGTGCAGAAATGAGCTAACCATTCATTTTTCTATCACTTGGAGCATAGCCATTAAAGCTGCTTTTGCTTTTTGGGAGTTTTTCTCTACTTCTTAATTGCCAGCCTGACCTGCTGAGGTTTATTTCAGACCTTCTTTGTTAGAGATAGTGGCTGTCTGGGGTTGTTATTGTGGCCTTGGAGATACATTCTTCCACTAGAGTGTAAGTTATTTACAGCTTTATTCTCATGGGTTTGTGCCAGCCTTGATGCTTATGCATCAAGTTAGATGAACTGAGTTTGTTCAGGCCTCATCCCTCTTGTGCCTCTGACCATGGCCAAACTGCCTAATCAATTCATAATAGGGACAGTAACCACCCAACACAGTCCCAAGATTGCCATGGTGGCAATTAACTCATACTCCCACCCTACCCCCCACTTGGCTGGTGTCAGCATGAATATTGAAGTCCCCCAGCACCACCATCCTCGGAGACCTCAAAACCACTTCCGACACCAGCTCTGCTAGAGCATGCAGAGATGCTGCAGTATAGGTAGGTGCACAGTGTATGAGCAGTAGCCCTCAATCTGTCTCCAGCAAAATCAGCCACAAGATGGAGGCCCTCAATACCCAACACTGTTTGCACCAGATACTGCCTAACAGACCATGTGTTCCTAAAAATAATGGCTACACACCCCACCCCTCCTGGTTCCTTAGACTGTGACTGATGCTACATGGACTATCTGGCTGGTAAAAGGCCAGCCAGAATTGGCCCCAACTCAGGTTGGGAAAATACTGGGCTAAAATGGACCATTGGTCTGACTCATTTAGGCAGCACCTTATAATCTGGAGAGTTCTACTGCTGCCAAGGTTTGTAGAAGACTTTTCAGTTCAATGGAGGGATAGTCCTGGGCTAAGGGAAGTGGTTTCTACTGTCCTCACTAAAGGGGTGTTAACAGATGAGACGTTGCGCCCATTGCTCCTGGATTTACTTGCCTGTCAGAACAGTGGTCACCAAGCATTTGTCCTGGAGCAGTACTACATGGCATCATCCCCAGAAAAGGGGGGAAGGGGGAAGTATGGCACATGGGTTAACCTGGCCCAAACCAGGGCAACACGATACCATTGGACCCAGTCTTGTTTGTTAGGGTTCCCTGCAGCCCCAGATCTGTCAGAACCTTAGAAGTGCAGCTAGTGTGCCCTTTCAGCTGACAGCTGGCTGGGAGATGGGAGCACAGAAGTCTCAGGCTCTCCAGGGTGTGTTCTGTGCTCCCACCTGGCTGTCAGTTGAGAGTGGTGCTAGCACTGACTCCAATGGAAAGGGGGGTCAGACCCAGGGAAGGCTTCTTTCCTCACTGTGATGAACCTTTCCATTGGAGTCAGTGATAGCACATCCTTCTCTGACAACAGCGGATGGAGAGGGGACGAAGAGGAGTGTAAGTGATTACGCTGCCCCCCAGTAGGGATGTGTGAACCGGACCAGGTTAGGATGTTTGGCTGTCAGTGGTTCAGGTCGAATGTTGAGTTCAGATTCAGTATTCGGATCCGTCGGGCTCGGATTGGTCTTTAGTTCAGTGCAATTGGGAACTGAAAATGACCTTTGGTTTTTGAAATAAAAGGAAAAAACTGAAAAACATATTTCCCACTATAACATTTTTGTTTCTTATTTAATTTTGATGAAATGTGAGGAAACTGTACCTCCAATGGAGGGCACTAGGTGTACCAACATTCGGAACAATTAGATGAAAAGAACTGATTTCAAGAAGCAATTGAATGTTGTGCTTTTAAGAAAAGATCCATACACATTCATGGCTACAACTTTGTTATCTTGCATCCAATGTTCATGAAACTTGTGCATATTATGTCGCTCCATATGCTTAATAATTCTGTCAATTTTCAGAAAGTGTGGATAAAGGGTCCCAAGGGTATAAGACATTAACCTGAAAATACATTTCCAGCTGTAACATTTTGATATTCCATTCTGTTTACAGGATATTTGGCAAGAATGTATCAAATACCTTTCCTGCCATTTCAGCAAATGTACAGGAGATTTTGATAAAGG
>QEPC01006430.1:8000143-8027798 GCA_003113815.1 Sphenodon punctatus | reverse complement strand
CGGACATAAGCAACATAACTGGGACTTCTGAGATAGCATCCCAGCAGTCAGGAGACATAGGGTGTCTTCAGACGTTATGAGATCACGGTGAACCACGGTGAATACCCACCTGTGGTCACCGTGTCTCGAATGTCTGTTTGCGGGGCGCCAGATGTTTGCCACGGTGAATCCCCACATGGGGTCTGTTTGAACCACGCTTCCCGGGATAGCCGGGGGAAGGTCCCGGGAAGCGTGGTCAAACGGACCCCGGGCCGGGACCAACGAAAAGTCACGTCTGGCCACACGCCATGGCCCGGGATCCCTGGCGGGATCCTGGGCCACGGCGCTTCCAACCCAACGTGGCGGCCGCAATGACCCCGCCACCCGCCTGTCTCCTCGGAGGGCGGGCGGTGGGGTGCATGGAGGGGGCGGGGCCGTGCGGCCGCACGTTGCGCTGCGCGGCCCCGGCCCCTCCCAGTTTCCCCGCCAGGATCCCCCCGGCACGTCTGTTGTGGCGTTACGGGGTGACCCAGGCGGGGAACGAAGCCGGTGGTTTTGGTACGCGGCCAAAGGGCCCCGTAACGTCTGAAATCACCCATAGTTTAAACACATCCAGGCTGGCCAATTATCATCACAATCACATCCTGCAGCACTGAGAAAGAGGACATCAGAGAATCTCTATTGACTCTTTCCTAAACAGATGCTTCTGACTTCCCAGAAACAAGTAGGGGAGATATTTTGAGATGTTCCCAGCACAGAATGAGGATATTTGGTTGACATTTCTGTTGGCCAATTCGCATCACAAACCAATCTTATACCACAGAATCCCAGGCATATGCCCCTTCTCTACATATATTGTACAGGCAAATAAAATTGGGACCCTTTATAAAATCTTTCTGATATTTTGCAGAAATGATCATGAAAGTGTAATATATATCCCTGCCAAGTGTAATATATATCCCATATATCCCACACTGGTTGGACTATAACGATGATATAATCAAACATACATTTATATGTTAATTGCTTATACCACCAAGACCCTTTTTCCAATACTTCTTAAATTTGGTTAAGTTAGTAAATATGGGAAGAGGTATAAACTGGTTAGGTTTCACCTACATTAGATGTGAGGCAAAGAAGTTAAAGCTAAGAATGTATATGTAGAATATTGCAAAATACAATAATTCAACTGCTTCTAAAATCGGATACCTTTATCCAATCATTTCTAAATTTGGTACACCTAATGATTTCTATTGGAGATATGGGCACCCCAAGTTTCAGCCACATAGCAAAATAAACAAAAATGTTACAGCTGATAATGTGTGTTCCATTGAAACCAATGGAAATTCAATTCCGAACTCACCGAACGCATCCATACCGAACATTTGAATTCGAGATCAGTTCACACATTCAGTTTGGTTGACTGAACTATTTGAGTTCGGTCTGAACTCTGAACTTCCGAACCGCGTTCGCTCATCCATACCCCCCCAGCAATCTCACTGTCCCTGGGCTGCCTGGGGAGAGAGAAATTACTGGAGTGACTGCCCAGCTGTCAGGAAGTCCTGGGAGATGGGGCAAGTGTGCTAGCACCATCTGTAGCAGCTGGCACAAGTGCATGAACTGCATGCAGGGGGTTGCCCATTTGAAGGGTTCCCAACACTGCTCACAGGGTGACAGCAGTTTGGGGACTCCACAGATTGAACATGGGTTCCGACTGCCTCCCTTCATATGTGTTAATGATACCAAAGTTGTCTGGCATCACAACTGTCCAAAACTGCAGACTTTGCTTTTCTTCTCCCACCACAGATTGTTCCAAGCTAAGAAGCATCATATAATATGGAACACAGACAAAATGTATCATCTCCCTCTGCCTCCTCCTCATAGCCAAGTCTTCTTTGGAAATGGTAGAGATGAAGAGGACATTGAGGGAAAAGGAGAAAAAAAGAAATGAAAATCTGTTCAGTGGGTGGAAATATTTATTTAATTAATTTATTTATTTTATAGTTCACCCTTCCTGCCAAGGCAGCTCGGGGCAGCTTAGAATTCATAAAAAAAATAAAATCAATTAATTTAATTAAATGTGACAATAATAAATATAAACCATTACAAAACATCATACAACATTGAAGGGTGTAAAACCCCAAACCCACAGCCCACCCTAACCCACTCTCCCCCATCCTACACATCTCCCTCACCAAAATCCTGGTGGAATAGTCAGGTTTTACACCTCCAGAAGGAAGGGAGGTCCGGGGTCATCCGGGCCTCTGCTGAGAGGGAATTCTATACCCCGACCCCTTCTCGCAGATTATAAGCCCTTGGGAAGGGTCCATGTCTATTCCATTACTTTGTAAAGTGCCAGGTACATTGCTGGTGCTATATAAATGCTTGCTAATAAATAATAATAATAATTAATAATAATAAAAAGCAATAACAACAAAAGAGTTATAGAAAACGAGATTAGGCATCAATAAAATAAAATAAAATAAAAACAATAATTGCAACAACAATTTTTTTGTCCTATAAATACGGATTGTACTATGGTTGGTACACTAGTCCTCTGGATGCAACCACATCTGAACTATTTGTGTAAAATAAATGTTTGCTGCATTTTAAAGACATTCAAAGGTCTGTTTGCAACAAGCAACAAACAGTTTAGGCCAATTTCCCCACTAAACAATTCTTCCACATTCTATATTACATCCAGTTCTGTGCATCTCAGTCCATTGCACATTGAGTAGTAAGGGACAGTTAAATAGTCTCTAGTGGGAGGTGGTGGAAGCTCCATTGTCTAGCAAACATTAAAGCTTGGCTAAGCAAAACAATTGAAAGTACAAGCATACAATTCAGTTTATTTCATGGCATTCATCTTTCGCCATAGCCAACAAAACCAAAACCAAAGAATAAATATTACATACAAATACTAAGGGTATTTTCAGACATTACGAGATCACGCTCAACCATGGTGAATCCCCACATGGTAATCATGATCCCGTAACGTCTTTTGGGGGGGAACGGAAGTTCCCCCCCCCAGATGTTCACCCACATGAATCACAAAGGGGGGGGGAATCACATTCAACACGCAAACAGAGGTCCTGGCCGGACCATCTCTGTTTGCGTGTTTAATGTAATTCCCCCCCGTGATCAAGGGGACCGTAACATCTGTACCTCTACCATGGCCCGGAATCAGCGGCGAGATTCCGGGCTGTGGTCAATGTGGGCAGGCACTGCGGTCGCATTGGCCGTAGCACCTGCCTATCTCCTAAGAGGGCGGGCAGCCTAGGGAGCATGGGGGGCGGGGCCATGCGGCCACACGTTCTGTCATGAGGCCCCGCCCCCTCCCCGCTTCCCCCCTGGGATCAGCTGGCACATCTGTTGGACGTGCCGGTTTGATCCCGGCAGGGGATCAATGGGTGATTCCATGACGGGGCCAATACAGGCTCCGTCACGTCTGAAAATACCCTAAATAAACATTAATAGGAACTAAAGAAAAAATAAATCTTACATACAATTACTTAAAATGTTAACATACAATAATAAAAAGTATCTTCCTAATAAAAACAATAAAACACATCAACATAATCAGTACTATACAATATACCAAATTTACAGAAGTCAGTATTTCAAATGTGTCCAACCTAAATGATTCAGGTTAAAGCCAACAATGGGTATGACTTCCTAATAGCTGCTGCTCTATGAGCATAGACTGCTAATATATTAAACAATTGAAAGTGTTCTGTATTTGTCTGTTCTGTCTTGCTGGCTAGATGTACTGGATGATTTAATAGTTCTTTTTCAACACGTATATGTGCAATGCTGACCTTTTTCCTTCCATAGCAGAGCATGGTTCAATAACTTAGTAATGGCAGACACTGGGCAGACTCCTCCTCCATTAAAGTCAATGGAAGCAGAGTCATTTTTTTTTTAATGGATGGAGAATTTCACCCACTGTCTTTCAACAGTAAATTAATCCAAATCCACCTTGAGCCAACAGTTAGAATTGGAAGTTTGCATGGGGGCTGTGTCATTTTATTCCTCGCTCAAACCCTTTTGAAAGTGTCAAGCCACCAAAACCATCACTGTAATAGGCATTTTTGCCAATCTCAGAAAGGTTTTATTCCTGAATGGGCATAGAGCTTTAACTACTCTTACTCTTCTAGAGGATGCCTTTCTAAGTCCTAAATTTAGCTACATTGGAAAGAGAATAGTCCTAATCTAAACTTCAATTAAAGACAGTGGGAAGCCTCACATTGCTCTCAGTGCAAGTTGAATCACACCACTCCACAATGGGAAATCATTTGCTGCAGCTGCCTGTGCTGCCTCTGGTTTTAGATAAAGCCTCCAGGACCTGGCATTTTTCAACAACACTAAAGCTGCACACACAAAAGCAATGGGCACACAGACCACATGATGCTGGTCTGCAAACAAAATAGGATGTGCAGTTTAATGCATCAGATCTTGTTATTCATCTGCTTTTTAAACTATAGCTTCATGTATCTTGTCTTTAAATGTAAAGAAAGGAACAGCCAAACTGTCAATTTATGCATTAAATTTCACCAACTCCCATCTTCCCTAATTCTAGCCCTTCTATTGAGACAGAAATGTTTCACATTTGAATACAAAATTCACTTACTTTGCTTTGTCAGTACAGAATTAAAATCCTCATAAATGTCCACAAGTTACATTTAAGGTAATGATGATGCCTTTAAGGACTTCTCAGCAATCAATAAAAAGAAAATTATAATTATAGTTATTGATTGGTCTATTTTGTTCTCATCCCTCAGAATGAATAAGTGGGACAAAATGAAAAGGTTCTTTCTTACCTCCTAATCTCAGCCAAACATACACCTTGCAAATGTGTCTTTCCTAAATAGCAGGAGTAAAAATGGACTCGCATTCTTTGATTTTCGAACCCATTGGGCTCTATTCAGATGGAAATTTGATTTCCATGTTTTTCCCCTTGGAGAATCAGCATTGTTTATCTACTGAAGCTCTAATGCAGACATGCAGTCTAATTATAATTCAGGAGTCAAATAATTTTCTATGCTGATCCCCTAGTAAAATCTGGACTTTGGCTACATTTCCCCAACAATTCAGTCAAACTCACCCTACCTATTGCATATGGGAATGCGGCTCCACATACTGGACAGAACTGAACATAGTACAGTATGTGGAATAGGGAGGGTGGTCTACCCTCATTGTCTGAGTAGCTTGTTGCTGACTCAGCATGTTTACAGGCATCCAAAAAGTGGAGCTTGCAATCAGAGAATGAACAGTCTTGTAATCACCCTGATTTTAAGGACACATTTTCTAAAGTAGTCTACTCTTGTGCATGTGCAGTTTTGCATGCACACTTGTCCAACAGACTTTGTGATAGAATTTACAAAAACACACAATCCATTTTGTGTGGGATTGGAAATGTTAACATTCCTGCAAGAGTTACTATCTACCACTTATGCATACAGGTAATATTACTCTGGAAGGTTTTAGGGAAGAATTTAGTTGGTTATAATCAGGTGATTGAAACAGGCAGATGAAGGATGAGTAGGTGTAAATGTAAAGAATTGTAAAGATGTAAATTGAATTGCAAAGTTGCAAAGGAAGGGGGAGAGAAGAAAGACACAGCGCTTCATCTTACCAAAATGTACTGTTCTGAGGGAGGGCAAAGGAAATGGATCCTTTATAGTGTTGGAAATACATTCCTTTGGTTGCATCCCCCCTAAGCACCTCATCCTGTTTGTTTGCTAGAAACAGCAGGAGTAGACAGAGAGATCAGGGAACCCTTCCCCCATCCTATCTGTCCTACTCCTGCCAGGACCTGATTGGTCAATCTCCTCCCCCAGGAGGTTTCTCATCTCTTTGTGTCTGAGAGAGCTTCGTTACTTCCCTCCTGAACACACCTAGTCTTAGGACTTAGTATAGATGTAGGCCTTTCCTATCCTACATGTATTTCCTAATAAAGCTACTTAAGCTTAAGTATGCTTCCTGCCTGCTTATTGATGATTAGCTACTCACACTCCTCTGTAAACTCTGCATTGGGCAAATGGATGCAATGATCTCACAGTCCTTGCATTTCCAACAGGGTTATGGGCCCAGACACCCAAAAGGCAGCGCAGAGTGAGTAAAATTGAGTGCTAGCATTAATCTTAAAGGCAGAAAAGAAAAGAAAGATTTTAGTCTCTGTGACCATGGATTCTATGCTGAAGGTCTCCATTCCAGAGAGGCTCACTGGAGCAACAAACTATGAAGCTTGGAGTCATAATGCAAGGATGGCACTGGGAGGACAAGGCCTAAGGAAAATGCTGGAGTCCAACAGACCTACAGATGCAGGGGCAGCACAAGAACTCTGGGATGAGAAAAATGACAAAGCTATGGCAATCATCTCAATGTCGGTGAGTCAGCGTTTACATGTGCACATACGTGACAAGTTAACTGCAAAAGATATGTGGGAAATTTTACAGAGACTGTATCAAGGGAAGTCAAATATATCAAAGATACAAATGCTTAAAAGACTTTGTAATATGAGAATGGATGAGAGTGAAGATTTTTCAGCTCATGTTAATGGCCTGCTTGAACTAGTCAGGAGACTGGAAAATCAAAAGCTGAATTTACCAGATGAATTGATAGTGGCATTTCTGCTGAACTCTTTACCACCAACTTTTCAAACAGTATGTCAGATAATAGAAATGCAGGATAACCAATCTTTGGAAGTCGTTATTCAGAAACTTGAGGAATTTAATATGGCTCAAACTAATGAACAGCCAAACATCCCTTCAGAGTTTGCTTGCAAGGCAGCTGGAAATAAAGAGGTTTTTGCAAAATCTGCGAGAGTTAAGCGTTGCTTCAATTGTGGGGAAATCACCCATCTTGCATATCAATTCAGGAAGCAAGATACTGCAGAGAAACCAGTTAAGCAAGTTCCCAGCTCCTCTGCAAAGAACAAAGGGAGCCATGATAGGGCTTTCAGCCTGGTTGAGGAAAAAGCATCTCAACTTAAAAATGTGGAAGGAATAGAATGTGAGACTGCTTCACATGATTTCTTTGTTGATTCTGGAGCAACTAAAAATCTTATAAAGGACAAAGACAGATTTATTGATCTGGATAGGACTTATAGAACTCCTATAAGATTGGCTAATGGAGAGAAAGTTTATTGTCAAGGAAGAGGCAGGGCTAAACTCATATGTCATCTGGGAAACGGTGAGGAAATGAAAGTTACCATTGAAGAAGCTCTATATGTCCCAGAATTGGATCATAATTTTATAAGTGTCAAGTATGCTGTACAGAAAGGTTTTGCAGTGCATTTTGAAGGGAAATATTGCAGAATTTCAAAGGAAAAGGAGCTTTTTATGCGAGGAATGCTGGATTCAAATGGCCTATTCAAGGTAGATTGCTTGCAACAGGATCAGTATGCAAATGCTGCAAAAGATTGCAGACATAAGAACTGTGAAAGCAAATGGCACAGAAGGATGGGCCATAGAAATGCAGATGTGTTGCATGCACTTCCAGACCTAGTTAAACATTTTAAAATGAACTCATGTGCAACTAAAGATGAGAGATGTGTTTGCTGTGTAAAAGGAAAGGGAACTAGGCCCTCCTTTCATCAGAGCAAGGAGGAAGCCACACAGCACCCCCTACAGCTCATTCATAGTGATATCTGTGGTCCTATGAAGACAAAAACAATTGCAGGAAACCAGTATGCATTGACTTTCATAGATGATTTTTCCAAGTTCACGTTCACTTACTTGATTAAAGAGAAAAGTCAGGTGCTGGAGAAATTTAAGGAATATGTTGCAAGAGCCAGCAATAAGTTTGGAAGATCACCTCAGATCCTAAGGTCAGATAATGGAGGTGAATATGTTTCAAAACAGATGAAAGAATTTTTGAAGCAAAAAGGAATTGAACACCAGACAACCATCCCGCATACACCAGAACAAAATGGAGTAGCAGAAAGAAAAAATCGCTCTCTCATAGAGATGGCGAGATGTATGCTTTTGGATGCGAATCTGCCAAACAAATACTGGGGGGAAGCAGTAATGACTGCCACATACCTGCAGAACAGGCTCCCAACCAAAGGTGCAAAAGCAACACCTTATGAACTATGGCATGGGAACAAGCCCAGTGTGGGGCACATTAGAGTGTTTGGCTCTAAAGCCTATGCTTATATCCCAAAGGCCAAAAGGACCAAACTTAACACCAGATGTGAAGAAGGGATACTTGTTGGCTATGCACAAGGATGCAAGGGATACAGAGTAATGGACACTGACACTGGAAATGTGAAGATAAGCAGTGTGGTCTATTTTGATGAAAATGAAAAGGGAAGCACTGATCAAATGCCAGACCTAATGAGGCCAAGTTCATCAAGACAGAAAAAGACTGCAGAACTGCAGATAAAAGAGGAAGCTGAAGTTTCATTTGATTTGACCATGTTCAATCAACCTGAACCAGAAGGGGGCACTGACACCAACACTGATGCTGATGCTGAAACTGAAGCAGAACCAGAACTGGAACCAGAAGATAACACTGATGCTGATACTGAAACTGAAGCCGAAGCAGAACCAGAACCAGAAGTGAGACGTTCTGAAAGACACAACAAAGGAGTGCCAGCAGCGAGATTCTCCTATGCGGCAAAAGTGGAGGAACCACAGGAGCCCTCAACATGGCAAGACATTCAAAAAATGCAAACCAGTGAGGCGCGCAAATGGAGAGATGCTGCCAAGGAAGAAATTGAGTCTCTTAATGAAAATAAAACATGGACACTCACAAAGCTACCTGAAAACAAAAAGGCCATTGGATGCAAATGGGTCTTCAAGACCAAGCATAATGCAGAAGGGGAAATCACGCGCCACAAAGCGAGATTAGTGGCCAAGGGATATTCCCAAAAATACGGCGAAGACTACGACGAAACCTTTGCTCCAGTAGTAAGGCACACCACAATAAGAACACTCCTCAGCATAGCAGCTGCAAGAAAAATGGAAGTGCAGCACTTAGACGTGAAGACTGCATTCCTACATGGTGATATCAAAGAGGATATCTACATGCAGCAGCCGCCGGGATTTAAAGAACCTGGGAAGGAGGAACTTGTGTGCAAACTTCAAAAGAGTATCTATGGTTTAAAGCAAGCAGCGAAAGCCTGGAACGAAAAATTGAATCAATTGCTCCTTAAGGAGGGGTTCATACAGGGAGAAGCTGACCCCTGCCTATACTCAAGGTTCAGAAATAAAAGGAGGACATACATTCTAACTTATGTGGATGATCTGATTGTATGCCATGAAAACAAACGAGATTGTGATGAAATCGTCAGGAATCTGAACAAAGAAATAGAGGTGAAAGACTTGGGAGGTATCACTTACTATCTTGGAATACAAATAGAACGAGAAAAAGATGGAAGTTTCCTTCTCAATCAAAAACAAAAGATAAAGGACATTTTAGAATGCCTAGGCATGACAGAGGCTAATGAAGTGGGGACACCTATGGAAACAAATTTCCTAAGCCAGGAAGGCAACGACGAGCCCCTACCACAGGACAACCAGTACAGAACTGCAATTGGCAAAATGTTGTATGTAGCCACCGTCACAAGGCCAGACATTGCCGCTGCTGTAGGAATACTAAGCAGAAAAGTAAGTGCACCAACCCAAAGGGACTGGATAGCAGTCAAGAGAATAGCACGGTACCTGAAGGGCACAATGCATTTAAACTTAAAACTACCAGCAAGCGAGAACCCCAGATTGATGGGATATATGGATGCGGACTGGGCCGGAGACAAGACTGACTGCAAATCTGTGAGTGGAAATGTATTTCTGTATGGAGGCGGAGCAATCAGTTGGACTAGCCAGAAGCAGTCATTAATTGCCCTTTCATCCACAGAAGCAGAATTTATTTCAGCCACTCAAGCATGTCAAGAGGTAGTATGGCTACACAGACTACTAAAGGACTTTGGAATAGACGAACCAAAGCCAACTGAGATGTATGAGGACAATCAAAGCTGCATTCAGCTTACGAAAATGGAAAAGATAAAGCCAAGGTCGAAGCACATCAACACCAAGCGTCACTATGTGAGAGAAGCGCAAGAAAAAGGACTTGTTGAACTGATTTATTGTCCTACAGAGGAAATGATAGCGGATGTGCTGACCAAACCGCTACCCAGAGACAATTTCCAGAGGCTACGAGAAGCATTGGGAATTGTCAGCAGTGCACATAAATGATTCGGTGCACGGGACGATGAGAAGGGGTGTTGGAAATACATTCCTTTGGTTGCATCCCCCCTAAGCACCTCATCCTGTTTGTTTGCTAGAAACACCAGGAGTAGACAGACAGATCAGGGAACCCTTCCCCCATCCTATCTGTCCTACTCCTGTCAGGACCTGATTGGTCAATCTCCTCCCCCAGGAGATTTCTCATCTCTTTGTGTCTCAGAGAGCTTCCTTCCTCCCTCTTGAACACACCTAGTCTTAGGACTTAGCATAGATGTAGGCCTTTCCTATCCTACATGTATTTCCTAATAAAGCTACTTAAGCTTAAGTATGCTTCCTGCCTGCTTATTGATGATTAGCTACTCACACTCCTCTGTAAACTCTGCATTGGGTAAATGGATGCAATGATCTCATGTTCCTTGCATTTCCAACATATAGCCCCTTTTCCAAGTCAGAAGACAGTACAGTACCACCAGGGCAGCTTCCCTGGCAATGAGCCTTCCCGGGGGGGGGCAATGGGGGGACTGGAGAAGTATCAATCCAAGGAAGGAAGAAGTCTGTGGGCTTAGCCCACCAAGTCGCTCAAACACTCGAGCCCAACACACACCCTTGGGGATGCCTTTGTTAGGGTTGCAAAGAAGTCTAGTCATGTCTCCATTAGGCAGACAGGCAAGAGTTCCCTTATGCCTACTCAGTGGTCAGGCGACAGGATGGATGTTCTTCTAAATTCTATCAAGGCAAGCAAGACAGCGTGGCAGTGATTTCAGCAGCAGTGATATTAGCAGTAGTGTTTCAGTAGACGCTATGAGAACAGCAGCAATGAGAGCAGCCAGTCTGGGAGGATCAGATTGACTGAACTGACTGGGGCTCTGAAGGGACTGTATTTATTTAGGCCAAAATTCTGCCCCTTGGGCATGGTGGGCATATGAGGACCAAAAACAAAGCATGATTAAATATAGGAAGTTTTCTGAAAAGGAGCTCCGGAATCTCACAAAAGGACATTGCAGTTGCTTTTTTTTCAGAAAAACCAGTAATCAAAGAAAAATGCACTACCAAGAGATGCCTCCTATATGCCTCACCCAGGCCAGACCTGCCAAGACAGAGTTTCCAAGCAGCAGTTCTGAACACTCCCATCCCTGATTGATTTAGGCTCAGGCTGTGCAGTCATCCTTTGTCTTGGATGCAGATCACAGCCTCATTAGACCCCCCTTATCCAGGTGCATTAGGACACATCCTTCCTGACGCTGCCCGACTCAGCAATACAGGGTGGGTTGCTAAAGCCAGGTTGATGCTAATTATCATTCTGATGAAGTGGGCCTGCATTCTATAGCGATCCCCCCTAATCAGCCCAGGACTCTTGTGGCCAAAGTCTGCTGGGTTCGCACTGAGGTCAAAACACAATCTAAAACAGAGGGAAGATCACCAAGTACAGGAAAATCATAAGAAATAAGGCAAAAATCATATATCAAAACAAAAACTCAGGGAGCACTGGTTGTAACACCCTGCGTCACTGATTACTTTTGACTCAATCTCCCTCTGTTGGCAGTTCCCTTCAAATTCTCAAAAAGAGAAATTGGGGGAAAGGAAGAACTGCTAAACACTGGTTTCCTCTGGTTGTGGGAACAAAAGCTTATAGTGGTAGTTGCTTCAGAATAACTCATCTGGACTAACTACCTTTGTATGAGAGAACAAGCCCCATGTGGTCTTCATATGATTCTGGATGAGGATTGCCAGAGGGAGCTTTTAATTTTGTTCACAAACATTTAGTTGCATGAAATTCTGAGGGCCTCCATTCTTTCCTACTAGATAGAGTTTTTTCTAACCTCCTGTATTGCTCATTGGGTTTTGGTGCATTTGAAGCAATCCCTATTTGTGTAGTCAAAAGCTAATTGTTCTTTTCCATCACTGTACTGAAACTCAAAAAAAGGTTGGTTTAGTCTGTGTTTGGGCTGAAGATTTTGTTATTACTGGATTTAACTGTGGTTCAGCAGTGTGTGCTAGGGATGGGACACAGGGGAGAATACCGGATACCGGATTTATCAGTATCGGATCTCCCCGGTATCGGATTTACTGGTATCAGCATACCAGATTTTTAACATTGGCCGCTTTACCAGTTTTTTTACATTGCAGCCATTCACTTCAATGGCCGCGATGTAAAAAAAATGATAAAGCAACCAATGTTAAAAATCTGGTATGCCAATACCGGTGGTTATCGAATTATCGGATTAATCCAATATAATTGATTATTGCGTGTATCGGATTTATCTGATACCGATATTCCCATTCCTAGTGTGTGCTGTGCTAATCCAAGACATAGCCTATTCCCCAAACAATTTATTATTATTTAAATTTCTACCCCGGCCTTCCCCTAAAGCACAGGGCAGCCTGCATCATTTAAAATATCAAATAAAATAAAAATCCTTTAAAAAAACCAAAAACAAGCCCCACCCTCATTTCTAAACTCACCCATTCTAACTGCTATCCCCTCCTGCCAAAAACGCTTTGCAAAAAAGAAAGGTTTTACAATGCTTCCGGAATATGCTCAGGCTCAATTGAGCTCTGATGGACCTCTGGGGGAAGGAAGCGTCACAATACTGGGCAAGCAACCGAAAATGCCTCTCTGTGGGCTCTTGTCTTAGGAACAAAATTGGTAAGTGGTACCCGCAAGAGAACGCTCCTGGTCGACCACAGTGGTCACAGTGGAGCATGGTAGGAAAGGTGGTCTTTCAGATATGTGGGGCCCAGGCAGTTTAGTGCTTAAAGGTAAAAACAAGCACCTTAAATTGTGCCTGGTATACTACAGGAAGCCAGTGTAGACTGTAAAGAACAGGCGTAATGTGCTCATGGAGATCCACCCCCAAAAGGAGCTGGGCTGCCGCATTCTAGACCAGCTGAAGCTTCCAGACAGTCAAGAAGGGCATCTCCATGTAGAGCGCATTACAGCAATATAACTTTGAGGTAATGAAGGCATGGATTATGGTGGCCAGATATGAATTAGAAACAAAGGGCTGAAACCTACTCCTCAGAGGAAGCTGGTGAAAAGTGCTCCTGGCCACTGCTGCAACCTGATTTCCAGGGGCAGCAAGGAGTCCAGAAGCACCCCAGTGCTGCAAACCTTGGTAGAGGAGGCCGGACCCCTTCAATGACAGGGTCCTAATCCCCTCTAAGTCACAGGGTCAGCAAACCATCAGCACTTCAATCGTGTCTGGATTCAGCTTCAGTTTGCTCACCCGAATCCTTTCCCCAACAGCTGTCAGGCATTACCTAAGCACCAAGACTCTAGAACCCGGGTTGGATAGAAAAAAACAAACAGAGCTGGATGTCATCAGCATACGGATGGCACATCACCCCAAACGATCTCATCCAGAAGATACACATTTAAGAAAAGGGGAGAAACAATGGAATCCTGAGGGATGCCACAGGAGCAATCTCCCATCACTGGCTGCTGGGACCTCCACAACAGGAATGAAAAGAATGAGACAGGTAATGCAGTGATCGAGAATGGAGGTGGGGGTGGGGGTCTGGTCGAGGACTGCTGCTGCTGAATATGAGGTCGGTTGGTAATAAATCTACAAAGATCAGGGAGTTGATCCTGGATCAATCAGCCGACGTTGTGTGTATTACAGAGACCTGGCTGGATACTGAGTCGGGGCCAATTCTGGCTGACCTTCCAGCCGGGTACTCTGTACAGAACCAGTCTAGACCAGAGGGGTGGGGAGGCAGTGTAGCCATTATTTTTAAGGACACCTAGTCTGTGAGGAGGTATACAGTGCAGACTATCTTAGGCATGGAGGGTATCCATCTGGTGATTGATTTCACTGGAGACAGATTGGGGCTGCTGCATCTACCTATATGACAGAATCCCTACACTCCCTAGCTGAGTCGGTGTCAGGGATGGTCTTGCAGTCTCCAAGGACCTTAGTCCTGGGGGTTGGATTTCAACATCCACGTTGACACCGACCTTGGGGGAGCGGAGCGTGAGTTCATGACTGCCATGACAACCATGGGACTGTCCAGAGGGTTGTGGGCCTGACGCATGATTGAGGACATACCCTTGACCTAATATTATGCACTGGCCTTGAGACGGGGGATCCGGTGGTGGTGGATGTTTTAATTACACTCTTGTCTTGGATGGATCATTATCTCCTCTGGAGTGATCTCCTGGCACATGTCTTCCCCCGGAGAGCTGTAGGACCAGTTTGGTTGGTCCACCTCTGGAGACTTATGGAATCAGAGAGGTTCTGGAATGCCCATGGGGAATTACCTCCTGATCTCAATGACCGTTCGCTCAATGACCTCATTGTCTTCTGGAATAACTTGTTGACTGAAGTCATTGACCAAATAACTCTGAGGCATCCACTTTCAGAAAGGAATGCTTACACACAGGTCCCCTTGGTTTACAGAGGACCTGCAGTGGATGAAGCAGGAAGGATGGCGGTTGGAGCGATTGTGGTTTCGGACTCGTGCTGAAGCTGACCGATTGTGACATAAAGCTAGCTTAAAAGCTTATGCTGTGACTGTGCGGGCAGCAAAGAAAGAGTTCTTTGCTGCCCTCATAGTATCCGCAAAGTCACGTCCAGCAGAGCTTTTCCGGTGGTGCAAAGGCTGGTCAGTCTAGCCTCTCTCCACCTGGAACTGGAATCTTCCAGTGCCTGCTGCAACATGTTTTTTGACTTTTTTTGTGGATAAAATCACTCAGATTCACCGCAACTTTGATACTGCATTTATAACAGTAGATAAACCTGAGGGTCGTGGAGGACCCACCTTGTCCGATTTCATGGGATCAATTTCAGTGGGTGTCACCTGCCATCTGAAGTTGAATCCCAACAAGACGGAGGTGATGTTGGTGGGTAGGGCTGGAGTGGTGGTGCCCCCCATCATTTATGGGGTCTGCCCCCCCTTTGGCCACACAGGTCCATAGTCTGGGGGTGCTCCTCGACTCACAGCTCTGCCTAGACCTTCAGGTAGAGGCTGTGGTGAGGGGAACATTTTGCCAGTTACATCTGGTACGACGACTGTAGCTGTATGTTTCAGACTCTGATCTGGCCACCATCATCCATGCCTTTATTACGTCTAGGCTAGACTACTGCAATGCACTCTACATGGGGCTTCCCTTGGGGACAGTTTGGAGGTTGCAGCTGGTGCAGAACGCGGCGACCCATCTCTTAACGGGGACGGGTCGCTGCGATCACATTACACTGACACTCCGTTCTCTGCACCAGCTGCCTATTATCTTGCGGGCCCAATTCAAGGTGCTGGTAATGACCTATAAATCCCTAAACGACTTGATCCCGGCTTGTCTTCGGGACTGCCTCAGCCCCCAGATTGCATTGCAGCCTCTGTGGTCAGCCAGGGGTGCACGACTCAAAGTCCCCCGGGTTTCCTGGGTGGCAACAATGGGGAGGGCGTACTCAGTGGCCACTTCCAGGCTGTGGAACTGCCTCCCAATGGAGGCCCACCTGGCCCCGGACCTCCCCTCTTTCTGAAGACACTGTAAGACCTGGCTGTTCCACCGGGCCTTTGGAGAGGGAGACTGGTAGGGTGGGGTGGGATGGGGGGGAGTTCTTTCCTTTTAGTTTATTTTTAGTATTTAATGTTTTAATGATATTTTATGTACGTTTTTTCTTATGCTTTATTTGTGCATGTTGTAGACCACCCCGAGCTGCTCTGTGAGCAGGAGGGGGTGTGGTAGAAGAACAGTAAATAAATAAATAAACAAACAAACAAACCACTCAATGCAATTTGAAGTGGGGCAAAGGTCTCCTAATCTGGTAATGTATGTTCAGGTCAGTGCTTAATTTACCTGAGCAAGTTTACTCACCCTGGAGTAAACTACCTTGACTATAGATTCCATCCCAAGTGCACTCATACCCATTTAAAACATTTAAATCAGGTTGAGGAGAATCTAGCTCTACTTATGGTTAGGTTTAAAAATACTAAAGTAAAGGGTCATGAACTAGAAGCACATGCCTGGCCAGCGCATGATAAGATAATAGTATATGCTTCCAAGCATGGAATTAAAGCATTAATTCTATTACCTTTGTTGTGACCCAGTTTATCGCCAGTCCTTGGCGTTCGATTTTTAAGCCTTAGCAAGATGCAGTTTCTGTACATAAGGTCATAACTCACTTTAAATATTCAAATACATGAGTTCCTTTATTGCACTGTGTATAATTAATATAGCAACAAAATGATCACAATTTCAGTTAGCAGTTTCAATCAGCCTGGATGATGTTTCTTTGGGGATCTAACAGTTTGGATTATGGAAAATTAGCTCACTCCATGTCTAGCTCTTAAACAAGATATCGGCTGGCTGTTACAGATATGCAGACCATGAAAGTGCAGGCAGTCCGCATCTGTGAATGGCAATCTCTACTTGCTGGATAAGTGCATTTATCTATTTTCTGGGGGGAAGGGGGGCAGGGTGGAATTTCTGCCACTATGTATTGTCTAAAAGATGTTGGGCTTTTTCCCTCTTGGTGCTAGTATAATCTGTATTTTAATTGCTGTATAAATCCGTGATAACATACCAGAAACAGCTGCAAAATTTGTGAAGATAACAAGGTTCCAAGAATCTACAAAGACTTTAGCTGTAAGCTTGTTTGTGGTATCAAAGAGAAGGCAGTTCAGCTGGTTTCGTTTATGGTCCTCATTAGTTTAACAGCCGCTAACCTGTGGTAATCTTTAGGTTGTAGTAATAAGAAAAACATTCCAATAAACACATGCATCTAGAAAGATATTCAATATGTGCAGTACACGTACCAGTGTGGTGACACAGGTATAAGTGTGAGCAGCGTTTTACTGCTCTTGTATATGTTAAATGCAGAACTGCATTGGCAATTGTGCAGAATGGAAACATAGGCACTATTATTTTTATTTACACTGGTGCAAAATAATATCTGGTCTTGTGTTTTATAATCCATAAGGTTATAAAGGATACGTTCGAATAAAAATTACTTCCAAAGATTATTGTATCCTCAGTAAATCTGGGTAACAGCTTGCAACAAATTGTTTTGATATACGGTATTTTCAGTTGTGACGATAGCACGAATTTCCACACTTTGCCAATTGTAGAAATTGGTGCTTTTGTTACGTCTGAAAGAAGCCACCAGATGTTGGCCTGGGCTGTAACTCAGGTTTGCATGGGCTGTGGCAGTGCTTAGCCTGGGCTGTTCCACAGGACCATCCCCAAGGAACATCCCAGGATAAACTCCGCCAGGGCCCATGCAACAGACGCTGGACCGGGGTAAAGCAGCCCATCATGTTTTATGGCCCATTTACTCTTACTCTGGTCTGGGTCAATGGCTCTTCCAGGCAGCCATGACGGCCTCATAGGCTACTGTGGCCACCTGCCAGGGAGTAGGGCAGGTCACTCCAAGCAAGCAATGCTGGGTCTTGGGGCCATGTGGATGCACATCTGTGCATCGCCCCTTCTTCTCCCTGCCTACTCCCCAGCCCAGGCCACTGTCACACTTGTTTGGCACACAGGCCAAATCCTTCCCAGAGTGGCACCTTAGGCGCAAATGCAGGCCTAGTGGGAGTGGAGAAAAGAGCTCCAACACTGGTTAGAGTGCATCGCCTTAGAAACTGCCCTCCAAACCCACCCAGACATGAAGAAGGTGGCTTACATAGTTAGTGGGTTCCGTGATGGTTTTAAGATCCCCACTCCTGAAGTTCAGCAAACTAGGTTGGCCCTCAACCTGAAATCCATATCTGGTATGGAACAAATAGTGCAGGCAAAGCGTGACAAAGAGATAGGTGAAGGCCAGGTGGCTGGCCCCTTTCGGGACCCCTCCCCCCTTCCCTACTCTGGTGGTTTCCCCTTTACGAGTGGTACCAAAAAAGACCCTTGGGGAATTTCGACTAATCCATCACTCATCTTATCCAAGGGGAAGGTCAGTTAACGATGCCATACCATGGGAACTCACATCTGTCTAGTACGTCCCATCTGAGGCTGCAGTCGAAAAGGTAAAGTGCAGTGGCCACAGAGCCCGCCTCATCAAGTGTGATATTAAATGAACCTTCCGCCTGCTGCCAGTACACCCTGGCAGTTTCCACTTGCTTGGCTTCCCTTTTCAGGACCAGTTTTATTTTGAAAAGGCAATACCCATGGGCTGCTCAATTTCATGTTCAGCCTTTGTGCATTTCAGTTCCCTTGAAGAATGGGTCTTTCACCAGCATGCAAAGGGAGGGAGGTCACAAAATATCTTGATGATTTCCTCTTCATAGGTGGGGCTGGCTCCGATGAGTATGCTGGACTGATGGCAACTTTCCAGGTGGTGGCCAGTCACCTGGAAATTCCCCTGGCTCCTGAGAAGACCGAAGGCCCTGCCGCAGTTATGACTTACCTGGGCATCGAGCTTGATACTGTCCAGTCTGTCTCTCATCTCCTGTAGGACAAATTGGCAGCTTTGAGATCCAAGATTGAGGCCTGCCTCACTGCTAACAAGGTGATGGTGAAGCACTTGCAGTCCTTGATAGGGAGCCTCATCTTTGCATGCAGGGTAGTTGCCCCAGGCTGGGCATTCTTGTCATGCCTGTATGCCAGGCTGGCGGGCAGCCCCTCCCCCCCCAACATTATCATATCAGGGTCACCAGAGAAATGAAAGAGGATCTGCAGACATGGTCAACCTTCTTAGTGGGTTTTAACAGGATCAGTTTTGGCAGTAACAGCTCCTTTTGGAAGCAGAATTGCACGTTTATTCAGACTTGGTTGGGGAGCCGGCTTTGGGGTCTATTTAGGAGAAAAGTGATGTGCTGCACCGTAGCCACCAGAGTGTGTGCACGATGGTGTTACTAAAGACCTCACCTTCCTGGAATTTTCCTCATAGTACTAGCAGTTCATCTGTGTATGGCGGAGTTTGCTTAGCACTCTGTTGTTTTGGTGCAACAACATGGTGGTGGTCCATGTGCTTAACTTGTTGTCATCAAAGGTCCCCCTCGCATTATGAAGCTAGTTAGAGCATTTGTGCTTGCCTGCTTGAACCACAATATTCTGTTTATGGCAAGGCTTGTTTCAGGCATTAACAAAAGTGTAGCCGATGCCCTCTCTTGGCATTTCTGGAGCATTTCTGTGAGCTGGCTCCTGGAGCCAGCCTGACCCAGGAACCCCTACCACCTGCAGCGTGGAGCCTTGGATCCTAGAACTCTTCACCATCGTTCAGGGATGTTTGGTGATCAGAACAAGGGAAGCATACTCTCTCAGGCCTTTAGAAGTTCAGGGCCCACCAAGGTTGGGACATAGGCTTCCCCATCCCAGAAGCCCACATGTTACAGTTTGCCATGCACCTGAAACATTCAGGTGTGGTGGTGAGTACCATAGCAAGCAAGCTGTCAGCTTTGACCTTCATGACCGGTAGTTTAGCTTAGTTTAATTTAGCATTGGCTTTCGTCAGAGTCTAGTACAGCATAAGACATAAAACGAAAACAAAATGATACAAAGTTTACAGTAAGTCTGAGGAAACAAGAATCCATAATTCCACAATATCAAATTAACAAATAAGTTAGGATCTGCACAGGGTCTGGCGGCGGGCAGGTCTGGCAGCGGATCTGCCAGCAGTGGTGCTCCGGAGTGCTTCAGGCTGCTACTAGGCCTTCTGGGTCAAACCGGAAGGCCTAATAGCGGCCTGAAGTGCTCCAGAGCGGCACCCCTGCTGGAACCGCAGCTGCTGCTATGGCCGCCACTGGACCCAGGGCCAGAGCCCAACCTACCTGGGGGTGTTGGAGGTCCAGCCCCGGGACTCCGGACCCAGGTTCAGTGGTGGCCATGGCAGCAGCAGCGGGTCTGGGGGGGGCAGTGCTCCCGAGTGCTTCAGGTCACTACTAGGCCTTCTGGTTTCACCCGGAAGACCTAGTAGCGGCCTGAAACGCTCTGGAGTGCCGCCGCTGGTGGACCCACCTGAGGCTGGAGCCAGAGCACCACCAGGAGGGGCTACAGGTGATCCGGGGGGGAGGGGTTAAAAAATAATCCCAGACTGGGCAGGGTGGGGAGGGAGGTGCTCCCAGGTGCCTCTTCCACCCATGCAGCCTGGAGGGGGGAGGGAAAACTGGGTCCCCCTCCTGAACTGAGTTCGGAACCTGAATTCAGTTCGGTCGGGGATCGGTTCGGATTCGGGGTGTTCGCAAATGGGCTGAACACCCCGAGTTCGAGCCGAAACCTGAACTTTCAAACAGTGTTCACACATCCCTACTAGATTGCTTTTGTTTTTATTAGGGATGTGCAAACAGAACGCGGTTTGGATGTTCAGACGTTCAGTCGTTCGGTTCTAAACCTGAGTTCGGGTTCAGTTGTTTGGTTCGGCAGAGTTCGGTTCGGCCGAAGTCGGCTGAACATCCAAAAATAGCGCTATCGATACCAAAATCGATACCGAATCCAAAGATTTTTTTTTCAGTATCGGTATCATTTGGCCCTGGGACCACCCCTGGTCTCCACCCCTGGTCTCCACCCCTGGTGCCAGGAAGTCTGCTCCTCAGCTGCCTCCCCCTTCCAGTCACGTTTTTCCTGCCCGATGTCATGTTTTTCTCGCCCCCGAACTTATCCAAACTCATTTGAGCATGACTGAACTGTTCGGCCATTTTTGAGTTAGGTTTGGATGTTCGGTTCAGACGTCCAAACAAAACGAGTTCAGCCTGAACTCCAAACATCCGAACCGCGTTCGCACATCCCTAGTTTTTATGCTATTGAATGAGAGACAAAAAAATGTATAATATTATGTAGGCAAATCAAATCTCTCTTTACTTACAGCTCTGATAATAATGTAATTATTGTTCTAAGGGGCATTTTTGAAGAAACCTCCTGGTGTTGTTATTATTATTTATTATTTATATAGTGGCAGCAATGTAGTTGGTGCTATATAGTACAGTATTACAAATAATCTATTTGTGGTTGTATCCCTAGATAGTCAGTGTCAGTTGTTTTTTGTGAATCTGGTTTGCTGTGCACAACTTCACTCTGGTTTAACTAACTTTGTGATTAACACAACTCAAGAAAATACTTTAAAATGTAGTGCAAGTCTGAGATTTGGTGGAAGGAGTACATGAATGAAAGCTGAGAAATTCTCTCAGAATTAAGGAGCAGAGTTCATAAAAAGCAGTGACTCGTATAAATTAGAGCAGGTATTGTCCCTGAAAGGGGGGGTCCTATACAGTCTGCTGTGCCCCAATTTCCTGCGGGATCACCTCCCTCCCCAGGTCCTAGAGTAACCTCTGCGGTCGGCGGGGAGCACACTTCTCGAGGTCCCCCATGTTTCTTGGGTAGTGACGTCTGAGAGGGCGTTTTTGGTGGTGGTGCAATTCTGGAACTCCCTTCCAGCAGAGATCTGCTTCTCCCTGGATCTCCCTTCCTTTCATCGTCAGTGTAAGACCTGACTGTTTTGTCAGGCATTTGATGAGAGAGACAGGTAGTGGGTGAGAATGGGTATTTTCAGATGATACGGCGGCCGTTGGCCCCGTACCGGCTCCAACGGCTTCGTTCCCCGCCGGGGCCACCCCGTAATGGCACAACAGATGTGCCGGGGGGATCCCGGCGGGGAAAGTGGGAGGGGCCGGGGCCGCGCGGCGCAATGTGCGGCCACGCGGCCCCGCCCCCTCCACGCACCCTGCCGCCCGCCCTCCGAGGAGACGGGCGGGCGGCGGGGCCAATGCGGCCGCCGCATCTGGCCGATCGTGCCACGGCCTGGGATCCCGCCGGGGATCCCGGGCCGTGGCACGCGGCCAGACGTTACTTTTCCTTGGCCACGGCCCAGGGTCCGTTTGACCACGCTTCCCGGGACCTTCCCCCGGCTAGCCCGGGAAGCATGGTTCAAACGAACCCCATGTGGGTATTGACCGTGGCCAACATCTGGCACGCAGCGACCAGACGTACGGGACACAGTGACCACAGGTGGGTATTCACCGTGGTTCACCGTGTTACCGTAACGTTTGAAATCACCCATTGTTGGCTTGGTGGGGGGGATGGATGGTTCTTAACTCAGAGACTGTTGTGTGAAGTATGGATTTATATTATATTTTATTGTATGGCTTTTATGGTTTTTAGATTCTAATTTATAAGCCTCCCTAATCTGCCAATAGCGGGAGGGGGGAGGGATATTAAGTAATGATAGATAAATACATTTAAAATAAATAAATAAATAAATAAATAAATAAAGTAACAGCAACAACTCAGACACTGTACAGTTTTATTTGCCACCTTATATTGGTATGTGAAGCTCCTGGAAGTACCTTTGCTTTATCCACACAGTGCGTGCAAGATGTACTACTAGCATGGAAGATGCTTTCAGCGCTTTGAACCCCATTGGTTCTTGATTAGTGCTAACGGTTGAGAAACTTGATGGTGTCTAATTTGCTAAACTCAAAGTGGTGTGTGAAACTTAAGATGAGCCACTTCATTGACTTTGGTGTATTTTAAAAATTAAGGAAAAATATTCACTTTCTACCATGCTTCTTACAATAGGTTTAAACACATAGAGTTTCATTGTGTCTGTACACACAGCCCAATCTAGGGTGAACTCGTAAACCCTAAAGGTGTGCACCAGGGACCCATGTTGTTATTTTCTTTCATTTCTCATTTTCATTATTTAATTTTTTTGTTTTCGTAAATATAAAAATTTCATTTTCATTTTTGTTTTCATTTTTTATTTCCATTCGTTTCAATGGAAAACACATTTTTGGCTGTACTTTTCTTGTTTTTCATTATATTTGGATGAAACTTGGAAGGATTGTACCTCCAATAAAAGACATTATATTGAAAGGTTGAATACAGGAATATGATTTTATAAGCATTTGAATGATGTCATTTTGAAAACATCTGCATATACATTCCTGGCTGTAACATCTTTATCTCTCAGTTAATGTGGATGAAATGTGGCATGTTTATACCCCTCCCCATTTTTGCTATCTATGCCAACTTTCAGAAGGATTGGATAAAGGGTCCTTGTGATATAGGCAATCAGTTTATAAATGTATGTCTGACTGTAACATCTTTGTAGTTCAACCAGTGTTCAAGAAATTTGGCAGGGCTGTATATCACACCTTCAGAATCATCTCTATCAAATATCGGAAAGATGTGATAAAGGGTCACAATTGTATAAGCTTGCACATTATATGCAGAGAATGAGCCTATGCCAGGGATTCTCTTCCGTGCCACTGTGGTATAAGATCGGTTTGTGATGCCAATTTGACAACAGAAATGTCAACCAAAAATCCTCATTCTGTGCTGTGACCACCCCAACTTCTCTCCCCCACTTGTTACTGGGAAGTCGGAAACATCTGTTTAGGAAAGCACCAATAGAGATTCTCTTATGTCCTCTGTCACAGTGCTGCAGGATGTGATTGTGATGATAATTGGCCCATCTGGATGCGTAAACCATGTCTCCTGATTGTTGGGATGCTATCTCCAAAGTCCCAGATATGTCCCTTCTATGCCCGTCTCAGGGCCGCCCCCTATGCCCACCTTGAAGCCGCCACCAATCGGTCCTGTAAAACTGGAAGCATGCAGTAATTGGCCAGTGAATGTGTTTATTGGTCTGTTGGGTTGCTCCCCATCCTCCCTCCTACAGCCTCCTCCCCCTGCCATTCCAGGTGCCTGCCTCTGACTGGCACTGCATGTGCTGCTATTTATCTGAATAATGGTCTTCAAAGGGACAACTTCAATTGCTTATAAAATTTGGACCCTTTATCAAATTGTCCTGTAATTTGGCAGAGATGACAGGGAAGGTGTAGGATACATTCCTGTCTTGTAAACAGGATGGAATATAAAAATACTACATCTGGAAATGCATTTTCAAGTTAATGGCTTATACTATCTTTCTGAAATTTGGCAGGATTGGTAATCTTGGGGAGGGACGTAATCTTTCCAGGTTCCATGCAAATTGGATGGAAGGTAAAGAAGCTGTAGCCAGGAATGTGTATGTAGCTTTTCTTAAAAGCACAACATTCCGTTGTTTATAAAATCTGTTCCCTTTATCTAATCTTTATGAAATGTGGTACACATAGTGACTGCTGTTGGGGTGCAGGCTCCCCTAGTTTCATCAGAATTGATTTAGAAATTAAAATGTTATAGCCATAAATGCATTGTTCAGTGTTTCCCCATTATTTCAAAAATGAAAATTCATTGTTGTTTTTGTTTTCATTTTGCTATTGAAATAACAAAAAAGAAAATGAAAAATTTCATTTTTGTTACCATGATAATGAAAACGAATTGCACACCCCTAGTAAACCCAAAATGGTTCCAAAATCTCCAGGAACACTGGGCGGGTTCAGTCTGGGTTGACAGAGGAACTCCCACCTGTGGTTGAAGAGGGATAAAAGCAATTTGACTATGCAGATTTTACACTGCATAACAAAATAACAGATCTAATTTAATTTAATTTAGATCCACAAAATATCAAATCTAATTGAAGTATTATGCTAAAATAAAAGTCTGTCCTGTGGGAGGAGGCAGGCTGCTGGGAGCAGTGTGGGGGCAGGTCAGTCTGCGCATTTGTATGGCACCCCACCCCCCTGGACCAAGCCACTTAAACTTTTGTTCCACGGATGGACCTGATCCTGGCTGGTGTGCAAGTGGCACGCTGGTCCGGATCATGATGTGGCTGCGGACCACCGCTATCACATCTGCTTTCACCATACTAGTCTTTTTGTCTCTCTCGTTCCTGAAAGAGGGACTTTGACCTCCTGAAAGTGGGATTCAGTACGCAAAGAGGGACTCTCCCTCCTAAATAGAGACTATTGGGAGGCACACTATCATAAATGGTACAATATCTAACTTGATGGGGTTTTTTTCAATTGGCAGAATTTTGCCAGAGATACAAGCAAAGATGCTTTAAGCAGGCAGCTTTAATAACACAGCTACCACCTCATTAGCTTTTCTCAGTGATAGAATATTGTAAATGTTACCACCACATGCTGCTGAACAAACCTTACACCTGTTCCCCCTTATTTTGAGGTCATCTGATGATCCAGCTAATGGCATTCTATTTTTAATCCTCTACTCAGTTAGGCTTTCTGTATGTGAAAATGAGAATTTCATTAACCTTTTTTTTTTAGCCTAGGTGTCAACTGAGCTTAAATAAATGTTATTTGGAACTAGCTGATTTGCTGCAGTACTGCAATGAAATGGCTAGAGCAGACAGAGTAACTCAGACGCAGCTCCTCTATGTCCTTCCTTTGTCCTGACATTACTTAGGATTCACTTGGAGCAATGATGTGAATGAACAAGTTCCCAACGTAGTGCCAGATTTTACCCTTGTCATGGTCTGGCAACCCTGCTGACTTCAGCCGGGAGAGAAGTCAACAGGCTATCCCAGTCATAACTGAGAGCAAAATCTAGCTTGCAGTGTCTCTGTCTTCCATCCAATTTTTCTTCTAGGGCATGATGAATGGTTAGTTTTTTCTTTCCTTATCACCTGGCCATAAATAGAATTCAGAATATCTGCAGCAAATGCAAACATTGCAGAGGTAACAGATGGGCGCAAATAGTGTTGTAATACCTCTCCATCCCAGAGCTTTTTTGATCATTTCTGCATCTTTTACAGCTTTAGTGTGGGGCTGTTTTGCTTAGATTCTGTTACAACAACTAGAGTGATTTTGCAGCAGATCATGTTTGTCATGCCTGGGTCTCAGCAGTCTTAAAGATCCACTTTTGTCAATAGAGGTAAGCAGTGCAATGCCTACTGTCTCTTATTTGAATACACATCACAAGCCACTGCAAGTTTCAACCTGACAAACACCAGACTTCTGAACGTACTGGTCTGCCAGGATATAACCCTATCAGGAGCAGACTTCTCCTCTTATTATCCAGCCTTACTATTGCTCACCCGAGTGACTCAGTCCTCTGGAAGAAACAACAGTTATCTCCCATATGCTAGTCTCAAGTTTAGGGTGAAAGAAAAGCTAATGTTTTGTGCCAACAGTTAAAAGTTTCTAACCATTTTCATTCAAATGGGTTGTTTTAGCAACAATCTTCAGTCCCTGCTTCATCAGTGTAAAAACAAGAGACTCCACTTACGCTGAGAGGAATGGATGATGGCTGTTTGCCCAAAACATAATAGTCTAGCCCTAAAAAAGGCAAAGGTTCAAGCCAATTTCATTATGTTATGTATAGGTTAAGCAGCGTGACTCATTAATATTAATGACAGCTGAATGGTTAAATTCCCACAAGCTAGGATGAAAGTTTACTCCTCGGAATCTGACAACACACACCAAAAGATGAATTATCCTAATTCACTAACTAAACTCTTCATGACCACAGTGGGCCAAATTATGCTCTGGGCTACACTGGTAAATGCAGAATAGTCACTCAAGTTCTAATTTTGTGCAACAACATAAGAATTTGGCCTAATCCGTGTAGATTTATTTTATGGACGGATTGCTTAAATTAGCTAGTAATCTGCTAAATTATGTCTGCCACATTTACTTGAATTAATATAGTACTCTTTTGTCAGAACACAGAGTGGAGTAGAAAGGTTTCTATATGCAGCCTAAGGCAGGTGAGGTGGCATGGGGGGAGGAAGGGGATATATTTAAGATATCATGATGGAGTGAACTGTGCACCAAAAGTTAATTCTTCAACAAATATTTCAATCACAGTGCAGTAAAGAACTATTATTTTATTTTATTTATTTTATTTAAAGTTTTATCCCACCCTATCCTGAAAGTTTAGGGTAGGCAACAGCAAATAAAGCATATTAAAATAAGTAAAATATAGAAAACAAATTATATAATACATATATAATGTATATAATATAGAATTATGTATATACTACATATATAATTATTATAATACATATTATAATCTGTAATATAAATTATATAATTATAGAGGTGTGGGAGCACCTCTGTAGTTAAGGTGAGCAGAGGTTCCCATTATAAGCTCTGAACATTCTAAGGGGTGTAATTTTGTTATGTTTTGTGCCTTCATCTTGTGGGGGGGAGTTATTTATTTATTTATTTATTTATTTTATTTAGAAAATTTCTACCCCGCCCCTCCTGCAACGCAGCTCGGGGCGGCTTCCAACATTAAAATCATAAAAATACAATAAAATACAAAATGCTTAAAAACCTTAAATATTAAATATAAATATAACTCACAGGGCCAGACAAAAACCAACACAAATGGGTAGGGGACTAAACACCCCCCTCACCGCCCTCCCTCCCAAAGGCCTGGGCAAACAGCCAGGTCTTACAGTTCCGCCGAATTGTTAAAAGGCTTGGGGCCAGGCGAGCTTCCTCCGGAAGGGAGTTCCACAGCCGCGGTCCCACCACTGAGAATGCCCTCTCCATCGTGGCCCCCCATTTAACACGGCGGACCTCCAGGAGGGCACCCCCGGCAGACCGCAGAAGCCGCTCTGGGGCGTGAAGGGCGAGGCGGTCCCTAAGGTATGAGGGGCCGAGACCGTGTAGGGCTTTATAGATCATCACTAGGACCTTGAACTTGGCCCGGCACACTATCGGCAGCCAGTGCAGAGCTCGGAGCACAGGTGTAATGTGCTCCC
>QEPC01006430.1:7961682-7996945 GCA_003113815.1 Sphenodon punctatus | reverse complement strand
CCCCCCCCCGCAGTGGCAGCAAGCAGGTAGGTTGGTACTTCCTGCAGGCTTCTTTCAGCTGTTTGTTTTTTGCATGGTGTATCCCCTGGGTAATGTCTTGGGACTGTGTAAGTTTGGTTGAAATCGGTAGTAAAACACAGAAGTTATAGCAGTTTGTTTTGGGTAGAAAAGTTCATTTTTCAGTGTTTTGGTGACTTTTATATTGGGAGGGTTTCCAGTCTATTCTTGAGTTTGTTCTGTTTGGAATTGTGTTAGAAAATTCAACTCTGTGGTCCTATATCTACTTTTGTTTGTTAACAATCATTTGTGGGTTGGTGTTTGTGGGCGGGGAGGGTTAGTGAAAAATACATTATAGTCTATAAGAGGAATGTTGAGAATTTTTTCTCTGAGCGTTCTATAGGTGGAACGTAGAGAGACTTTCCCTCTGGGTTAGGTAAAAATGTTTCCTGATTGGTTGTTTGGCACTGAGTGTCTACTGATTGGTTGTTTGTTTGTTTGATGTCACACATGCAGTGCTTGCTCTGGTGGCCAGAAGCAGCCTTTGAAACTGACAAATGGCAGGAGCATGGCAGAGCCGGTTTTCACTTGTCCCCAGAGCATAAAAATAGGAAGATATCATTACACTCTGGCTCAGCAAATAACTTAGAAAGGACTGAAACAAATCTTGAAGAGCTGTGGCCGCTGGGAAGTAAAATAAACAAGAGAGCAATAGGCTGCCGCTGGACAGTGAAATAGACCTCAAGGTGCAGCAGGGAACAGTATCCTGATCCAGCCCCCAGCAAAATCCCCCCTTCCCCACCCCAGCCTGAGCCAACAACACAGACCAGGGGCAGTGGCAGTGGGGGAGCTTACAACCTCACGGAGTCTAAACTTGAGTCCTAAACCAAAGAGGACCCCCCCAAGGTTAAAAGGGAGCTTTGTAAGAAAGGGGTTGAGCAGAGCATCAGCTTCTGCAGCAGCGCTACTAGGAAGTAGAGGCTGGTGAGGGGTAGGGACTGGAACCAGGGAGGGGAGGCAGCAGAAGAACTTAGGCTTCATTCTCACTTGACAGTGGTGGCATCAGGAAGGGCGAGGGAGATGCAGCACGGAGGAGCCAGCGGCGGGGAAAAGAGCCGGTGCAGATCTGCTGGCCGCTGGCTCCTCTGGCCTCCTGCCTCCCTCACCCCTCCCTTCCCGCACTGGCTGCAGGTGAGGGGGCCGGCCCTGCCTATGCCCCCCCGCGCCAAATGTGCTCCCTGCGCCACAGTAGCTACGCCACTGGCCAGGAAGGCAGCAGCCAGATGCTTTCTGATTATATAAATGTCTTCCTGATTTCTGCTGCCTCAGTTCCTCCCAACAATCCATTTGGGCAACTTATTCTGCAGCCTTTGTTCACATTCTCTTTTCTTCTCTTGCTCCTGCATCTTCTGCTGTTGTTCCATCAACTTCTCTACTCCATGGCACACACAATGCTACTTTTCCTATTCAGGGTGTCAAACATGAACCTTATTGTTGTGATGCTTGCTTATTTGTTTTTAATTCCTGATATAGTATCATCAGTACTAGGGGTGGGACTCCAGATGAATTATCGGTTACCGGTTTTATCGGTATCAGATTAATCTGATATCAGATTTATCGGTATTGGTATATCGGTTTTTTAACATTGCCAATTTTTCAGATCTTTAACATTGTGGCCATTTTAAAAATGGCTGCAATGTTAAAGATTAAAAAAATTGGCACTGTTAAAAAACCGATATACCGATACTGGTATTATCAGTATTATTGGATTAATCCGATATCAACAATTATCAGCACTATCGGATTAATTCAATACCGATAGTGTCATCCCTAGTACATATAGTAGTAAAAATAATATACCAAGTGTTTGTTTCTGTGGTATTTTTCCCAAGCTTGATCCTCCGTTCCAAAGATGATGTAGACATTTTGGGGAGGATCCATGTGGAGATGTAATCAGATTCTTGCTTGTCACATTCATCCTTCTCATTTTTAAATTGCTGCCACAGGGGCTGCACAAGAACACAAGGCGGTAAGACTACTGCCTTGATTGATAAGACAGACTCTTCAAATTGCTGCACCTTATCTAAGACAAAGATGTCAACTTCTTACTTCACTCCCAGATTGTACTGATCAACTGAATGAATGAGTGACTCCTCTTGTTCTAAAGTCAAAAGAATGTGGTTGTTTATAGAATCTGTAAACATCTTTATGTATCCATTCCTCGGCAAAGGAAATGCAAGCAGCATCCGCTGTTGTAATGGGTGGGTGCCTTTCTTAGAGACTTCCATCTTTTCATCTCTTGTGTGTCATCACCTCCTCTGATATGTGACAAGCTATGATGTGAATTAGGTCCACACTGCTAGGGAGACAAAATGGACCACTCATGCATTTACGGCTGCTGTGCTGGCAGAATTTCAGTCTTTAGAAACACTGTCTAATATAATACAGACAAAGAAATTAGTGACTGACACTATGGTGTTCCAGTCGCTTAATGAATAGGATTTGAACATTTGTTACAATAGAAATAACTAAAATTCAGAGATTGTACCCAAAACTGACATAGGGACCTTTTTCAGTGAAAAAAACTGGAATTGCATTTAGTTGTGCATTATGGGCTGCTGAATGCAGTGAAAAAACCGCAACTTTTACCTGTCCTGCCCTGCCAACTTACACTTACATTGGACTTACTTGCGAGGTCTGTCAGTCTGTTCCCACAGACCCATGGAGAAAAGCTGGTGTAAATAATAGGGATGGGGATTTTGGTTTTTGATTAATCCATAACTGCCCGGAATTGGCAGTTATATATTAATCCGAACCAACCCGTAAATTAAGCTCACAGTTACGAATCCAAAACTCAGATCCGTATTCCCCTGGCCCTCCTTTTCACATCCCCAGGGGCCTGGAGTGTTACTTGCCAGCTTCAGACAGATTGATTGATGCACCACTGCTGTGGGGGCTCTGACAGGCTCCCTCACTGCATCATCCTCCCTGATCCTTATTGTGCATGCACAAAATGGTTGCCAACCTTAACTAAAATGGTGGTGATGTCATTTTAGCTGACACCACTTAGTTAAGAGTGGTAACCATTTTTTTGGAAGTGCAAAATAGCCCTGGCAGCCACTTTGTACGTGCATGAAAAGCAGGGAGAACGTCATTGTGAAGGAGCCTGCTGAAGTCTCCACAGCAGCGGACTCATGTCCTAAGAGCAGGACAATTTTCTGCCATTAAAGTGCGTGTGAATTTTGCCATTCACTTCAGTGGGTGGAAGATTGCACACCAAGTTTTATTCATAATACATAAACTTGTAGTTTTAAAACTCAGAAGACGAAGATGTGGGCATTTGTGGGTTTATGAAGAATCTGCAGGACATCCAAGTGTATTCAAATAAAACAGCAGTTTACTCCAGAGCTTCAAAAGGCAAGTTCCGGGGGGAGGGGGGAGCTGTCATGAGAATCTATAAAATTCCAGTTTGAAAGGAATTCAAGCCAATAAAGTGCAAGGTATTATGACAGGCAACCTAGGTATCCTAGGTTGTAGGGACCTAGGTGAAAACATCAGGCCAAAGACAAGACCCTAAAGGAGGAGAAGAGGGGTGGGGGAAATTATTCTGTGAGAACATCTGCTGACCCTGACCTCTTCAGATGCCATTTGGTGCCTAAGTTCCTTGAGAGGTCTGAATAATGCTTGACAATAGTTGAAGAAATAAAAGGCACCAGTTTCCCATATGTAGGGACACCATGGTTCATCAGACAACTTCAATTATATTGCTTTGTGGACCCCACTTCCTGCCCCAATACTGGCACAGGAGAACAAGGACAGAGCTCAACTTCTGCAAACTGGCTAATATTTATGGTCTTAAAACTGGACTTAAGATTATTGCCATTGATACTCAACACTGATAAGTCAGCGTGAATGTGGGTTAGCCAGGAGAAAGTCTCTCTGCTGGCATTGTTTGGGAGGGAAGTTGTATGTTTTTAGAGTAATAGTCTGTTTGGATGGTATGTTTTTATCCAGCTATTTTCCATAATTTCCTATTTCCAGATGACATTTCCTATCATGTGCTTTCACTGTCCAGTTTATGC
Organism: Sphenodon punctatus; assembly: GCA_003113815.1. NCBI lineage: Eukaryota > Metazoa > Chordata > Lepidosauria > Sphenodontia > Sphenodontidae > Sphenodon > Sphenodon punctatus. Next base: position 7,992,866 of record QEPC01006430.1, on the reverse strand, counting down.
ATGCATTGACTTTGTAACACTGCAAGCAATTCTTTTATTTGAGTAGAGTTGGATTTTTCAAGGATTTCTGGGAAAACTGAAGCCTGCACTTAGAATATGGTAATGGTGGGTTTTATCAAATGTAATGACAGCTACTCAGTTAGGTCCCAAACCTGCAGATCATTGTTGCATCTGTTACCAGTTGCCAGTGTGTGTGTGTTTGTTCCTTGTTTGCCAACGAACATTGTAGACAAACAACAAGGAACATATCATTACACATAGTCATTGTTACATCTGATAACAGTGGCTATGTGCAGATCTCAGTTCACCCCAATCACAGCCAGATCTCTTCCGCATTTCTCTCCCACCCGTGAGTTGGTTCACCCATCTTGCTGCCATGCGCTCTGGGGTGGTGGCTTCTATTGCTGCTGCAGTCTCTATCTCAGTCTAGCCTGGGGTTACAAAGTTGGGAAGCAGCAGCCAGCACCCCAAAACACTTGGCAGCAAAAGGCAAGAGGTCTTTCTCCCCATCTGTGCCTTTCCCCTAGGGATGTGTGAACGCGGTTCAGAGTTCGGACCGAACTCGACTAGTTCGGTTGACTGAACCGAACTTCTGAACTGAACTTGATTTTTGAACCAAACAGAACTGAATTTCCGAACTTGGTTCTGTTCGCACATCCCTATTTTCCCCAGCTCTCTCCTAAGGTGAGAGAGGGAGAAAAGAGGGGAACCACTTGGTGGGAGGAGAATCTTGGGTAGTAGTTTCAAATACACTGCTGCATAAATGTCTATTTATACAGCTGTAAGTCTGTGACAGTGAGCAGTCACTGCTAAAAAGAAGTTTTAGACAGACACAGAGGCAGCCATGCCCAGAGCTGCTCCGGGGATGCACCCCTGTGTTCACCCACTTGTAGTTCGACCTGGGTCAGCTTCTGATGGATCTGAAGGGTTCCCAGGCCCGTGGTCCACCCACACGATGCCCTCCCCACACCATAGAGTTGTGGGCAATCACATGAAACTCTAGGCTGGTGCCCGCAACTCTATGCCATTGTCCAAGGCAATGGCTGAATGAAAGTGAAGCTGCAGTATGGGTCCACCAAGCAGACAGACCGCTGCTCCACTTCAGGCTGGTGCCCCAGGTTTGGCCAGCCCACTCCACCAGTGATGCTCTGAAGTGCCACTTGCAGGACTGCCCTGGAGTATGCTCTGCCTGCATATCGAGCAGGGCCGCCTTTAGATGGATGGGCCATCCGGGGCTGAAGCAGGCTGTCATGGCCAGCACTAGGGTAGGCAACTGTCTAAAAGCACCTGTTGTGAACAGTTTAAACACGCGTCATTTTCATGCATGGTTCACCATTAAATTGATAACAGCCAGTAACTCTAGATATGTGCACCCTGCGGAGTTCATACACTAGGCTCATACGAAAATGTGCAGAGTGGCGTTTTCCGTGACTGCGGCACTGTTATGGAGCCCCCTTCCCCTAGACGTTGGTCAAAGCCTGAGCATTTTCCAGAGGCAAAATAAGACCTTTTTTGGGCCGAGTGTTTAGCAGGTGGAAATAGGAGTTGGGGTAGGGGATTGTAGAAGATTTTTTAAATGTTTTGATGTACTTGTATGTGTTTTTAAGATGTTGTTCCCCACCCTGAGCCTCTGGGGAGGGACAGGATGTAAATTGAAATTAATTAAATAAACAAAACTAAGATTCTTATGTCTCTTACTTAAAATCTCAGGATCATTGTTCCCTTGCTTATATGAAAGCTTGTGGTGTCTCTGTGGCACAGTCATCCACTCTGCACACATCAGATGGGTTTGTTCATCATCTTATCTCCCTATAGCTTGCATTTAAATACTTGATTTACAGCATTTTAGACAGATCCACCGGGGAGGGGGGAGAGATTCATGTGCACTGCCACGCACTTCCAGTGGGGGGGGGGGCCGCTTCAGCCAGGGGGGATGGGTGTGCAGTCAGCGTGTGCCCACACCCATGCACTGCCCATTCATGCCTCTGCACAAATATATATGACCTGGCACAGAACAATCTGAGGTTTTCCCTGTTGCTCTGTGCGGGGGCATGGGTGGGAGGTGCATGAATGGGTCATGGGAGCACACCTCCACCCACGTCACCTTCAGATGGGCACCTGGGTCATGGCGGATGGGTAGACCTGGGTAGGCACATCCCATCTAAAAACAGCCATACCTTCTTGGCTATGGACAATTTGCATCTCCGTGGGACTGATCCCATGCATTGAGCATGGCTCATGTGAATTCACACGCGGATCCCGTGTGGGAGTCGTGTGGATCCCCCATTATTGGGGATTTGTCATGTGGGACCCATGCGCACTGTATAAAGACCAGGGATTGGGATTGAAACCAGTGTTTGGAATCAGTATAAAGTGTACATAGGGAGATATCTTTCTGGTAATTTCCAGAGTGCCGACTGGCTGCTAAAAGGGAAAAGTTAAACTCTTTGGCTGAAATCTTCAGACCATTTATTCTCATATGTGGTTTGAAGACTGCAACCTCTTTGAGGCCATGATACATAAATAAACATACTAGAACAATTGCCTGGAAGATCCCTGGCACTGCCAGCTAGCACTTTATCCGAATAGCTCTATCATTCTGTGGCAGCTATTCTGTCCATAGTATTGCACAAGAAGTTCAAACTATTCAAAATTCTGAACTCTGACCTCCCACAGATTTTCAAAGCTAAATGCTCCAGCACAGCAGATATTACTATTCTGACTTTTATTGCTCACTGTCTGTGCTGGTTTTAAAAGGGTGCCCTGCATTTACACATCACACACATTTTCTTTTCCTCTCTCAGGAAAGGAAAATGTATGCAGCAAAAGAAAGGATAATAGTCTTTTGAATTGTTGCTCCCCTTCTCTTTAACTCATTTTACTCAGCCTGAAATCCAGGGGCCAATATATATTGCTTGGCGGCCCTCTTAGAAATGTTGTTTGTTTTAGAAACAGTCATGTAGGATTGCACAAAATGGAATTCTATTCTCCATTTAAAAGAAGCAGATTGATTCTTATTTTTATGAGGAAAAATACAGTATTTCATATGCTACATAATGACCATCTCTGTGTATAGGAAACCCTTTGTATTGGTCCCATTATTCTTAAAAAGAACCTTGGGTGCTTAGTAACATATTAATAATTGATTTAATAAATATACCTTACAAATACCTCATAGCATTTCTGCCAGTGTCAATTACTTTAGTACTATAGTTTTTGACTCCTAGTTATGTTTTTTTCCCCAGGCCCAATGAATATTTATTACTGTTCACCATGTAGAGAAAGTAAGGTGGCCAGTGTTGGTCCCAAATACAGACAATAGAAACAATTGCCTCCGCCCTCCTTCCCCTCGCAAGCGGGGTGGTTGGTTGGTGGGAGGTCCCTTGCCAAGGCCGTTTGGGAGGGGGCAGGACGGCTGGGCTGTTCCCGCCTCGGGGCCGCTACAGAACCCTGAGGTGGCAAAGAAGTGTCTGCAAAGGGCTAGAAATAGAACCCCTCAGGGGTTGCTAGGCAACCCCTGTAGCGCCGATAGGCTAGCAGACAGGCATGTGGGCCTCACCCAATGGGTTGGGCCGATGCACAGAGAGTAATGCGGCTCCAGCCCAACTTGTGGCTGGAGCCTCAATGAAAATGGCAGCCGTGAGAGCCGCTGCTGCATCTTTAAGCAGGCCTCCGATTCTCGGGATGTTCCTGGGCGCAGCAGGTAAGGTCAAATTCACCTTCTCCCATGCAGATGGGGAAGGACAAGAAGAAGGCCACCGCCGCAGCAAAAAAGCACCGGTGTGAGGCCCTGCAGGCAGGCGACCCCCCCAGTCGAGGGGGCCCCTGAGGGCAGCTGGGCCCCCTTGGCTGGCTCAGGGGGCACAGATCCTGCCACCCCCACAGCGGTGGGGTGCTTAGAAGGAGTAGATGTCCCTCTACAGGACCGGTTGGCAGGGTGCGAGGCCCTGTTGTGGGAGCTCGCTGGGGGCTCAGGGCAGGGGACCCCCTTGGGCCTGGGGGCCAGGGCTTTTCCCCCTCTGCAGCACCGGACTGAGGAGCTTCCCAGCGAGGGGCCTGGCCCCTCCACAGCTCCCCCGCCTGTGGCGGGAGGGGAGGGGACATGTGGCCAATCCCCTGGTGCAATTCCTAGAATGGAGGAGTGAGGCAGGAGGAGTACTGCCCCTTGTAGGCACTCAGGCCCTGAGGGGCAGTCCAGTGGAGCCTGTTACCCCCCTCCATGCTGCCTCCCCTCCGCCGGCTGTTGAGGCTGCTGGTGCCGTGTGTGGGGGGGGTGTGATGTGGGTGACTAACCCCACAGGGATGGGTCTTGCTGCCGGTTGGCTGTCCCGGGGGGGGACCCAGCTCAGCCTCCCAAGTCCCACCCAGGCTGTGGCCAGGTGGGTGCAGCCAGCTGGTGCAGTCCACTCATGGGGCTGGGCCGGGAAGCCCCTTCCTCCCTTTCTACTAGCCAGGGGTGAGCCACCAGCTGTGGAAGCCCATGGGCAGGAGAGCAATGATCTTCTCAGAAGGATCAAAAGGATCAAATGTGCCATCCAAGTACTGGCCCAGCAATGCGTTCAGCCACCAGGAGCCCAGTAGGAGGCGTCACCTCCGGTCATTTACTACACAGGTGAGGCAGGGGCCCACTCACGGGGGGCAGACACTGGGGGTGTTGGGGTAATCCACCAGGCCTGGCCTGTAGATGCAGAAAAGGTCGGAGGGGCCAGCAGATCGACAACTGTCCCTGACTAGGGCCAGATAGGGGCCGTCGGAAGGTCCCAGTTGGTCTGGTGGAATGGGACTTGGGTACCACTTGCCACCCCCCCTTCTCCTTAACCCAGGGTAGGCTTTGGGGCTTGCCCTCCAGGGACATTGCCCATCCCAGTTCACAGGCCAGGCGCTGCTCCCCTAGAGGAACAGGCACTTCAAGTGTGGGCTCCTCCATCCGTTTTTTCCCTGTCGCTGAACAATTGGGCAGGTGCGGCCCAGGCCCTGGATGGAAACCTTAGGCAGCGACCCCCACCGGGCAGGGGGTACTCCGAGGTCTCTGCCCCAATGGGGAACCACTTACTCCCAGCTACTAGGGAGAGAATTTGGAGGGGGGAATATGTGGACATATTTGCTCTTCTGTTCAGAGATCCCATAGTGGACCCTGCTGAACAGGACGACAAGAAGGAAAGGGAATGCTTCAAATGACCCAAGGTGGAAAAGAACTGGTCAAACTGGACTGCGGCCTTTTCTATAGACCAAGGGGTGATGATACAGGCCTACTCCAGCCTGGCCAACGATCTACTCAAATACGCCCACATAGTGTGGCGCACATATGAGGCAGTTCCATTGGGGGCCTCGCTGCATTGTGATGAAGCATTCAAGCATTGCGCAGCCTACACCCTGGGCCTTTGGTGGGACCTTCATGCAAACAACCTCTGGTTCAATTGCATGAGCAGGACGGGCAATGTACCCAGGTCAGACAGTGGCCATCTTTTAGCATGGGGGAGGGAGGGCTCATCTGCTGCTGATTCCTTTCATGAGGAAGGAAAAAAGGCATGGAAACCTACGCAGGGTCGTGCTTTGAGTTTAGCCATTCCAGGACATGTTACCGCATGACTTGCAGGTTTTGCCATGCTTGCCCCCACCTGTTCCAGGCACCATGTGGCCTCTGCATGCCCCCGTGCAAGACCCGGACCTAGAGGTAAACCCTACCCTGCAGGGGCAGGAGAAGGCAAGCAGGGAGGTAGCAGTTCAAGCGCCCCTGTTAAAAGTCCCAATGCCAGTTAAGGCTGGGCAGCTCAAACTGGCCCTCTGTGGGCATCCTGACCAAACAGAGGTGAATTATGTAGTAACAGGTTTCTGACAGAGATGAAGTCCAGCAGCAGCAGGTGGCACCCAACTTGACATCGGTGCTTGGGATGGAGAGGGTGATACAGGGCAAAATTGAGAAGGAGCGAGCAGAGGGGAGGGTGGCTGGCCCTTTCTCAGTCCTCCCCCTCCCCAACATGGTGGTGTCCCCCCCTAGGTGTGATCCCCCAAAAGGCTCTGGGGGAGTTTCGATTGATCCACCACCTATCCCACCCTCAGGGTGGCTCAGTCAACTCACTTTGGTCCGGTATGCATCTTTTGACTCGGTAGTGTCCCTAGTTAGGCTTTTGGGCCCTGTGCTATCCTGGGGAAGTGCGATATTAAGTCCGCCTTCTGTCTGCTCCCAGTTTACCCAGAGAGTTTCCCTTTGCTCAACTTCCATTTTGACAGCTGGTACTATTATGACAAGACCATGCTGATGGAGTGTTCCATCTCTTGTTCGGCATTTGAGAGGTTCAGCTCCCTCGTTGAATGGATTGTAAGGCAATGGGTTGGTGGGTGGGGGGAGTCACAAAATATTTAGATGGTTCCCTCTTCATCAGGTGGGAAGACACGGAGGAATGCTCTGGGCTGATGCAGACATTTCACAGGGTAGCGGAGGAATTGGGCATCCCCCTGGCACTCGAAAAGATGGAAGGGCTAACCACTAGATTTACTTATCTCGGGATTGAGATGGACACGGTCATGGCCATTTCCCACCTCCCCCAGGAGAAGTTGATATCCCTTCAGGTCAAGGTGGAAGAGTGCTTGGGGTCGGCGAAAGTTACGGTTCACCACCTCGTCATTATTGGGGAGACTTAATTTTGCATGTAGGGTTGTGGTGCTGGGGAGGGCCTTCCTGTCCTGCCTCTACATCAAGCTTGCAGGTAACCGCCCCCCCATCATCATATCAGGGTCACCAAGGAGATGAGGGAGGATCTCCAGACTTGGGTCGACTTTTTTGCAAATTTTAATGGAACCAGTTTTTGGAGGGACAAGCTGTTGTTGGAAGCAGAGCTCTAGGTGCACTCTGATGCGGCTGGCGGTTTTGGATTTGGGTTATTCTTTAGGAACAGGTGGGAAGCGGCACCCTGGCCACTCGAATGGAGTGAACTAGGGATCACCAGGGATCTCACCTTCCTGGAACTTTTCCCTATTGTGCTAAACGTTCACCTTTGGTCGAACGAGCTCATGAACCATTCAGTATTGTTCTAGTGTGACAACCAAGCCATTGCCCACATCATTAACACCCAGTCTTCCTGATCCCCGAGGGTCATGAAGCTAGTTAGGGCTTTTGTGCTCACCTGTTTGAAATTCAACATACTGTTTCAAGTCAGGCACGTTCCTGGTATTGACAATGGTGTAGCCGATGTCCTCTCTCATTTCTAGATGGAGCGCTTCTGCTTGTTGGTACCACGAGCCCAGGCAACCCAAGAGCCACTGCCTCCATTGGTGTGGAACCTTGGGTCATAGAGCTTTACACCGCCATTCGGGGATCCCTGGAGCTCCGCACGAGGGTGGTCTATGACAGAGCCTTCCGGGAATTTCAGCAATACTGTTTTTTGCGAGGATGGGAACCAGGTTCCCGGAGCATCAGATGCTCCAATTTGCCTTACATAATTGAGGCATAGGGGTGTGGCCCCAGGAACCATAGCCAGGAAATTGTCGGCTCTGGGGTTTATGAGTAACCTTACAGGGCACACACACACACAGGCTTTTTTGCCAGACACCTTTTAGAGAGCTGGGCCAGGGTGCAGGGTCAGACCCCAGAATGAAGAGACCCCGTTACCCTGTCTTTGCTGCTGGACATGTGCGGGATACTTCCCCAGATCTGTTTTGATGGTTTTGAAGTTTCACTGTTTAATTCATTATTTAAGCTAGCATTCTTTGGGGCTTTTCGTGTGAGCGAACTCATAGCTGAGTTGGCCAGGGACAACTCAGGTAGGGCATTGCGGCTCAGTGACATCCAAATTGGCTCAATGGCAATGGCTTTGCACAATCATCGCTCCCAAACTGATCAGAGGGGAAGAGGGCACGTGGTCAGACAGAACAGGACTGGTACATTTGAGTTATGCCCAGTACGGGCAGTCAAGGCATACCTCACAGTATGACAGAGGGTTCTCGGACCCCTTTTTTTAAGCATGTTGCGGACCAGTATGTGACTAGGTACAAATTTACTGCAGTCCTTAGGTCCGTATTGTCCCGCCTCGGGTTGTTGGTGGCCGTGAATGGCATGCATTCATTCCGTAGGGGCCACCAGCTTTTCAGCAGAGGCCGACATGTCGGAGCAGGGTATACAGGCAGTGGGCCATTGGCGGTTGGGGGCCTTCCGGACATATGTTCAGGGTGCCCCCCCTGCTACCAGTCCTAACCTTCCTTTCATTCCCTCATGTGCTCCCCCTAGGCATGGGCACACAGAATGCTTTTCGGATGTTCAGTTGTTCAGTTCAAAACCCGAGTTCAGATTTGATGGTTTTGTTCAGCCGAGTTCGGGTTGGCCAAACTTGGCCGAACAGTCAAAAACAGTGAAACCAAAACTGAAACCGAACCAAAACCAAAACCTATTTTTTTGTCCTGAAAAGACATTTTTCCTGCCCCCGAATTCATCCAAACCAATCCAAACACAACCAAACTGTTCGGTAATTTGAGAGTTTGGTTTGGACGTTTGGTTCAGACGTCCTAACAGACTGAGTTGGTCCGAACTCTGAACATCCAAACCGCGTTTGCCCATCCCTAGCTCCCCCCTGTTGCCAGACGCAGGTCTGGATTGTTAGCCACAGCCTGGTGCGTTGGGCAAGGAAGGCGGCCGGTCAGACGAGATGGGGAACCCAGTTGGGTTTATCGGCACAAGCTGAGATCCAGTGGAAAGGCCGTGGTGGTATGAGATGGCATCAACTCCTGCCGATGCTCCAGGTGCCTCTAAGGGGCCCCCCTCCCGCCGTCCTCATGTTACACCTGGGTGAGAATGATATACCCCACTTGAAGGGCATCAAGCTTATCAAGAACATTAAGAGATTAAGAAGATCTTCTCATCTGCCCTTATCGTATGGACTGATTTGGTAGAGCAGGTGGTGGCTCACAGGCCTGGGCAGAGAGCACATAGGCAGTCATGCCCTGACACACAAACGCCCCGCACTATCGATGGGATGGTGTTCACTTGTCACCTGAGGGTAATGATTGTTACTTAGGAGCCCTGAAAGAGAAGCTGCTGGTTCACGTGCTAGAAAGGTTGTAGGAGGTGGGGGTTGGGCTCGTCTGGGTAGCCCCAGCAACCCCTTAGTGGCAGGGGTCCAGTACTGCAGGTTAGAGTTGGTTAGAATAACCATAAGTATGTCAGCTCCTTAAGAGATGGGGAGGCCCACCCACCGAAAAAGCAGGGTACAGCAAGTGACAGGGTAGCCTCCCTGGGAGGGATGTCCAGCGAGGGCAGTAGGGCCAGGTATGGCCCCCCATCGGCAGGCGCCCTCATCGTTACTCAAGTTCGAAGGATGTGGTCCCCCTCACCCATGGCAGGGGCCACAGAGAGGGGGAGATGTTGGTGTTTGCGATTGGGGTGGTAATCGAGAGAACATTGAAACCACTCCTGAGTTACTGTTTCGGTTGACAAAGTTCAAGTACTGGACCCATATCCCAATAGGCGATTTCCTCCACCTAATTTAATTATAATTTGATTAATTAATTATTATTATTATTAACAAGCATTTGTATAGCACCAGCAATGTACCTGCCGCTTTACATGGTAATGAGAAAGTCATGGCCTCTACCTATGTCTTACAATCTAGTAGACTAGGAGGGGGGAGACAGGGATAGGGGACATATGGAAAGACAAGGGATAATAACATTCAAGTGGATGTGGAATCTCAGGTGCATGTGCTTGACTTGCTTGCAGTTAGGCAGACAGTAAATGTTGATAGGGGAGTACTCGTGGGCATTGGGGAAGGCGTTAAGGAAGAGGTGGGTTTTAAGGAGAGATTTGAAGGAAGTCGCTCCATAGTAGGGGTCAGAAAACTAGATAAGCAAGCCAGGAGGGAGTGAGACAAGGACCCTTTTCAAATGAACCACTATGGGGGGGGTGGTTGGCGGCATGGTGTGTGGGTGGTGTGTGGGTGTGCATTCCCATGGACACACACCCACCTCCACACATGGAGCATCTGGCATTGGCACCCATTGTTCCATGCATGGGCAGTGGGTGGAGGTGGGTGGAGTGCACCCCGTACCCGCTGCCACAGCGTTCAAACGGATGTTCACCCAGCCACTGCGGCATTTGCACGGATGCCCCCCTCCCCCACCTCACATGGTGGTGAGCGGGAGGGACCATGTAAAAAGGGCCAAAGAGTGGAGAAGAGAGACAAGTTCTACCATTAGCAGACTGAATCTTTATTGGAAGCTCAGAACTAAAGTCTTGCTGCTGAATAAGGAAGAATTTATATGTCCTTCAAGTGAATCCTCAGGCAGAGCCCTGCAGCAGTGTTAAGGAGTGTCTTGGAAGAGTATAAGACTTGAGTTGTTCTTGAGCTCTTGTAACTGCCCCAGTGGCTGGGAGGAATAGGCTATGCTTGGGAGCTGTGGAGACTAGGTCTGAAATGAGATTTTGCCAAAAGGGGAAATCTCATTGAAATCCCAATTCCTGATAATATCTCATTTGAATTGAGAACCTCTTGGTACTCAGGAATGTCTCAATTGACATTTTGTTTCTCAGTTTGCTGACTTTCTGCATACCAAGATCCTGTTTACCCCTTTGCCATTTACCTCTTTACCATCCATTTCAAATTGAGCAGTAATACCTAGGGATTTGCAAACAGAGTTCAGGTGTTTGGTGTTCGGGCCATTCACGAACACCCTGAACCCCAACTGCCCCCCGCCTGAACTGGCCGAACAAAGTTTGGGTTTTGAACCCATTCAGGTGGGGGCGGGGGACAGGGGGGAACCCAGTTTTCCCTCCCCCTCCAGGCTACGTGGGTGGAAGGGGCACAGGGGCTCACCTCCCCCCCACCCTGGTAAATTTTTTTTTAAAACAAACAAAAGAAAACCCCCACCCCAGGGATTGACGAACCTAGTGGTGCCAGGGCTCTGGCCCTGGGTCAGGTGGTGGTGGCAGCAGCAGTGGGTCCAGCTCTGGTGGCACTCGAGAGCACTTCAGGTCTCTTCTAGGCCTTCTGGGAACTGAAGGAGGGCTTCTGGCCACTCCTTCAGTTCCTGGAAGGCCTAGAAGAGGCCTGAAGTGCTCTCGAGTGCCACCAGAGCTGGACCCACTGCTGCTGCCACCACCACCTGACCCAGGGCCAGAGCCCTGGCACCACTAGGTTCGTCAATCCCTGGGGTGGGGGTTTTCTTTTGTTTGTTTTAAAAAAAAATTTACCAGGGTGGGGGGGAGGTGAGCCCCTGTGCCCCTTCCACCCACGTAGCCTGGAGGGGGAGGGAAAACTGGGTTCCCCCCTGTCCCCCGCCCCCACCNGGGAGGGAAAACCATGTTCCCCCCATCCCTCCTGAATGGGTTCTGTGAAACCGAACAGGTTTTGGCTGAACAGCCTCAACCTGAACAATTTCGGGGAGGCTGAACACCGAATGGGCCAAACACAGAACCCCCCCATGTTTGCACATCCCTAGTAATACCAATGCAATATCTAATTTCTTGCCCTCCATTTTGTCTTGTATTTCCTTGTCACTCATTGGCTGGTACGCAGGTTCCTTTACTAACCTGCAATCCAGTTGCAGATTGGTCAAAGCAAAAGGAACAGCATAGAACAAGAGTTCTGATTGGAGGTAGTGGCATGGAGGTTAAGGGGTGAGCTATTCACACAATGATTGGCTCAGAAATGTGGAAACAAAAAATCTGCAAGTAAAACGGTAACCTCAGCCATCCTAAGTACCTTGGTACTGGTCAGGTCTGGAGAAATCCAGTTGTATTGGGATGGGGCTTGGGTTGGTCTCATCATAGTTACACTCTGGCAGGGTAGGGCTTGGGCTTGATTTTGGAGCCCATTCAGAGCTCTAGCACTAGGGAAATCCTCAATTGTCCTCCTAACGTAGGAATGAAGTCTATTTTACTGCTAGAGTTGGCTTAGAGATTTGAACTATGTCAATTTTTCCTCTTTCCCAGTTTGACTAATAAGGATCTTCATTCCTGACTGGCATCTGTGTTCTGCGCACTTGATGGTATCACTGATTAAATAGGTTTTTCTCTGTGTGCGCTCTTTAACAGAATACCGTTGCTATTCTTAGTCAACATGGCCATCATCTACATTAATATTAATGGAAGAAAATTAAATAAAGAGTCTAAATTTTGCACTCTGCATGTCATTCAAGACAGCCGAACGTGCATCCTCTCATGTCCTTTATTTTGTTCTTTTATCTCTAGTGTCCTTCCAACTTAATTTAAGTTTGCCCCCTATGTTCACCTCCATTAGTTATGTTATACATGGGCGGTTGACTTTGTGACTTAATCATATCAGTTTCCTCCTGCTGTTGTACTTCAATCATCTCCAGCTTTTCTCCACTGATCTACCAAAAGTATGTTATCCTGCACCATGGAAAGCACGATCTAAAAAAAAATGAGAACACTGGAGTCATGCATGCATAATTTTAATGCTGTTCAGTATAGTCAGTCATCTGGCATTTTAAACTACACTCATTATCTGTCGTTTTCTATTCAATTCTAACAAAGGATTGCCTATAGCACGAGTCATCTTAGCATCCCAGAGTGGGAGGTCAGTGGAGGGAATATATCTTGAAGGGGAAGGCACCATATCTAAAGAAATGTAGCAGTGAAGGGTTATGGTTCAGTTGGCACTGGACACAGATTTTGATGTTTCTGTGAACATGAAACAAATGTCATGTTGACAAAACATTATTTGCTTCCCTAACAATTTTCTCCCAATTTGCCTACAGTCTCTGCTCTGAAGATTTGCACCTCTATTTTTCATCGCAAAACTGTTCACCCTTAAGGCTTTCTTCAAGCTGAGAAAGCTTTTGGGAGCTTGGCAATGCCAGCGTTTAATCAATCAGATGATTGCGTACACATCCTTAACTCCTGCAAGAATGCCTAGGGGTTATAGTGTGGTGATAGCAAGGTTGCTGTGTTGGTCCCAAATATAGGCAAGAGACACAAAGTAAGAGTCATATTTTTTTATTGGACCAACTGGGATTGGTGGAGGACAGTTATGCAAGCTTTCAGACCTCATAGAGGTTATAAAAACACAAGTCTTTTCTAGTGCTAAGCATCACTTCAAGACTCTATAGAAGGCCCAATGGGATGGGATACAGAGCATCCAGTAGTGGATCGAGGAACATTGGTGCCCTCTGTGCAAAATGATTATGTGTTGGGCTGGTGATCCCTGCATTGCAATCTATATGGGCATGTATGTTACACGCATATTGTTATTTATTCATGGATCCCATGTGTTGGGATGTTCCGGAGTTGCTGCAGGCCCTCCGTAAGTTAGGGCTCTCTGCATATTCGGCTCCGTGAGTCCTTATTTCACATCAGTACTTCTCACCCTTCTGTTGTCATTTCAAGTTTATTCATGGATCCCATGTATTGGTGGCCCCTATGAGATCTTTGGCCCTCTGGCACAGCCTGCACTTGCCTTGGGAGGAATAAAGAGAGATTTACTCATAGTGGATCTTACCATGCACATGCATCGGGATGGACTCTCACAGCCCTGGTCTGCATAGTAAGACAACCGCTCACAAAATAATAACAGCACATTATTGTTGAATTAGTAGGTTCATATTTGCAGTGAAGACCAAATGCAGGAATTAGACTTTTCCTTAATGCTTTTCCTATACGAATATTAGCATATTTTTGCAACCTGAATTGGCAGTAGGTACCTTGTCGCTGCACTAGCATGGCTCTTTGTCTGCTGATTGATGGCCATGAAAATGCAACATATTTCATTTTCCCTTCCTAGACATGAAGCCAGCTGCTGGTGCTTTTCACAGGGTGAAGTTGCCAGCTGCAGGACCAGGTCTCAAGACACTAAACTATATGTTTCCAAGAGCGGCACCTGGGCTTTCGGCTGCTCCATTACTGATCATTAACACCCTTTAGGGCTCTGCTTCTGTCTCTGCTTTCTTGCCTTGATTTATGTAAACAGCATCATAAGCCTTAAATCTAGCTGATTAGATGATCTTTAAATCTTTCTTTATGTTGTCAAAAGCCCCATAGTATTTCCACTAGGGAGTTAAATAGTATAATTCAATAGCTTTAGTTAACTTCCAAACCAAGTGATATGGTACAATTACTCGCTTTAATTGCACATGCAAGCTATGGACTAAATTAAAAAATGAGCTCTGCTCTTGCAGGATGAAAGGCAAAGACTATGCTCTGCAGATCTGTGTGGGGTGAAGGGATTAGAAGGTAATTCTCCTTCACAGGAGATGATGGCCAATGGATTCACCAAGTCTTTTCTTTTCCTGCCCTTGTTCCCAAAGTAGGGATGGGCGAACAGAACGCTGTTCGAATCTTCGGTCCGAAATCCAAGTTCAGGTTCGATGGTTCGGTTCAGCTGAGTTTGGTTTGGCCGAACATTCAAAAATAGCAAAATTGAAACCGAAACAAAACCTAATTTTCGACCCTGGAAAGACATTTTTCCTGCCTCTGAACTCATCTGAACATGACCGAACTGTTGGGTTGTTCAAGAGTTCAGTTTGGACGTTCGGTTCAGGCGTCCGAACAGACTGAGTTCGGTCCGAACTCCGAACATCTGAACCGCGTTCGCCCATCCCTATCCCAAAGACCGTTGCTCAGTGGGGAGCAGGAAGGTCCCACTAAGGAGATGGTGTACACAGAGTATGTGTATGTTGCCTATGTATGTTCTCAAGTATTTTCAAAACACACACGCCTCTTGCCAGTTCAGGACTCTCTGAATTGCTACTGCATCAAGGTCATCCTCAAATATGAGGGAAGAGAAAGAATATAGTCCCATCATAAATATGCAAATATATATATTTTCTTAATCAGGAGAAGGAAGGGGCCAATATAATGGCACAACATATTTATTGACTTGTTTTAACTATTCTCCCTATCTATTTTTAATGTTCAGGCTCAAAATGTTATCACTCTTGGGGAAAGAAAATATCTCTGGCATGCCTGTAAAGAAGCCAAGACTACAAAAAGCTTCAACATCAATTTTCCAAACTTCTTTCAGCTGAGAAACAGGTCTGTCTGCATCTAGATTCACATCTGCAGAGGATTTCATAAGGAAACCAAACGGGCAATAAGAAAGCGAGGTCATGAGAAAAGATCAGGTGTCTACAAATCCCTAAAAGTGCCAAGTGGTTTCTGTAATCTCACAACTCTGGTGATGGGGAAAGAGATTTTTCCCTTCTTCTTCACTGTGTTATGGCCCATCTTATCCCCCTGAGAAAATCACACTCAATCCACATGGATTGTGCAATCTTCAGCATGAGGAATACATTCCATAATCAGCAGAGTTACTGTAAATCTGAACGTTCCTCCTAGAGTTTGAAAGTAACGTTTTGCCTGATTACAGCTGTAATCTACTCGAGCAGCAAAAGGCATTAATAATTGTTGAAGAGAAGATGAAAAGTGGACCTGGAGTTTACATTGCTTTATCCCAAGACACTCTGCAGGTCAAATTTTCCTTCATCAGTGTGTGTCACAGAGGCTTAGATAAGAAGGTGGTGAATAGTATCAGAGTAGGGAAAGCAATTGCCTCAAAAGACTGATATTTACTGCTATTTACCTCTGTGTCTGAGACTTAGAATATATTCTCTTGCTGTGCAGTTATTTTGTCCATTGTCTCTACTAGCTGCTATTGAATGTGACACTGCTATTACACGTGTTTTTACACTGTACTTTGGGATTGTCATTAACGTCTCAAAATCCAGTGTTTATCTACAAGTTACACCAGCATAACATCAGGGCTATGATATAATTTAATAATCAGTTGCTACAAGGTGTACACAGTGCTTTACAGTCACAGATTTTGGGTTCAGGTCCCTGCCCAGTGGGTTTACAATCTAAGATGGACAAGGGGAACACACATATTCCCATTTTACAGATGAGGCACTGAGGCTGAGAGGTTGTGACTTGTCCAAGGCCACCCAGTGAGCTCATTGACTGAGTGAGATTCAAACCCTGGTCTCCCATATCCAAGTCCAGCACGTTAACCACTACACCACATGGGGTGTTTTTACACACGTTTCTCCTGCATGTTTGCTGTTACATCCTGAATTTTCTGTGTGTCTAAATCACTCACCCAGATCTTAAACATCTCTTTGAACTTCTGTTCTCTTTGAACTTCTGCATATAACTTTTCCAAGAACATGTGTGTGTAAAAAGTTCTCCTGGTAAACTGCTTTGCTCCAGACAGCTGCGGTTACTCGGTTTCCATGGCAGCCCCTCACGTTTACAACTGAGGCTACCTTAGGCTGCCTCAGGACAGTGTTTGTGTGAAGAATGCATCTGGAACTTACTTGTGGACTTGTAAACCCAGACAATTGAAAGACCAGCACTTTAAGGTGTGTATAAAAATGCCCACTACCTCTACTCTCTGAATTCGTCCTCTTTTCTGGAATGGCAAACAAAATTTTGCCATAGATTTAATTTCATCAAAATATTTTACCGCTTAGTGCATGTGTACAAAATGGTGGCAGCTATACTGTGCATGTGCGAAATCGTGGCTGTGCTGTGCATGTGCAAAATGTCAATGGTCATACTGCACATGCACAAAATGGCAACACCGTGTAAGGTACCACCACTCTGCACGTGCACAGTACAGCCACCATAGGGCCACTGTTATTTTACACATGCTCACTAAGCAGCAAAATATTTCAACTGATCCAGCAAAATGGGAATCAGGATGCATTCCTGTTCTTGTTTTGCCAGACTGAATTAAATGACTGGACTTTGTTGGAAATAGAAGCTAGTTGAAAATGGAATTTCTGCCCTGAAAAATCAGGAATACATGTTCCCTTTTGCATTTTACTTCATAGTAAATGTAATGTGTGAACTCTTTACTTTAAAGTCAAAAGAGAAAGATAAAATTGTCTGGCATGACTATTGGAGGAGAATGAAAAGTAACTAGGGGCCTTTTCACACGCCCCCTCCCCACACCGCACATGTGTGCGGTGCAAGTGCAGGGGGGATGGGTGGTCACCCATCAGAACAGCACCCGCAGTGGGTGGGGGTGCACGAACACTCCCACGCTCCACCCATCTCCACCCACATCCATCCATCACCCACGCATGGAGCAATGGGCTTCAATGCTGGTTGTTGCATGCATGGAGATGGGTGTTTACAGGATATTTGGCAAGAATGTATCAAATACCTTTCCTGCGATTTCAGCAAATGTACAGGAGATTTTGATAAAGGGACCCAATTCTATAAGCAATTGATGTTGTCCCCGTGAAGATCATTATTCAGATGAATATCAGCATATTCAGTGCCAGTCAGAGGCAGGCACCCTGCATGGCAGGGGGAGAGAGACGGTAGGAGGAAGGATGTGGAGCAACCCCAAAGACTGACACACACATTCAATGGCCAAACACATTACTGCAAGCTTCTAGCTTTACAGGACCAATCGGTAGTGGCTTCGAGGTGGGCATAGGGGGCGGCCCTGAGGCAGGCATAAGCAACATAACTGGGACTTTGGGGATAGCATCCCAAGAGTCAGGAGACATAGTTTAAACACATCCAGGCTGGCCAATTATCATCACAATCACATCCTGCAGCACTGAGACAGAGGACATAAGAGAATTTCTATTGACTCTTTCCTAAACAGATGCTTCTGACTTCCCAGAAACAAGTGGAGGAGATATTTTGGGATGGTCCTAGAACAGAATGAGGATATTTGGTTAAAATTTCTGTTGGCCAATTCGCATCACAAACCAATCTTATACCACAGCGATATGAGAGAATCCCAGGCATAGGCCCCTTCTCTATATGTTGTACAGGCATATAAAATTGGGACCCTTTATAAAATATTTCTGATATTTGGAAGAGATTATCATGAAAGTGTAATATATAGCCCTGCCACGTTTCATGTACCCTGGTTGGACTACAAAGATGTTATAGTCAGACATACATTTATATGTTAATTGCTTATACCACCAAGACCCTTTTTCCAATCCTTCTGAAATTTGGCAAAGATAGTAAATATGGGAAGGGGTATACACTGGACAAGTTTCACCTACATTAGAAGTGAGGCAAAGAGGTTACAGCTAAGAATGTATATGTAGAATATTGCAAAATACAATAATTCAACTGCATCTAAAATCGGATTCCTTTAGCCGATCGTTTTGGAATTTGGTACACATAATGCTTTCTATTGGTGGTATAGGCACTCCAATTTCCAGCCACATCGCATAAAAAACCAAAAATGTTACAGCCAATAATGTGTTTTCCATTGAAACCAATGGAAATTCAATTCCGAACTCACCGAACGCAACTGAACCAAACGTTCGAATTTGAGTTCGGTTTGCACGTTCGGTTCGGTCAACCAAACTATTCAAGTTTGGTCCAAACTCTGAACTTCTGAACTGCGTTCGCCTATCCCTACAGGGAACTGGTTTCTCTGCTCTGCCACAGACTTCCTCTGTAATTTTATACATGTCTCTTGGGGATGGATTTTTTAACAGAGCTCAACACCCAATGTGCTGAGTGCTTTCAAAGGTGACATGACAGGGGTTGTGGAGTTACTGGAGACACGGACCCTTAGTTTTTGTGCCTACATGGGAAATGGACTCTTTGAAAATCAGGCCTTTCGTGCATCCATTTCAATTTTGTAAAATATGGAATTCATGGGACATGAAAAGCTCCCTATCTTGCATGGGTGTTAGAAAGAGGGTGAGGTGTTTAGAAGTTAAGCACCTTGAAGAGACAGAGAGAATTCAGCATAGGATCTTCAGGATAAGTCATGATATAAGTCCAAATAAAAATGCTTTGCCATGGATGTCACACTACTGTCTATTGGCTGCAGTGCTGGATCCATGAAATTTGAGGCCCTGTTCAAAACTGTACAGTGGGTTCCCTCCTAATCCCTCCACCAAGCACTCTCTCCAGTAACCCAGTGCCTCCCCTCATACCATTGCATCTCTACCACCCATTGTACAGACCTACAACTCAGGCAACTGGTGTTTTGTAGGTCCCTAGGTGTTCTGTCAGTCTAGATCAGCGTGCAGGACAGGCTGCCTAAAGCAGGAGTGGAAACCCTTTGCCTCCCAGAGGCCACTTTGGAAATGAATGCAAACTCTAAGACCACGTAAAATTGGGGACTGGGGTGTTTAAGAAATGAACTCATGAAGTGGAGGGTTCAGAACATATGGATTTTTTCCCTATTGTTTTGCATTTCCTCATCTCTGCTCCCTTACCCAGAGCCCAGTCTTTCAGGGCTTGGGGCTAGGAACTGGATCCCAGAACTGAAAATGGACCAAATAAGAACCAGTTGAGGCTGCATTTGACCCCTGCCCCTCAACCTGAGGCTCCTCACCCCTGGCCTAGAGGATCAGGCTTAACAAACTTGTAAGGGAGTGATGTGGGAAGTAAAGTTGAAATGGACAGCTAATTTTGTACCCTGTGTAATACTTGCAATTTCTATGAGCTTCTCGGTTACCTGATCAGTACCTGCATCTGCATATAAAGATGGGTAACTGACCACCCAAAATTCAAGGTAGTACCATTACCAAGACACCAACTTTTCATTTTACTGAATTATTCTTACTGTGTTACTGTCTTTACAGATTTCCATCTTCTTGGGTTTATGATCACTTTTACACATGACAAAAAAATTGTTCTTATAAGTGCCCGAGATAATACCGGGTGTTATAAATGCTGGAGTTCTGTAATGTATGAACGCACTGTTCCCCTTTTATGCAGGAAGATCTCTTAGCCTTTCTGGATTTCTGTCTGTTACTTGTTTACTCTGGCCCTTTTCAAACAGGCTGCGGTGGGTGGGGGAATGGCTGTGTGTCAGCGGCCAGTGGAGGTGGGTGTGCACCCGTTCCCATGGGCACACACCCATCTCCACGCATGAAGCAACCAGCACTGGTGCCAGTTGCTCCATGCTTGGGTGATGGGTGGCACACAGGAGCATGCATGAACACCCACCCACCACCGGAGGTGTTCCCATGGACACTCTCCCACTGCCAGTGGTGACCCGCAACGTTCCTATGGATGCCCCTCTCCCCCCCCCGCAGGGGGCACCTGTTGGAAAAGGGCCTCTGCCTTAGACAACTGTTGTTGTGATTGGCTACACCCCACTGCCAATCACCACACAAAATAAGGCAGTACACTCACCACTGCTGATGCCAAAGTCATCATCAGAAAGAGAGAGCAATAATGCTGCATGCCTTTTTTATTTTGGCCTTCCACCTAATCCCTATGCACACACTGACCAACAACAAAATTATTTGCTCTGTGGCTCAGCCCCCTATGCACAGCTGATTTCAACTAAGATATCCAAAGGTAAACCAGGTTAAACTTTAAACCAGGGTAAGCGGAGATTAATAATGAGAAAATTGAGATAGCCAGACACCCAGAAACAGGTGGAAAACAGCAAATAAGCTACTCAGTAAAATGGCACAAACCGGGGGGGGGGGGGACCCAGTAAAATGATAATGCAGGTAAGTTATCGGGACCTATATAGTCTGGGACCTGCTTATATGCAGGACCGCCTCAACCTCCATATCCTGGATTGGCCCCTGCGGTCATCCGGGGGCACCTTCTTGGAGATCCCCTCGGTCTTCCAGGTGGCGACCTCTGAGACAGCGTTCTTGGTGACAACCCAGCTGGCTGTGGAACTCCCTTTTGCTGGTGATCCACTTTCCCCCAGATCTCCCTTCCTTTTGTAAATCCTGTAAGACCCGGCTGTTCCGCCAGGCTTTTGGCGAGGGAGACAGGTAGTGGGTGGGGGAATGTTTGGTGTGTTTTTTTTCTTTGGGGGGTTGGTGGGGTTTTAGTCTGGCCTCTGTGTTTGTGAATTTTAATTATTTATATTTTATATTGTTTTATTATTTTGTATTTTTATTTGTTGTACGCCACCCAAGCTGCCATGTGGAAGGAGGGTGTGTGTTAGAAGTCCTGGATAAATCAATCAATAAAAAAACAAACAGGTACCAGTTATTGCTCAACCCATCCAAGACAGTTAAAGTACTGCAATTTCAATGGGTATATCCAGTTTTCAGGTTCCCTTTCAGCTCTAATAGGAAACCAGCCAAAGCTACCTGGCCAGTGCCTGTCCTGTGGGTGACCAACAGCTCATTTTGTCTCCCTCAACAGCAGAGACCAGTAGAGGCGGGCACTGGGTCTGACAACAGCAGGAGGTAGCAGAAAGTGGTAGGGCAGGTGTCAGCTGTGCAGTGTGCTCTCTAGCACTGCCGCCTATGGGCTCTGAGCCATAAAGGGGAGGGGAGGGAGGAATCACTTGATGCAGCAGACGAACAGGAAATCGCAAATTACTTCATATTTTCTTGTAGCCATCACTGTGATAGCTGTTCCAAAACCTGGGACAGTGGGTGAAAACAGACATGCAGCCAGGTAATCAGCTACACAGCTCTGGGAGGGGGGGGGGGCTTCCCCTGGCCAGGTCAGGTTGGGGTACTGAATGGACATGCGCCTGACTGGGCCAGCTGGTGAGTCCTCCCCTGCCCCACCCCTGTGGTGAAAGAGAACAAATGCTCAGGTGAGCAGCCCCAACCCCAGCATGTCCCCAGAGTTCCACCATGATGGGGCAAGCATAGTGGCCAATCACGGGCAGCTATGGCTGCCGGCCATGGTGGCCCCCAATCCCCAGTGGGGGATAGTTATTGAAACAGATGCAGAGGCCTGCTATTGACTGTGTTGGCCCGCCTGGGCAGCCCTTAGCCCAGACTGTAGGTCTGCAATCTTCCGGGGACCACATCTGGGCCAGCTGTCTACTCTGGCTGGGCAGCAGCTGGCCCACATCTGGCAGGCTGGAAATTCACGTGACAGTGAGTCCCTGGCCCAGGTGGGCTATCACGTACCATAGTGGGCCTGAATTGTTTATTTTCACCCAAAGACTAGGACAGCAAGAGTGTTTGGCAACTTTTGGGAGTCCCTACAACATAGAGGCCCATGGTCTTCATGGGCCTGGACCTAGCCTTGTGTGGCTGTTACCATTAGATGACTCTTAGAAACATAGAACCACAGAGTTTGGAAGGGAAACAAGGGTCATATAGTCCCACCTCTTCATCTTCCAGAATGCACAAGTAGAGATGCTGAATATAGAATTTCACTAATAAGAATAATATATGCTCACAAAGAGTACATGCACCAGTTTAGGAGATAAAATAATTGTCTGTCTCAGGCTCTATAGTTGTACATTTGGTCAAGGAAATTCTACTTCAGGTGACTAGTGGGAAGCTTTCAAAAGTTATTAAATATTTCCTGCTACAGCCTAGCTGCTACCTTTCACAGATTTGATTTAATGGCTAGAGGCTGCCTTATGTATTTATTATATTTTGCTTTTTGATAAATTCTTTACAACTATTATCTATTTTGTTATTTTAACATCAATCACTGAATTATTACTGGGGAGGAGAGAAGCTATGATGATCTACTCACCACCTTGTAATAAATATTTTGGAGAGTAAAAAAAAAATGTCTGAGTTGTAGACTTCTACAATGAATAAATTAAACTTGATTTATGGATGCGTTCTTCCCCTTTTCTTTGGAGAATTTTGTGATTATGTAATGAAGGTGTTTATTACTTGTTATAGAATTATTATATGCACCATGTAAATGGTTTGATACAGGCTGGATAAACAGAGGTGTTCATCTGCTAATGACTTGTTTTTGCTGTTTGAATATGGACAGAAGAGTATGAAATTTAAGATCTCATTTAAATAAAATACAAATTGTTCTTTTCGCTGTAGACAGTAGGTAGGGGTGTGCATTTTATTTTCATTATTACAATAACAAAAATGAAAATATAATAATAACAACAACAACAGCAAAATAAATAATTTTTGTTACATTTGTAATTTTTCTGTAATTCCCGGTAAATTTCAGCAATTTCTGGTCATTTCCAGTATTACTGATGTACCAGAAATTACCAAACAAAAACAAAAATAAAAATGAATAATGAAAAAACAAAAATGAATGCAATATTAATAATGAAAACAAAAACCATTTCCCCCCTCTGCACACCCCTAGAATGTAGCCACCCAGGAGACAGCCAAACCAACCAGAAGGGGATGCATGGAAGAACCCAAAACTGGGATCTGAGCAGAAGGCAGGAAGGACAGATTTCAGGTTCAGTCAAGCCCCATTCCAGTGCTCCTTCGAACCTCACCTCTCTCTTGGTGAAACCAATCTCTGACAATCTTCACAAAACTGATCCTCTTCCCTCAGCTTGTCCCTTGTGGGTTGGAAGGAGGATAGCGGAAATCAGTGGAAGGTTAGGAAGGTAAGAGACTATGGCAGTCGGAACAGAAATAACGCTGGAACACGACAATTTGCATGTCAGTAGCACTTTCTGTCTATAGGCACCATGTAGACATATAGCCTGTGATCCAGGAAACAGGGCAGGCCATAGGCCCCACCCTTTCCAGGGGCTTTGCAGTGGTCCTGTTTTCACTAGGGCAGGAAGTGGGGGCCCCATTCCCTACCAGCAGGGCCCCAAACACAACCACCTTTAGGGCCCCACAGAGGGTGCCCTCAAGAGGGGAGGGGCCAGCAGGGGCTCACATTTTATCTTTGCCCTGGGCCCTGCAAATTCTAATGAGGTCCTGACAGGAGGTATTATTCTCATTTCAAATTAATAGAAAGTGAAGCTTGAAACTATTAAGCTGTCTGCTTGAGGTCACACAGAAATTCCTGTCTCAGGCCATTTTAAAATGAGCAAGGCTGGAGGGGAAGTCTGTGTCCTTTGAGTGGTACAGCCACAGAGCACACATACACGTGGAATGAGAGGGGAGGGATTCTAACAGGGAGCTCCCTGCGTGGCCACCACGACCACACAGGCAGCCTCGCCAGACTCATGTTGCCACTGACTGGCCCCTGAATCAACTTATACGGGCAGCTGTTACCCCTTTAAGAGTTCCTGATAGGGCTGGGATGGAGAGGCAGTGGGGTTGCAGATGAGATCTGCTCATTGGCTTCTGTGGGTGCTCTGGTTCAAAAGGGCTAGGGATATGTGAGTGTCTATCCCCACATACCGTTTTGCCTTGCCCCGCATGGGGCACTCCAACTTTTTCTCTGGTTCCCCATGAGTGGGTGCCGGTACTTCATGGATCACAGAAGTGCACACACCCCACACCACCCTGAGACAGGCGTTTTGATACATGGTCGATGGATAGCCAGACGTGGTTGCATCTTGTTTAAAGTCAACCACGGTCAGGATAAGAACTGAGGTCACAGCATTCCAAATTTGTGCTTTTATCCCAAAAGAATTCCAGGATTTTGAGTACTAGGATTTCACTTGATGAAAGCCTATAGGACTTGACCTATAATTTTTCCTGATTGAGTGTGAATTGTTTTGTTAACCTTATCTTTTGTTTTCAAATATTAAATAATCACCAAATCTATCAGATACAATGATTTTCCTCTGACGGATGTCAACAGAGTTTTGTCATCGGGCATGACACACACCTTAAAGTGCTGGTCTTTCAATCGTCTGGGTTTACAAATCCACAAGTAAGTTTCAGATGCATTTCTCTCTCTCTCACACACACACACACACACACACACACACACACTCCTGAGACAGTTCCTGGAGGCATTCTTCACACAAACACTGCCCTGAGGCAGCCTAAAGTAGCCGCAGCTGTAGATGTGAGGTGCTGCCATGGAAACCAAGTGATCGCAGCAGCATGGAGCAATGCAGTGTACCAGGAGAACCTGTTACACACAAAAGTTCTGGGAGAAGTTTATGCAGAAGTTCAAAGAGCCAGATGTTTAAGATCTGGGTGAGTGATTTAGAGACACAGAAAGTTCAGGATGTAACAGCAAACATGCAGGAGGAATGTGTGTGTAAAAAACACCCATTGACTTCAATAGGAACAGGATTAGGAACCTAAGTTAGGAGAAGTTTAGAACTGCAGCAACATTAAATCCTCTATTACTTGAGTGGAAGGGAAGCTCATTGTGCTTTTGGATAGTTCTGGATTTAAATATTTTAATCATTCATATAAAAATGGTACGTCAACCTTGTGTCTGCCCAAAATTTATGCCCTTTCACAGACATTCTAAATGGGATGGAAATTGTATCAAAAAGGTTAACATCACACTGGCCTGTGACAATATTGTAATTTTCCCCATTGTTTATCACCATTCAAGCTATTCTGCTGCTCAGTGACATTAGGAGGAGAGCTAGGGGGTTATTTTTTTTTACATTATGTTTTGCTATGAAATTCAGTCGGACAAATGACTTAAGGGTCACTTCAGATTTACATAAATTATATAGATGACTTGCTGTTGAAAGTGTTTTACCAGATCAGGAAATAAATAGTAGGTTTTATCCAAATATAATTAAAAAATTGACTTGTGCTAGCTGTTAGCTTCAGGAATGCACATGAATTTCAAGTATAATGGACTATTTTACTGAGTAAAAGTCGCAGAAAACTAAAACAGACGAGACTTGTGCTGATGAACAACATATTTTTGTTATTTTATTAATCTTGGTATATAGCCAAATTCTTTTAGTTTTTGTCCCATGAAGCTTCTTATTGACTTCACTGTAGCCAAAAGAGAGAGGAAAGCCAAGCAGTATTAATCTCAAATGAAAAAAATAAATAGATTCAAAACCAAACAATTGGTTATTTTAAATGATTGCTGATTGGTGATTGCTACCACACATGGCCACCCAGGAGCCACTCATCTGAACGCCTGTCTGAAGGTGGGTGGGGGGATGCACTCTCCTGTGAGCCACTCAGCACCCAATGATGGTGCACTCCCAAGAAATATGGAGTGTGCTGTGCAGGGCAAACCAAAAAGGTTCGTGGCAACGGTCATCCACACATCATCTGCCCACATGAACTGGGGTGGCCTGGCTACCCATGCCAGCAGACAGATGCCCTGTGGATGGGTGACACAGCCTTTGCAAGTCACAGGAACTGATTTTGAGCACTGGAGAGACAAGTTCCGCAGCACTCACGCCCAGGACATGTCGATTTCAAAGGCCAGCCTGGACCGCTTCCCCATCCCGCATGGTCTGTAGCAGAGAGACTGCGAGGTGGCTGCCACGGTAGCTGCCTGTTAGATTCCCTCCCTGTGCCCTCCTCCTGAGTGACTTTTCTGCAGCTGCGCCACTCAGTGGCCATGGACACACCCCACACCCTTTGTCCCAGCCTTGCTCATCTAAACACACTAGGGCTGGAACTTGGTCTTTTAAAACTTTGGAAATTGCCAAATATTACGGTATTCGGTTCAGAAAGTCTGAAGTCCAAAGTTCCAAAGACCAAGGCCGTTATTCAGAAAGCTTCAGAAACTACTGCATACATGGGGAGCTGGGAGAAAGTTGAGCTTCTTCTGGAAATGAAACAGTGCCATATTTGGGAGGGATAAATGTCTGGTTTCTTAATTTTGTGACTGCTGGGGCCTGGACTTGCTGGCTTTTGGTGGGATTTATTTCTCCAAGCAGTTGCAGACTGTTTTGCAGGGTTGTTGTATTCTTCTTGAGCGAACGACCCTTGCTAGCCTGCATTTTTGTGCATGGCTTGGTTGGCATAATGATTAAAGTGGGTGCACTCGCTGCAGATGGTGGGCTGTGGGCACACTACGGGTTTGGTTTTGGTTTTTGTATTCTGCACGCAGTTAAACTTTTGTGCAGTTGTCGAGCAATTGTCTCACTCTTGCTAGCCTGCTTTTCTGGTTAGTGCTTTGGCAGTGGGTTCATGAACTTTGCAACATGTTTTCAACATTTTTTGAGGTCTGGAATTCAGAGTCCAAATTCCAAAATTTCAGAAATAGCGCCAAAGGACCAACAAATACTCGGTCCAATTACTCGGAACTTTGGTATTCTACCCGAGTACTTGAAAGTACTTTTGGAACAGGCCTAAAAAAACAGCCAATGTGTTTTTGATACAAGAGCAGATATGTAGTAACCAGCTTCATAAATATTTATTAAAGTTGTTCCTCGCACACCTCAAAACCAGTCTGAAACTTATCAAACGAAGATAAATTCTCAGAAGCAAGAAAAAACTGGTCTCACTGTTACTAGCTTGAACAGTCTAAACAAAAAGATAAATAATATTTCTTAGAAGATTAACTTAAGGGAGGTGGTGGCCGGGAATGGTCTAAGGATGAATTCCTGACACATTTTACACTGGTCATTTCCATCCTGAATTACTGGTATTTTCAAAATCAGATGTCAAACAGGATGTTGAACAACACTCGTAATTTATTAACCAGTAATTTATTTCCCATTCCTACAGTCAATATTATTAAAACAGGAATGAAGGGATCTGATTTACAGCCTTAAACACAAATTAATAGGGCAGGTGGGAGGAATCTTTTTCCTCCTGTGGACCACTTTGAAAATTAGTTCAAGCCTTGCAGGTCAGATAGGAGTTGGGAATGGGGTGCTTAGGTTATGCTCAGAAGGTACAAAGGAAGGGGAGGGTCAAAAATCAAGGATCTATGCCATGGATCCATCATCTGAGTGCATGCTGTCATCTCCTCTCCCTTCCCTTGAGCTCATTTTTTCAGGGTTTGCAGGTAAGGACTATATCCAGGGAGAAGATCCAGGAATTAGAAAGGGAACAATTAAAAGCTAGCCATGGGCTGGAGATTTCCCATCCCTGTTAGCTAGGGTCTTGTATTGCCAAGGTTGTAACCAACAGGCACTTTCAAGAATATGGCAACTGCCACATGAAGACCTCAAACTGGCTCTTCTTTCAGAAATGTTACTATTATAAAAATGCATGCTTGATAAGTGAATGCATCCATAAATGCAGCTTCTCCATCTGGAAAGTAAAAAAGAAATTCTACATTTTAACCTTCTGACCAAAAGTTCCACTCCATAAGAAAAGGTCAAACACAGCACCAGTAGTACAGAATTACTTTAATGGAAGTTTACAGTAATTTTGACCTATATACACCAGAGTGACATCTATTCACAGTAACCACAACACTTGAGTTCTACTGTACCTGTACAAGGATAATGTAAGTGTATAGAGACCTTATCATATTTATCTTGATTTTCTATTATTTTGCAAGGACATGACTGAGTTTCTAAAACATCAATATTACTTTTTTTTCCCCTGAGAGAAACTAAAAATCTCAGTGGCAGCAGCTAGAACTCAGGAGCAGTCTGAGCAACAATGGCTAAAAACAGACCTAACAATAGCCTGCTTTGGCCCACTTTGTCTTGGACCTCACCTGCATGTGTGTGCAGGCACCACAAGATGTTGACCCCTGCAGGTTTTCCCTGGGCCATGTCAGTCGCTAGCCTAGGCCGTGACATTGGAAATCCTCCGAGGTCACAGTCCAAGCTAAATCCTGCCCAAATGGGCCAAAGCGGTCCACAGTGAGCTATCATGTCTGTTTCTGGGCCGACCGCCATGACTGGCCAACATGACTGGCCTTCATTGGCTGACATGACTGCCCGACAAGCCACGGAGAGGTGCACTGGGTGCAGCACGGGGGCAGGGCTAACCAGCCACATGCTCATTATTTTCCCTGTCCTTCCTAGGCTGTGCAGGTGGCAGAAGAGTGAGCATGTTTGTTCTGTGCCCCAGACAGTGTCCACTGCAGTTTTCCTTCCTGGGCCAGGTCGGGCCGCCACTATACACTGCCCTCAGATGTGTTTCCACCCAATAAAACAGCAAATGCAAGATGAAAGCAAAAACATTTTCCTAAGGTGACGTATTCTATATGGTACTGTTATTGTGAGTTGTGGAGAAACAGGAGTGTTGATGCTGGAAATATAAAGTAATGATTGCAATCACTCTGGAGGCTACATGCACTGTGGCCTGATCCAAATCCTATTGATATGAATGGAAGCCTTTCCATCTATTTCACTAGGCTTTGGAGCAGGCTTTGGCTGCTGTCAGTTCCCTGGTTTCTAGTGTTGTTCCTTTTCTAATTCTTTAGCAGCATTACCAGGAATTCAAGTGGACAAACACATTGGCACGATGGGTTGACAGTCACTCCATAGTCTGCTTTTCTGCTCCATGTGCTAGTAGTAAAGTGGAATTGATAGAGTCCTTCAAGCATTATTATCCAGGGGTCAGAAATGAGATAGCCTACTGATTTCGCTTTTCCACTGTCACATACAGAACAGAGAAGGAAAGGTTGTGAGATGGAGAAGTTACATTTTCCATTTAACCCTGAATTTCTTATTAAAAAGGGAACTACCCTGTTTTTCAATTTACCCAGCTTTGGTGACATTTTGGATTTCAGACATTAAAGGACAAGATTCACAGATGGCCAAGAAGTGGCTAGTAATGCAAAACAATATTGTAGAAGACCAGCGTAAAAGCTTTGGAATAATAGTTGTGTGTGTTAGCACAATATAACAGTGTATAAGATATGTTAAGTTGGTATTAGGACTTGACATTTCAACCCAAAGAAAAATAAGCCATTTAGCTTTTCTGGTTCAGCAGTCAGTATTAGAACATCTGCTGCTCTATAAATTGCAATCTGTGGATTTTAATATTTCAACTAGGCCAAACAGGAAAGTCATGATTTTTTTGTGAGAACACTTTGAATATTTTAGATGAGTGTAATTTATGGAATGACAGAGTGGGACTTCTCTGAATTGTTCCAAATTCCTGCAAATCAAGTTTATAAACAAATAATGTAGGAGTCTGTATGAGATATATTGAAAATATATTAAAATATATACTCTCTGGGAATAAACAAATGTATATTGATACACATTTGTAGGAATGGGCCAGGCTTAAATTTGCTGATATAAATAGATCTATATCACTGAATTTAAATGTGTCCTAAAAACAGGTCAAGGAAAAGAAATGGAGACTGGTGCTTCCTCAGAGGTGCCAACCTTTCAACAGAGCTGAAAAAATACTGCATTCAGTAACCGATATTCCGGATAGTCAAAAAATTAAGGCAATTTTTGCACGGATGCCTCCACCCCCTGCTGGGAGTGTGTGGGCAGGTGTGTGTGTGGGGTGGGGGGGCATCCATGCGCATGCTGCAATGGTGGTGTGGGGATGGAAACACCGTGGATGGGGGTCCATGCGCACTCCCATCTCAACCCATCGCCCACCCACGAAGCCATCCAACAAAATGGAGGAGGCTCTGGATGGGTGTGCACTGGAAACACCATGGGCGGTGGGTGGCGGTCCGTGCGTGCTCCCGGCACACACTCATCTCCACCTATCACCCACCCATGGAGCCATTCAACAAAACGGAGGAGACTCTGATGTGTGTGTGTTGGCAGTGGGTGGAGATGGGTGTGCGCTCATGGGAAAGGGAGCACACCTACCTCTACTCACTGCCAGCACACACCCATCCACCCAGCAGCGCCATGTGAAAATGGCCTAATTGATCAGTAATCAAATACTGGGATGACTGACTTATCAGCCAACATTCGGAATTACTGAATGGCACCAATAACTAGGTATCCAATGGGAAAAGGAGATAAATTTGAAGACCGATTGAGGAGGAGGGCGATGAATAGGCAAGAAACTATGAACAAATGGAACAAGCCAGTAACTGCAGTACAGATGGGAAATTGCAAAGCAGCAACATGGTAAACAATAAAAATTGATACTATTGGTAAAACCACTGGTTTGGTACCAACGATTACCAGTTTGGCTGGACTGTCACATATCCAACAGTTGCCAATACTCTCACAGATAACTATGGGTATTTTCAGACGTTACGAGATCACAGTCAACCACAGTAAATCCCGCGGTGGGGCCAAAGTGCCCTGAAAATCTGTTTCGCGGGCACCAGATGTTCACCACAATCAATTCCCAGCAGGGATCAAGATTAACCACCCTGCCGGAGCTCTGGCCCGGACCATCTCCGAAAGCGTCGTCAAAGCGATTCCCACCAGGAAACAACAAAAACGACTGAATGGCAGACACCAGCTGGAATCAA
This sequence comes from Sphenodon punctatus, assembly GCA_003113815.1. Lineage (NCBI taxonomy): Eukaryota > Metazoa > Chordata > Lepidosauria > Sphenodontia > Sphenodontidae > Sphenodon > Sphenodon punctatus. Next base: position 7,962,052 of record QEPC01006430.1, on the reverse strand, counting down.
GCAAAATGATTCCCAGCCAGGGACAAAGCACACAGCATCGCTGCCAGGCAATGAGCAACAACACAGGCAGCGGAGGGAGATTTAAAGGGCACACAGCAGCAGGGGGACATGGCAGGATGGAGTGAGGTGGAATGGAGAGGAGCGCGGAGGGCAAGGGAGGAGGAAGAGGAGTAGGTGGAGGAGGCACAGGCAGAGGAGGTGGTCATGCTGCACTTGGAGATGGTGGGGGGAGAGCAGCGGCAGCAGCAGCAGCGGCAGCAGCAGCCGAGCCGGGCCGCCCCGGCACTTGCAACTGGCCATGGGGACAAGGCACCCTGGAAATGGGTAAGGGGAGAGAGGGGGGGGCAGTGGCCCAGGGACACCAAGGGGG
>QEPC01006430.1:7917287-7951063 GCA_003113815.1 Sphenodon punctatus | reverse complement strand
TTAGGCTTCTGCCTTTCTGTATGCTTTGTGCTCACTCGAATATTAACAATTTAAAGAGGAACAGAACAAAAGACGCCACATTCCTGCTTCTATAAAATTAAGAGGAGGACATAAGTGAGGGAAAAGGTGGCTCTGATTACTCAAATTGTCTGAGTTGTATACTTGGTGGGTGGTTCAGTCTCAGTCAGCTACGTTTTACAGAATGATAGCTGAATAAATGGAACTAATAATTGAAGAAAAGAGCAGGAAGGAAAAGGTCAAAGTATTGTGGGTTGTGTAGAACATGAGGTGCTTTCGACATCATCTCTGAAATTTTGCCACAAGTCAGCATATTTGGTGAGTTGTCCAAGCCTACAGATGATAGATTTTTATATTTTAGTGGCATACAGGGAATTAAGGAAGGAATTGTTAATCACCACATAAGAATGTGGCAATGAGTTTTGTCCTTTTGCAGTTCTCCTATAATTCTCTTGTTTTCTAAGCATGCAAACATCCAATCAATTTGCTACTAGGCCTGAAACAAGAAATCTTAGTTAGTGCTGCTTCCATCAGAAGATGCTAAAGACGCGGATTAGCATCTAAACGCCACTCACGCAAGATCATGTTTGCTACAATTGCCATTTTGAAAGCATTCACATGCTCCAATGAATTGAATCAAATTGAATTGAATCCAATGAATGCTCCAATTGCTCCATTTGCATGTGCTATTGGAGGGGGCATGTGAAAAACATTTGTGCATATGCTGAGGGGTCCTTGTGATCGTGCGAGATTTCTATAACCTGCAAATTTCATGCACATGTAAAAACACCCTCAGAGAGGCAAAATAAAACCACTATTTAAATGAATGGAAGACTTGCAAAATAATTCCCATTGAAAAAAATAAATTTAGTAACTAAAACAAATTTAGTTTTAAACAGAAAATGAATACAGATTTTAAAAACAAAAATTAATTTAAAACAAAAACAAAGTTGGTTCTTTGGAGGGCTGCCCACTCCAGCTCCTATCTGGCCTGGTCTCCCAGATTCCCCCTTCCCTTCCCACCCTACTCCTTGAAGCCTCCACTGCTCTCCAGCAACCCTGACTTCCTCACTGCCCTGGCAACTTTGGCAACCCCCAACTCCCCCTGCCAAAAGAGATATGGGGGGGTGTGTGTTCATCTTCTCCACCATCCCAAATTAGCTACACCCCTGAATGTCTGTGTATCTAACATTTACCTAAATATTTTGAGCATCTCTGAATGACCTTCACTGTGGAAAAATGCCAGAAAATCATGATCTTAATCTGAGATTAAAAGCAACCTGATGAAGACACAGAGCAGAAGTTCGCTTAGTAGAGAGTCCTCTGCCGAATGCCAGGATATGCTTCAGATCTAAGCTTTCTTTCCCAGTTTACACTGGAAGCCTTTTCCATAATATTAATTTTATAGCATTGTCTTCTATAGGACACCACGCACTCTAAACGGTTGGCATGTGCATGAGTCCTATTCACTTCAAAGGGTGTAGCCACACAAGACGTTATCTCGAGCTGCGCAGTGTTATCCCCACACTGGGCAGCCTTACCGTGTGATGTAGTGCATTGTATGCCTGGTGGCAACTAGAAATTCAACCCACCCCTGGGTGGGATGCCACTCATGTCCAATCTCCTTCTGACATGCCCCACGGTGAGGTCTGGCACGTGGCTCCGAGCGGCAGGTGCAGGCACCATTCCTGCACAGCCACATTATGGCCAGGGCAGGATAGTGGGCAGACCAGGGGAAGGTGTGTCTATGCCTGAAACAGCATGTGTCAGTGTCTGACAAGTCTGTCAGAAACCTCCCATCTGCTGCCGTTTCCAGATACAGCAAGGGCCCCGTATCCCCATATTTGTTCTGATGCTTGCTGCTGCTTTCCACTATAGCTTGTCACTATTTCTCGGCAATGGAGAAACTGGATGAAACTGTCACAAATCCCATAAAGTGTCAGAAAATGTCACAAAGTGTCAGAATGTGTTGCTAAAGTGTCAGAAAAACTGCCGGAACTATCAGTGTCAGAACTGTTGGAACTTTCGGAACTGTTGGAAATTGTCACTATTATCATAAGTGCCTCAGAATACTTGGAACTGTTGCAAAATGTCGGATAGTACCATAAACTGATAGCAAATGCCATCGCAGTGGCAGCAAGTCTGTTGAAATGTCAACAGTGATACAGCAAGTCACACTGCCGCTTCAGGCCTTGGTGGGTCGGGTGAGGCTAAGTGGCCACACATGTGGCCAAAGCCTCAGCCCTCCCTGGTGCATGACAGGACAGCTGACAGAAGCCCACTCAGTTTCTGTGAGGAGGGGGAGCACCACCTTCCCTTCTCTCAGTGTGGTGACCCAACGCTTTCAGTGTGGCAGGAGCTGAAATTGCCCACCCCAGGGCACACAGGGATCAGTCCTGGCCTCACCTATTGGGTCTTCCATGCTAGCACACATGCGTTTCTTGGCCAGAATATTGCTGTTAGAGTTTTGATGAAACTCCAGTCCCAACACATTTGAATCTTCTTCCTGATATTTTCTGCAGATATTCAGTGACTGAGAATGCAAAATATACAAGGCAAATCTTGAAGTTTTCAACAATTTTGAGGTGGAAACTTTACCATGACATGAGGACAGGAAAGCAGCAAAGCGATTTATTTTATAAACACTTCTTTGACATAAATAGGAGGGTAATCCACGGTATTCACTAGCTCTTGAGAAGTACAACAGGACTCAGGAGCCACTGAGCTGATGAGACTTTAACAAGGCACTACACGAGGGACCATTTACAGAACCTGTCAACACACCAAGCAGTCAGGAGACAGTGGAGTTCTCAAATGTACCCACCAGCATGGGAGATGCATCATAAGAAGGAAGCATGCAGATAAATTGCTTTGAAACCCCAGGAAGCTGCTATATGTACAAAATAAGGCAATAGGATAAATTCACAAGTCAACTGATGAATGAATATAAAAATAGCATAAGGAACAAGTACAGTACTACAATTCTGAGACTATATTAGGCAATCATATTTTTCCTGCAATGTTAAGACTATTCCCACTTGGCTCCCAATACATGCCAAGCACTATGAATACAGCAATCAAAGTAAATAGGTGTCAGGACAATCAAAGTAATGTGTGTCAGAAAGAAAGGAATGAATGGATCCATTAAACAAATCTCCCAGGAGCTTAACATACAACGCTCTTTCAAATTCAGGCAATCTCACACACAAACATGTACCTTTATATGAGTTTTAAAGCCAGATGGAAAACATTAATTCTTCCACCTAATGCAGTTTCTCAAAATTTTCCATAAACCCAACTTGCTTTTTATTTAGTCAGCCAAAGAGCAGAGTGTAACACATAAAATAAAGAGCTCACGGTCTGTATTCAAATTTTCCTTAACTTCTGAATTTTAAATTACTTGATTAGTACCGTATGCTCTTACGCAGTATGAATTCTAATTCTAGTGAATTCCATTTATAGCAGACCAGTTAATTGCTGCATTGGAACTTGCTTCTCCTTTTAGGAATTCACCGCAGATGCTGATGTACTCTTTTTGAACGACACGGATCATAAAGGCCAGAGTAAAGTATGTGAGAACCAGAGGAAGAGGCGTTCCCAGAGAAACACACTTCTAGAGGAAACTGAATTACATCAGAGTCTGACTACTGTGTTAACCAGAAGGAAGTATTTCACAACCCATCCATTATTATCAAAAGTCAGCAATCGCAGTGATATCTCTGTAACAAAAACAGGGAGCAGTTCCACACATTAGAGGCAAGTAGCTCCAGAGATGAGGGAGCAGGAACCAGGGAACTGGGCTACATAACAATAGGAGTAGAAAAAATAAATGTTGCTGTGGGTTAGATTGGGTGGGAAGGGAAGAATATCAGTGTGCAGGAAGATTCAGGACCAGACTTGCTTTCAAGCTATCATACATGACAAAGCTTCTTTCTTGCTGGGGCCGAGGCTTGCCCTGTGGGAAAGGAGGGTTCTGTTGCTCACTGCCAATCACCTGCTAGCAGGGAGTAGGAGCATCCACCTCTCTATGGGACTGGGCTGGTAGTAATCCCACAGTAGATTAAGTGTGGGATTGATGCTTTCTCAGACAGTAGCAGGATAAAGCATTGGGGGGGAGGGAAGAGTGGAAGTCGGCCAGGGCATGAATGACTGTTGGAAGGTAGGAAAAGAACATGATTAAAAACATAGAACCATGCACGGCTCTAGCAGAGATCCTGGGAAGTCCAATAGTGTATTTGCTTGGATCCTGTGGGAAGTCCACTAGATCAAAGAGATCACAGATAGAACATCATATCCCAAAGGATCAGGGCTTGAATTTTTTTAAGGAACAGAGAACAAATTCAGTCAAGAGTAAGCCATCCATAAGGAATGGATAAACCAACACAGAAAGTGTGGCACAGCAGAGTTCCTGCAGGCCACGGGCCCTTTAAGAGGCAGCTAGCAAAAGCTGGAGGACTGGGTTAGCAGAGCTGCAGGTGCTGCCAGAGGTGGTGGTGGGGGATAGTCCCTTCATTGATATAGTGTGACAGAAGCCATCTCAAGAATACAAAGCAGAGTCAGAGCTCAGAATACAGCAAGAGCTAGGGGAAAACAGCCAAGTAAGGGCAAGGCAGCAGCCAACCTAGAGAGAAAGGAGAATCAAAGGGAGCCATTGGCTCCAGAAACCTAGGTGAGTAAGCTTGGGAAACCAGAAAGCTGCTGCCTGACTAACAGGAGACTGAGTATATGATGGAGAAAATATACTGAGACTGTATGTCTAGAGAAGAGAGACATTAAACCTTGTAGGGACAAGAGTTATTATTATTATTATTATTAACAAACATTTATATAGCGCCAGCAGTGTACCTGGCACTTTACAAAGTAATAAAATAGACACGGTCCCTGCCCCTAGGGCTTACAGGAGCTGGGGGAGAGACATAGGAAGGGGAACAGAGGGAGAGACAAGGGGTCTAACATTCATGAAGATGCGAGGTCTCAAGTGCACATACTTGGCTTGGTTACGATGAGAATGAGTGACTGTTTGGGCTCCGATCCTGCAGGGATTCATCTCAGGCAATCCTGTTCGGTTATATAAAGTGGTGGAGAATACAGGCTGGACCCTGTCATGAGTCCAGATTCCCCACCGAAGGGCCAGTAAAGGAGACACCCTTCAAATTGACCATGTGTGGCAGGGCCGCACCTCTGCAGGCCAGCCTCCTAAAGAGGTAGCTAGCAGCCAGCAGCAGAACCCAGATGGTGGGGCTGCCAGAGGCCGAGGGATAGCCACATAATTGATACAGCTGGGCTGGGCATGGCAGAAGCCAGCCCAGAGCAGTCAGAGCTCAAAATACAGAGAGATCTAGGGGGAAGCACCTAAGGGCATGGCAGACGCCCGCCCAGAGAGACTGGAGAGTCAGAGGGAGTGCTTGACTCCAGAGCCTAATACGAGTAAACTTGGGAAGCCAGAAGGCCTATGTCCGACTGCATTGCCCAGGTAGAGTTGTGATCCCTGGATGAAACAGTGGGACTTTGGTAGAAAGGACTGAAGCCAGCATGGGTTCAGGGTGCTCCCCGGTTCTGTGGATGATAACAGCTTATTTGAAAGGCATTGGACGGCTATATGGGAGGCAGGAGGCTGGAACCCATGGATAATAGGCCAGCTGGGCATGGAAGAGAAGGACCTTAATTGGGTCCTGAACGCAGGGCTGAGAGGTAAGCTGGAGTGTATGGAAGGGAGAAGTGACCTGGGCTGAGTGATCACCCCTGAGGTCCCTGGGAGGGAATGAGGTAAACAGTAGCGGCACCGTCTATAAGAGATCGGGTAGGCTGCTCCTGGGCACCAGAGGATGTTAAGATCTAGAGTTCTGGGCTGGCTAGAAGGGGTGAACAAGGCTAAGTCCACCAACACAGCAGGCAGGGAACCCACTCGGCTGGGGAGTAGAAGTATAGAGGATTTATCAACCCCAGTCTGTCTGGAAACCCAGCATCAGGGGGAATTGGGCCTGGCTGGAGGGTCTAGTTAACATCTAGAGGGTGGGTAAACTTAAGAAATACCTGGAGACTCCAAGGACCTGGGAGTGAGGTTAGTAGTGGGCTGAGTGGTAGCCGCAGACATCCTTGAGTGGTGGGGGTTCTCCCCAGAGGAGTGAAGTATAGAGTCAGGACTACTGTTCTGTATTCCTGACTGCTAAAAGGGGAAGAGATGTGACAGGGTGGCTTGAGAGGCCCATGTCATTTTTAAGATTAGTGAGCCCAGGAAAGCAGCAGCCCTTTTAAGAGAGCCATTAACTTGGTGGCAGCTCACCTGAGGCAGAGGTGAAATGCAGGCTAAATGAGAGAAGGACCAGTGGGGGTGGTAGGAGGGCACCAGGATGCCAGGGGAGTGGGATTAGACCTGAAAAGCTGGAAATGGCCAAGGAAACAGCAGCCCAAGGAGAGACTGCAGAATAGACCAGTGCACTGCTTGAAACGGACATGCAGTTCATCTGGTATTATCAAGGAGCTGCAAGGAACCAGAAGGACATGGCTGAGCAGCGCAAAGTGCCAGAAAGATCTTCGGGAGACTCGCTCAGACATGACTTGAGTGTGGTCAATGGCGGGGCCCTGGCTCGACCCCAGTGACAGAGGATCCTTTTGGGAATGAGACAAGTCCTCAGAACATGAGAGGGAGGAAAAGACTGGGCTGGGAGCAGGAGAGTTCGCCTGTGAAGGTATTTTGGGGTGAACGCTTAAGGCATCAGTGAGCCTGACTGAAGGACTGGGAATGGTGCCCTATTACACATCACAAAGTCTTGCATTTTTAGGTACAAACTAGACCCAAATTGGCTTTTTTTGTAAGAATTGAGTAGACAACAACAACAAACCAAGCAATGTGGGATGAGAAAGAACACAGTGAAGTTGGTGGGAGTCATTGGGTGGTTTTAGACACACATTTCTCATGGATGTTTTCTGTAACATCCAGAACTTTCTGTGTGTTTAAGTGACTCATCCAGATCTTAAACATCTGGATCTTTAAACTTCTGCGTAGAACTTCTGCCAGAATGTTTGTGTGTAAAAAGTTCTCCTGGTAAACTGCTTTGCTCCAGGCAGCTGTGGTCACTTGGTTTCCATGGCAGCCTGTCACGTTTACAGCTGTGGCTACTTTAGGCTGCCTCAGAGCAGTGTGTGTGTGAAAAATGAATCCAGAACTTGTGGACTTGTAAACCCAGAAGATTGAAACATCCGGAACTTTAACGTGTGTCTAAAAATGCCCACTCTTTTTAAACTGTGGATGATCTTACTCGCACTGGCAAAGACTCAGCAGGCCTCAGCACATATCACAGCCGTGCTTACAAAATGGGATAATATTTCTTCTACCATTTGACTTGAGCACAAATAAGAAGTCACCTTAAGTACTCAACACTTGCAACTCTGGTTGATTTCAAAATGAGCTATCTGTGCCAAGTGTATCCCAGGGTTCCTCACTTTGTAAGAATGTTACTATAGACTTCTGCAACCACATGAATGAGCAGGACAAGGAGGTCTTGATCTCTTCTCAGCCGTGGCCTCTGGGAGCTACTGTAATACAATAATGTATAATTGTCTATGAACTTTAAACTATCAATAATAGGAGTGGGCAAAATTTCTAACCTTAGGAGTCACACACCAAAATCTTCATATGGTCATGAAGCCACCACACACACACACACACAAACCTCTTCTGCGTTGTGACTGGATAATAGGGCCAGTGCTCTGCAACCCTAGGCACTGAGATTCTGAGGATGAACTGTAGTTCAGCTGCTGAGACTTGGATGTAAGATACAGGACCAAGAAGACAGCATGGGTCCAGCACCAGCCTTGGCAGCGAGTCGTACAGTAACATGAATTGCCCCAAAGCCACATGAGGCTCCCGAGGCACAATCTACGAACTTCTGATCTACAACGGTAAGAGGGTAGAATCTTTGGGTGGCTCTGGCCCTTTAAGAAGAGCAAGCACCTGCAGGGTAGCTGGAGGTAGCAGGGATACAGGTACCAGGTAAAATGGAGTATCGTGCCTAATTAGAGAGAGCAGCCGGGTTAGAGCGTGGCAGCAACTAGCCCAAGAGAAAAGCCTGAGCAGAGTTCAGTGCAGGGGGGATTATTGGAGAAGTTACAGAGACAGAGGTTCTGCTAGGTTGCCCTGACCCACAGATCCAGAGTACTGTGAGCAGAAGCCAGAGGACTAGTGACTGGCTTTGAGAACTGTATATTGTGGGAACTAGAGAGTTGGTGCCTGTCTTAAGGGGCTGCATATTGTTGATGTTGAAGGTATTGTAAAGAGATTGTATATAGAGCATAAAAACACGGTAAGCTAATCCCCAGAGGGAGGAGTGTGAATCCAGGTCCCAATCCTGCAAGAACTCATGCCAGGTGAGCTTGTTCCTCCCAAAATAACCAATAGACTACCAATGGTATTTTAAAAAAAATCATTTTTAATGGGGCCGATCCCAAGCCCTGCAGATTCCCCCCTACGTGTGCACATACGCATGGTTTCTGCGCTGCACTATGTGCCAGCAATGGCAGTGTGTGTGGATTCCATGTGCAAGCACATGACTATGTGCAAGATATGCGTGGCTTGGGATTGGAACCATTGTCTGGATAGACAACTGAGACTCTCAACTAATTCTGCCACAACTTCAGCAACCATCAGCCTTCTAGCAAAGTAATCCTTGAGCATTCCCACACCAATATCAACTTCATAGACGCAATAGTCAGCATTATATAAGAAACCAACAGATCATACCACCTGATGATCCAGCTACCACTCAAGAAACACCAATAAATTTGTCATCTACAGCCAAGCACTCAAGATACCACTGAACCTACTCTGAAGTGAAGACCTTGCCATACTAAAAGTGTCTTTACTAAGCAATGGAATTCCATCAGAGAAGTAGACCGTATAATGGAATGGGCTACCCAAATACCTTAAGAAAATCTGTTACAGAAAAAAAGAACCTTCCAACAGCACCGCTCTAGTTATCACCTACCAGCCCCCACTGGAACCTATAGGAGACCTCATCAAACAACTACAGCACACACTCTGTGGGGACCAGACCTTCCCTCCCCCTCCAACCTCTCAAAACTGATTATCATGAGGAAATTCCCTATTATCAAGGACAACTCTACCCAAACAGAAACAAGACCCTGGTAAAGCAGCAAGTGTAAAATCTGCCACACTTCTCTGCAACAACCATTATCAGCACCCCCTCCGACCCCGAGAGAACATTTCAAAATACAAGGCATCTATACATAGAAATAAAAAAAATATGATGCACTTCAGTCAGTGCACTATACACCCCCACGGAAACTGTGTCAGTGAACCTAACCAATCCTTACATAAATGAATGACCTCCCACGGGGGGTGGGGGTGAGGAATCATGGTCAAAAGCACTGATTCTATTGTGGGTATTCGCTTCTCTCAGAACAACTGCTCATATTCTGATCTTTCTATCCTTGTCCTGAAAGGGAACAAGTGCAACAATTTGAAAAGACGGGCCTAGGAACTAAAATTCATAGGTCTATTGACAAGAGATTAAATAGATTTGGGCTTCATGAACCACCATATAAATGGGCAACAATCAGCCAAGTGATTGCTTTCATATATATACCTGGTTTGCATTTATTCAGTCTTCTTACACATCTGAGGAATAGCTGTATGTGGCCTGAAAGCTTGCATACTCTCACCAACAAAAGTTGGTCCAAAAAAAGATACCATTTGAACTGTTGTCAGACTATTAAGTGATCACAGTTCTGATCTTCAAATTGCTGCACACACACAAGACCCATTTATTTCAATGGGCTGCTTTATTTCAACACTGCTTTGAGCATCAGAGCATCAGAGCCAATATTACCATTCCAGAAAATACATTTTAAGCCTGCATAACTTTTACAGATCACAGTCAATTTCCATCAAATCATCAAAAGGCACATCTATGTGTCAGGGACTCCTTCACTGCCAAATGTTAAGATTCTGACATTTACTACTGATGTGTTATAGCTGTTCAACAGAGGTCACAAAAGTGCTTTATAATGGGGAAAATGTATAATGGGGAAAGTATTCTCTTTCTCAAAAACAGCTGCATCATTTTGATTAATCCTTTATATTTAAAAAGTTACATCTGGAAACGGATGACAAGCCTGCTGAATTTCAGCCAGAAAGGAAAGAAATGAAACTTTGGAAAAACTGGAAAGATATGAAAAAATAAAATGAATGTGAAAAATTAACTATAGACAGCAATGTACACCCTGCCATAAAATTACTTCTAATCTAATTTGTGTAGCATAGATGGGAACTAGAACTGAATCAAGAATCTGCTTTGATTCTCGTGAGAATTGAGAACCATTAGTGAGATCTTGAGAAGATCATACTAACAGTTCAAGATTTCATGAGATTCTTTGGGGAAAAAAGCTCTGTGCATGTGCAAATAGTCACCATGACCATTCTGTGCATGTGTGGTCCTTTTCCAAGATGGTGTGGGCAACATCTGCACCATTTTGGAAAAGGGCAGCTGGTCTGCACATGCACAGAAAGAGCTGTCCTTTCCCAAAATGGCACTGGCAGCCAGCACCATCCTGAAAAAGAACCATGCATGCGCAGATCAGTTGCAGTGGACACTTTGCTCATGCACAGAGCATTTTTTCAAGTTTCTCACGAGAACAATATCGAGAATGGCTGATTCACAACTCGATCTTGCTCTCAAGAGTCTCATTCTTCTTGACAAGATTTGCAAGAGTGAGTTTCAGCCCTAGGGGAACTAATTCTAATTAAGTCAGAAGAGTGGCCCTCCATTTCCAATCTGATTTGTGTAGTGTAAATAGGAACTAATTCCAATTAAGTCAGAAGAGTAGCCCTCCATTTACAAAAGAGCGGACTGAGAAAATTAGAAAACATTTAAGTACTTTGAAAATAAGTATTTTGAGTGAAATTGTGGCTCCCTTGAAACCAGTGTCAAAAAAATCAAGAACTGAGTGGAGCTACGTACATGAATATGTATTATATGTTTAATTCGGGCCTTGAAGATTTGAGTCCTTCTGAACACATCACTTGATGGAAAAAAATAAAATGAAGGAGGCTCAAAATAGGGGTGTGCAATTTGTTTGTGTTTTATAACAAACAAAAATGCCCATTTCCATTTATGTTATTAAAAACAGAAAACAAAGCATAACTGTTTTTTATTTTATGTTTTGTTTTTTGTTTTTTTCTGGGCAGCTGGCACATGGTTCAGGCTGCAAGCAACAGGTGCAAGAGGGAGAGGGGAGCGACAGCCTACAATTCCCATCTAAGATTGACGTCTCCACTGGCAAATTGAGAGCGCAGACAGATCACAGACACCTGCAATAGACATAAGAGATTGGTCTATGCTTGCAACTTGCTTGTACCAATCAGAAGAACTTGGGGGAGGGCACAGGGAGCTTATAGAAGTGGAGGGCAACCAGAGCTCTGCACCTGTAGTTAGCTGGTTGTTGCTATTCTGTGCACATCCAGTGTTTCGCAGGCTTGGCCCTTGTGCTTCTGTGTGTGAACTGCTCTGTGTGCCTTCTGCTACTTTTTAGCCATTTTTGGGGGTACAAAAAATAGACTTCTTCCCAGTCTCATACCCCAGTCCCCTCCAATCAACCATTCCTAAACCTGTCTTCCTGAAAGCGGATAATGCCCTGTCAGAACATGATGCCCGCAATGACAAACAAAGCCTGTGCCACGGCCTGCCTTATTCCTTGGCTGCCCACTGCTCCTTTGCTCTGCCTGTCTCCTGCTGCTGCTGCTGCTGCCCAAAGATCTCTCTCTCTCAGATGTGCTTCTCCCCTGGGGCAATTGGTGCTGCAAGCTGATGACGCCCTGCCACACACTGGGCTACTGCCACTCCATCCTGTGATCGTCTTTTCCCCTCATGTCTCCTGTCCTCCCGGCACGCTCTCAGCAACTCTTGAAGCCATGACATGCTAGGTGATTGGGAGAGTAAGTCTTCTCCTCTCCTTTGCCAGTACTTGCTTTTTCAGCAGCCAGTGCTGCTTCGTTCCCGTGTCTGCTCTGTCCTGCCCACCTGCTGTGTGCCAATCTCTCACTGATATCTCTGCCTCCTAGGCCGCTTTCTCTTCAACTAGAAGCCTTGCTATACTTGGGGCATCACTGTCTCACCCTCTGCTAGTCCCTGCTACTTCAGTGCCCAGTGCCTTTTGCCTACCAGTTTCTCTGTCCTGTCTCTGCCTGCTGTGTGCTAATCTCACATTCTACCTCCCAGGGTTTTTTTCTTCAACTTGAAGCCTTGCCATACTTGGGAAACCACGGTCTCCTCCCATGCAAGTGCCTGGCTGTTTCAGTACCCAGCACTCATTGCATGCCAGTGTTTGCTCTGTCCTCTACCCAGCTGCTGCATACCAATTTCTTGCTGATATTTCTGCCACCCTGGGGGGCACTCAGAAAGTTTGGAGAAGGGACAGTGTCAGAGACGCACTTTAGGAAGCACTTTGTGAAGGTATGGAAACAAAAAAAATTGGTTTTATGTTATTATTTTTATGCTTTTCATTTTTAATAACAAATGAAAATGAGGATTTTTATATGTTATAAAGATATACAAATATTTTTTTAAAAGATTAAAATGAATTTTTTTTCTGGTGCACACCCCCACCTCAAAGGGAGTTTTGAGCTCAAGAACATAGTGGCTCTTTTTACACAGGTCGCGGCTGTAGGGTGCGGAGGTGTGCGCTGCAGCATGGGCAGCACATGAATGCCACTGGATATGGGTGCACGCACACACATCCCATGTATCTCCATGCATGGCGCAACCTCCGTTTTCCCAAGTAGCTCCATGTGTGGGGTTGCAGGTTTGTGTGTGATTGGGGATGTGTGTTTTGTGGATATGTTCACGCACCCCCACTCACCGGCCATGAGATTTACACAAGACGGTACCACACATGCCCATGCAGTTTTGTTGCATAGGCATGAGTGGTACCGTCTCATGTAAAAAGGGCCAATGACTTAGGAACTATTATTTTACCACATCAGATCAATAGTCTACTTTGAGGGGTTCCAACCTGGAGGTCATAATCACTCTACCTTTTTCATTTACAACAGCAAATGGGTCCCTAGGTGTCAAGGAGTCCCAGCTTACAAATAGGTATCAAGAGGACATAGTTACATATTGCTTAACGTCATCAGGGATCCCAGGCCATTTTCCAAAGGAGAATCTCTCTACAGAAAAGGTTGAGAAGCTGTACTTTATGTTCTGATAGACCTCTTTGAAGGTGTTTGTCAATTACCATCTCAGTCTAGGATAGGTAATATCTATTTTTTCCCCCAATTGTGGAGGTCTCCTGTGCTGATATGTTCTCTTTTAGGATGTTAGAGCATCTCTGCACGATTCTCTCTCTCTTTATATATAAGATAGGAAGGCCATGCTAAGCCCTAGCTCAGTTACACACTGTGGGGATGACTGGACCCTAAGTGTGGCTGCCTCCAATCTGTGGGCTGGCAAGCTCTCCCCCGCCAGCGCTACCTCCATCTCCATTCTCCAGTACCACACCAGTACTCCCCTGCCAGGAAACCTCCATCTACAGTCTGGCAGAACTATTGGGAGAGTATGGGATGTGTTTCCCACTCCCAGCCATGGGGTGAGCCAAGCCAGCAGAATGTGTAGGGAAAGACTCAGCCAGACCAGCGAGAGATGGCATGGATTGTGGCCATAACACTGTCTCGGTTTCATGGCCCTAACAGTTCCACTACATTGAGGAACCTTGTTCCTTACTCCAGGTAGCTAGTGGTTGGCTTTTGTTTGGAAGCACAAACATCCTGCAGTGCAGAAGTGACAGTATGCTTTCAGGGTTAATGTGGGTACTGCAAATTACATACTGTCTGGTATGCTCTTTTTTTCACAGTTTTATTGATGGGAAGACTAAGCTTTATAGAAATAGAAGAGAGATCAAGTAGCTTTTCAAACTTGCCTTGCTAAATTGTTTTGATAGGTCATTGTACTGTTTTTTTATTTTGTTGATATTACATCCCCAGCCCCCCTGGCTATATTTCATTTTGGCCTATTTGAACCTATCCCAATTGCCCCTCACTTTGCTTCCCCATCCCAATGATCGCACACACCATGTCTATCATTTTAGCACTCCACCAGTAATAGAGGTATACAGGACCCTCTCCTATTACTTTGATTGCTGCCGTGCCTACTGTGTGTACATAGGCTTTGTACGAGTTTGTAAAGTTTGCAAGCAGCTGACAAAGATGCTAAACTTTAGCATGCCCATTTCATTACAAACTGGTGTGTGCGCGGGCGCGCTCAATGGCACTGCTACAAATAGCTTGATATCTCAAAATCAGATCATTTGAACAAAACTGCTTCTTTTAGAAAAAGCCAGCTGTTTTTCTTGTTTTGGTAAGTTAACTGGTTGACTTGGGAAGCCCCTTCTTAAAACGTCTGAAAGTTCTGTGTAGGATAAACCATTACTGACTTAAAGTCACCAAGTTGCTTTTATAATTGAGCGTGATGCCATAGTCAAAAAACTCCTATGGAGCAACTACAAACATTGTTGGTAACCAACCCTTTCATGTTTTCCCATCACAGCGATTGATGAAAGTGCAAGAATAATGAGAACATCCCTAATCACTGCTGGATTATCCAATTCTGCAAATATGGCTGGAGAAAATGATAAGGAGAGTTCTTCCTTGGTCTGTAAGGCTTTATTTTCTTCTTAATGAGGAATCTACAGACAAGCTATTTGGTCATAGTTTATTTATCCACAGTGGAATTAGCAGATTTGTTATATCCAGAATATAAAAGTAAACAGCATATGGTTTTGTTAATATCATTATAATGTCATAGCACAGTCTGAGTGTAAACTTTCTAAACAATTTCATTTATTTGGAGTTCTCAGTAAAAAAAAAGGGGGGGGGGAAAGAGAGAGAGCTCTGAATCCTCTAAAGCTATTTCTTAACTCTTGTTTGGGATTCCCAGTTTAATAAGTGTGTCCACGCAGCAAAACTAAAGTGGAGAAGTGGTTGCTTTGTTACCAGGAGTTAAAAGGTCATTTCCCCTTGATGAAAAGCCTGTTCTATCAGATAAGTAGCTGCTCCACTCCATAAAACTGGCAACCCTTCAAAAGGTTTCAGAAATTAAAGGCATTGTTTGAACATAAAGATAAGGTCATTTGCCTTGTGTTTAGTCCGGCAAACCTTGCTAGGTAACCCTTTGAGATTCAAAGGCAGAGTGCTTTAAATTGTTTAATCTTTATACAGCTAATGAGTGTTGCCTCAGAATCACTTTTGAAATCAACAGAAACCCAAGCTGAATTAAACTTTCTAACAGGAACTTATATTTCAGCAAATGGGGAAGGGGAGTAACATCATGTACTGTACATGGACGACATCTGACTTTTCCCATTATTTCTCACTCTTTGACAGACTAGGCTAGTCCAATAACAGCTGACATGATTCAACTCTGTCCTTATCTCTAAAGCAGAGTGATAAAACAGAACAACTAAATTTGTACTATGCTCTTAAAATCTGTATGCTACTCTTCAGAATACTATGCCAGGAAAAGAAAAAAAAAAAGCTTTCATTTAATATGCCCTGGCTACAGAACTCTACTTAAACACTTTATTGCCCAGAACTATGTAAATAGATGTTACTGTGAGTAATTAATGGAACTATTACATTTCCTAATACACAATACATATTTTTCTCCCCGAGGGATCACTTTTTAAAGACTTTTCTTACGTTAGGATTCATTTACATATTCTCCAATGTGGCATAAAGTTTATTTATTTATTTATTTTTGTTTAAATTTATTTATTTATTTTATTTTCCATGTTTAACAAACATTCATTACAAAAGGGACATGCATAAAGTTTAAATTACTTGAGGTTTTCTAAGAGAGTAAGCATTTCCAAAAGGCTAGCATGTGCTCTCTTTTGTATGGTTGTATGTTTTAAAAATTTTTTAAAGGGCACCTTTTACCCTAAAAAACAAACAAACCCAACCCAACTGTAGTGAATCTATTTTGCCTAGTAGGTACATTTCAGAATCCCAGTCATTATTTGCCACTCTGGGAAAATTTTAACCAGTTTTTAGTTGACCCCATTTCTGCTGTGCTTAGGACACTATCTGGAAAAAGTCCCCAAATATCTCAGTCATGAAAACTTTCCAAAGTCTGTGAAAACCAATTGCCTTTCTGTTCCTCTTATGTACTAACACTCCAGTCCCCTCACCCCTTTCTCCAGTCATAATCAAGCAATTTTAAAAGTTACAAACTTACCTGCTACTGGAGCTGACCCAGTGCAAAGAGGCAACAAGGGAATCCACAAGAGAGATGCAACAAGTAGGAGATGCTGATGGAGAGATACGGATGGTTGCATGTTGTCCCATAGATATCTTATCCATACATCAGAAGTTTCTTTGAAGTTAACTTTTTTAGGTACTAATTTTCAAAGAAAAGACATCAGGCTGCCTGTGTGCTGTGCTTAAGATTTTTTTATTTAAAAAAAAACAAACAACTCCACTCTCCAAGGGAGCACTTAATGTTCAGCTAATCCCCACATTTCCAATAGCCCCCCTCAGCTAGATACACAATGTGCACACACCCTGATCAGCAGAGAGAGACTGTAGCCCACACTCCAGCTTCAAACACTCCAGCTGCTCTGATTTACACACCCTGTAACGCATGCACAGACACAGAGGGGGGAAGTAGCATGTACAGATGGCATTAGGTTCCCTGACTTTTAACTTAAAGCAGATAGTGGGAGTTTCACTGTAGTTTGGGAACATTTGGGTCAGAAACCAAACAAGCTTGCTTAAGCAGGGTGTAGAAGGGAAGATATTAACTGCAGATTACTCCAGTTATGATTGAGATTAGCAATGCATAACCCTTTGTAAGAGTCACCCAAACTCTTATATTAGCATGTTTTTTAAAAACAAACAAACATTTAGTTACTGAACATTTGTTTTATCGGAAACCCATTTCTTATCAAAGCAACAATATGCAGTGCATCAGAAGTGCTGTTTCCCCCCCCCCCCCCCCATCCCACCTTAGTCAAGTGCTTGAAATTGTGACCGTTCTTTAGAGTAGGTGTCCTACATTCTGTTGTTTGTACAATAATACCAATGCACTGGGCTGTAACTTTAGGAGCTCTTCCCTTGTAGCATTAGAGCTGCCATCTCATTATGAAGACAAGATATATATCTCATGAGGCTAGCCCAAAAGCAGAAAATTAACATTTCAGGAAATAATTATAAAATAATTGGAAGCATTTGTTACTTAAACACAAATGAGTAAAAAATGATTATTAATCACTAGGCATTTTTACACTCACCTTAAAGTGCTGGTCTTTCAATCTTCTGGGTTTACAAGTCCACAAGTAAGTCCCAGATGCATATGCCTGTCTCTTATACACATCTAGATGTGTATAAGAGACAGGCCCTGAGGCAGCCTAAAGTAGTCACAGCTGTAGCTGTGACAGGCTGCCATGGAAACCAAGTGACCACAGCTGCCTGGAGCAAAGCAGTTTACCAGGAGAACTTTTTACACACAAAAGTTCTGGGAGAAGTTGGTTTAATAATATCCCTTTAGAGGTTTGCTGATGGCTTCGATGAGAGCAGGTTTGCTTCTTCTTTTTTTAAAAGTTTAATGTTTGATTTAAAAAGTTGCTTCTGGATTTGTCAAAGTATAAATTATGCTCACAATAATCTCAATGCTGGTCCCTTTGATGAGTCAGATCCCACGTTTACTGAAAACTCTGGAAATATTTCCATTGATTTTACTGAATTAGGTCCTTTAAGAATGTTAAGGGTCCAAGTCTAACAATCTTCAGTGGTACTGAGTGAGTAACCAAACTTTATTTAAAACTAGCAGGAGTTTTCCCATTGACTTCAAGAAGTCTTTAATCAGAGACTGGAATCTGACGCACCATTTTACCCTCGGCATAGTTACCCAAACTATTATTACAAGTGAGGCATATTTCAAAGAATTCAGATGCCCTTGTCTCTCTGTGAGAAGCAGACCAGGCAAACATCTCTGTAGTCTTAAGACCATGGGAGCTATCTTAACAGGATTAAAAGCTAATACAACTTTTGTGCACCACCCATTCCATCAAGCCCATCCAGGGCAATCTCAAAACATGGGGCCAGAAGGCCTAGGACATCAGTTTGAAAGGTCCTGCCCCCCCCCCACAAGACCCATCAGCCAGTCTTGAAACAAGGCATTTAATATAACATGTGGCCTTGCACAGGCATATGTCCCAACAATCCCTGTTTAAAAGGAATTGCCTCTCTATGAATGCTGAATTCCACTGTTCCTCTCTTTCAAGTACTCAAAGTCCCTCTTTCAGGAGAGAGAAAGAATAATAATAAATTCAAGCCTTAGGCACCCTTTTCTAGTTGCCTTCCAGGAAAGCGAGGAAAATGGGGAGATGTAAAGAGGTTAAAACCTAGCTTTTCTGTCAAGCTTTCCCTAGCTTGTCATCTCCACAGACTGGGTAGTGTTCTTAAGACTAAGATTTTGTCATCAGAAATATCCCCTGAAATCATGGAGTAGTCATGGGAAAATTTGAGAAAGTCATGGCTCCCCACTTGACTGTGATTTAGCCACAAATCTGACCTGCAGTGCATGCAGCACTGTGTCTGCTACACTGCTTGGTGTTCTAACTTCTTATCCTATTGCTCTTTGTACTTGCTGTGGCCATTCCTAGTGTTAACTGCATTCACCGCCTTGGCCTGTCAATGTCTTGCTCCCTGTACTCTTGCACTTCCCAAACTCTCCTCTGTCCTTCACTCTCCTCTGTCCTTCACCCCACTCCCCACACTCCTTCACCCCACCCCACTCACTCCTTCACTCACTCTCAGTCCCTCAAAGTTACACATGCAGCCATTCCTCATACCTGACCACAGAATAACAGCAAACATTGTTGGCTGAGGAAAAGGCATGCAAAATTTATTTTTGAAACACACTGCAGTGGACAGGGAGATGTGAAAAGTGCCCCTCTAGTTGGCTCCTCCTTGGTTGCTGCTTCCACTGCCATCTCTCCTTCCACCCCCTCCTCTTCCCCTACAGTTTCTGCCACCCAGGGCCCTCTCCTCCTGCTGCCACCACTTAACTTCTGGCCTCCATCCTGCCACACTGGCTCCACTGTGTTTTTTGCTGGCCCTGCAGCCCTTACCTGATTCTCCCAAGCTGCTGCATCACAACTGCACTGGCGGCCCTGCTTGGGACAGCTCCTGCTGCCACTGCGGCAGTTTTTCTGGTCCCACAGCCCTTGCCCGGCTCTCCCAAACTCCAGCTGCCAATGACTGAAGAAGTCACGGTGGTCTCCTGAAGTGACAGAATCCATGACCTCTGTGAGTGCCACGACAAATGATGAGCCTTAGGCTACTTTTAGACAAGACAAATAATGTGCTGGATTGGTGAAAAATGCGCGTGTTTTAATGCTTGTTTAAACACCTAAACCATTTTAAATGTGCATTTGTCATGATTGTGTAAAAGTCAAAACCTTTTGGATGTGGTTTTGTCTGATTCCAAAACAGCTTTGAGGCCCTTTGATGATCGGGGGATGCCAAAACTGGGGGCGCTTTTAGACAAGTTACTTTTAATGTGGTTTTGTAAATGCGCATTTAAATAATGCACATTTTTAAAAACCACATTAAAAGTAACTTGTCTAAAAGCGCCCCCAGTCATTGATGCTCCCTCTAATGTCCTGTCATTCAGGGTCTTCTCATCTTCCTGCACATGTGGGAGAAGCTCTCCATAAATTACACACAAAGCCAATTCATTGTCCACCTTAAAACTCTCTGTTCTTGTAATGCCAATCTTTAATTTGGTAAAGATTAAGAGGCTGCTGTGCTGTGGCCACTAGACCTTAAATGAAAAATCTCAGCTTGAGCTGTTTCCATTGGAAGCACGGCATTCACAGAGATTTGCATTATGTGGAAACATACTGGCTTTCCTGTTGTTTTCATCATTTTTGGTCCCAAGCCTCTTGTATGCCCCGTGTGCATCCCTGGGGGCTATGGAACTGAAAACCTGCCAACTAAGAACCAGAGAAATGCTGGAAATTGCCAAAAGTGTTGTAAAACTGTGCCATAAAATTGTCATAAAATTCCCAAAAAGTAACAAAAAAGTAATGGAAAGTGACAAAAAAGTAATGTAGAGACAAAATAGTGATATCTTTTATTGGACCAACTCAAGTTGGTGGAGTTGCACAAGCTTTTGACTCACAAGCTCACAGGGTCCTTCCTCAGGCAGGTCAGGAGTTGGAACTGCATATGGAGCAATGCAAAGCAAGGTAGCTGCTAGATATAGTTACTTGTCAGGCAGAGGGGAGGGGAAGATGAGAACAGGTCTAGGGGAGGGGGTAAATACATTTGAAAGCGATGGAGTGATGAGCAGAGCAGAGCTGTTAAGCATAAACTGTTGAGTATCCATGTGGGGATTCCTGTAACTGAGATTAAACATCTCAAAACATCTCTGGCTTCAGGGGTGTGCACTTGGGTTTCGTTATATTGATAATGATAATGAAATTTGTAATTGTTATTGCAATAACAACAACAACAACAAAAATAATAATCAATCAATCAATATTATTATTTTTATTAAGCGTGGCACTAAGCCATTGCTAGACCAAACACACAAATAAACATAAACAATACATTTACACAAAATCGAGTTAAGTAATAACAATCCATATGGAAATACAAATATATATTGGACAAAACCGGCTCAGGGGCTCCACAAATAAACCAAGGTGTTACACGAATACCTGATCACACAAACCAAGGCAACACCGGGTTCTAGGAAACTAGTGTTGCCCTGGAAGGTGACCAGTCTCGTACTACTGGCCTCACTACTGAAAACATAGAAAAACCCAAGTAAGCCCACAAACCCCCTCCAACCAGTTACTCTATAAAGTAGAGACTTTCGTCCCTGAAAAAACAAAACCCTATTCGGGAGAAGTGGGGAGTTTAAAATCTACAAACTGTTGTCTCCTAATAAACGCAGCAGTCAAGAATTTTGCCACAGGACCAGTAATTTCCTGATTAGCATCTGCGAGCAAAAATTCCACTCTCTTTACATCAGACCTTCCAAGGTACCTTGCCGGGAGAGACCAAAAAACTTAGCCGGCAGATGATCATACAGATGGCACCTAAGAAGTGCGTGGTCGGTAGTTTCAGCCTCAAGGTGGTCAAAAGGACAAAATCTCTGTGCAAATGGCACCTTGGCAAGCCTACCAACCCAAAGCTGGGTTGGGAGGGCATTAAATCTTGCAGCCCCCACCAGCCACTTTTCTCTGGCCGAATAGCTCGTAACAAGATACTGTGCTAATGAGTCGATCTGGGGGGCCAGCCTCAAATAGTAGGACATATGCGAGGCAGCTGCCACCCGACCCTCTCCTCCTGAAGGTCCACATCCTCCCACCTATGCTTTATTTCCACCACCGCCACCCCTAAATCCTTGGATAAGAGGTAAATCCCGGACAAACCCAACTTAACTAAATGGGTCTCAACCCTCAGGACCCACTGGCTCCTGAAGGCATCTGCTTGTAAATAAGGGAACAGGCCCCTCTGGCATGGATCAATAGACCTGAGCCAGAACTTGTGCGTCATAGCTCATGCCCAGAAAAGCCACCTCCGCTGGCCCAGCTCTAATCAAATTGCAGTGCCCGGGGTTCCTCCCGGGAAGGGCCCTGAGAAAAATAGACTGCACACTATCAGTGTGTGCTATGGAGAAAGGTGCCCATAGATCTGCGCCAAATAGAAACTGGGAAGTGGACTTGGCATTAAAGGCCTGGAGTGCCATTTTGAACTTGGTCCTCTCCAAGGACAATTTTATTTTTCAAATGGCGAAGGCTGATTGTTTAGCCACTACCGGCGCCCCCTCAATATGCTTTGTCAACCCCCTCTAGATTGAAATGTAATACCCAGGTACCTAAAATCCTTCACTTGAAGAATCCGGGCACCCTCGACCTTCCAAGAATGACAATTGGACCTAGGGGAGTTGGCAAAAACCACCACTTTGGATTTAGACAAGTTCAGGACTAGGTCGTTCTCTCGACAATAGCGCACAAATGCTTCTAATTGCCAACTCAAGCCCACCCGAGTCTGGGATAGAAGAACAAGATCGTCTGCAAATAATAAGCAGCCTATATGGCGCGAGGCCAAATGAGGGGGGGGAAATTGAGACAAGGCCATACGCGGGACCACATCGTTGAAAATGAGGTTGAAAAGGGTGGGAGCAAGCACGCAACCCTGCCTAACCCCTTGATTTACTGAAACCTCCTCAGAAATAGACCCCTGTGGGCCCAACCTAACTACCAATTTGGAATCTGCATACAATAGTCTAACTAGGGCCAAAAGCCTGCGCTCCAGAGACAACTTTGCCAATTTGGACCACAAGATTGGCCTATTCACAGAATCGAAGGCCATCCTGAGGTCCAGAAAGGCAACATAAAATCTCCGGTTACGTTTTTTATACTTTTCTATCAGATGCATGAGAATAAGACAATGATCAATCGTTGATCTGGCCCACTGAAACCCTGCTTGCTCGGGGTAGATGGCGCTATTTTCCTCGCACCAGGTGATAAGTTTGCCCAACAAATGCTTTGCGTAAAGTTTACTTATTACTTATTACTTATGGGTCTGTAATTTTATGGGTCACTACTGGTTCCCCTTTTAAAAATAGGTGCCACAATAGCTCGAGACCAAATGGAAGGAACACCCCCCGATTGGTCAATGGTAGTAAAAAGCGTTGTAAGCATGGGTACCCACCAGTCCTTATACTTTTTAAGAAAATCGATGGGAATAAGATCCCACCCTCGGGCCCTGTTACTTGTGCAAGAATCAATCAATTCACTGACTTCCGCAGGCCACACATGGGGCCATAGGGGGGTACCCTCCAAGCTACACGAAAATCCATCCAAATCAACCTAAGCAGCTGATATGGAGTACAAATCTGAAAAATACTTGGTCCATACATAAGCTGCAGTAGGGGACACATTCCTAAGAATGCTGGCCTCATGACCCGTATTTAAGAGTTTCCAAAACTGGTGAGAGTTGCCCTTCAGGGCCGCCTCTATTACCCTCTTCCAAGAGACCTCCAAATAGGCCTCTTCTTGCTTTTAACCAAAGCCCTATATTCCCCTTTGGATTGAAAATAAAAAGGGGGGAAATATGAATCCCGTGCCCAACGATACTCAAAATAGGTCCTTTTAAGCTGGTACCTAGCTCTCCGGCACTCCTGGTCAAACCACATCTGACTTATGGCTCGGGCTTGATGATGCCTATGACTCTTCCTGGAGTTGAAAAAAACCTGGGCCCTTCGAGACAGATCAAAGGCCTCCATGATGTTGGAAATGCAAGGACTGTCAGAGCATTGCATCCATTTGCCCAATGCAGAGTTTACAGAGGAGTGTGAGTAGCTAATCATCAATAATCAGGCAGGAAGCATACTTAAGCTTAAGTAGCTTTATTAGGAAAAACATGTAGGATAGGAAAGGCCTACATCTATACTAAGTCCTAAGACTAGATGTGTTCAAGAGGGAGGAAGGAAGTTCTCTGAGACACAGAGAGATGAGAAACCTCCTGGGGGAGGAGATTGACCAATCGGGTCCTGGAAAGAGTAGGACAGATAGGATGGGGGAAGGGTTCCCTGATCTGTCTGTCTACTCCTGGTGTTTCTAGCAAACAAACAGGATGAGGTGCTTAGGGGGGATGTAACCAAAGGAATGTATTTCCAACACATGACACCCTGACACTCCTGGCCAGTACAAATCTTACCTCTTAATTGCTCCAAACTGGGATCCTCCATCCACCCTTCCAAATCAGGGAGTGAAATTTTACCCCAACTAATTGCCCGCAATCTCTCAAAATTGGGGACCTTGTCGCATTGCAATATGCCCTCTTTTAACAGACCCCCCATGTTGTCCCCCATGCAGATCTACAAGGAGGTAAATAGCAAATGGTCACTCAACTGCTCACTCCCCACCTCAAAACCCCTAAGAAAAGGCAACACATTTGGGGAAACTAAAACATAATTGATTACGCTAGAACTCTTGGCACCCAAAAAAGTGACTTCCCCTTGAGAATCTCCCGAATGAGACCCATTAAGGAGATAAAGATTAAGCCCCACCCTCAGCTTTGCCAAAAGAAGCCCCTCAGCACTAATTATCTGATCCTTAGATTGTTGAGAGGTAAGCGGTGGAAGAACTGGGGGGGGTGGGGGGGGGAGAAGCACAATGGATACTCAAGGCCTCATCGTCACACCCCAGCCTTGCGTTGAAATTGCCCACTAAAAAGAAATAACTATTGGGATGGGTGACAAATATATCATCTATGATGGCTTCAAGCTTACTCCAAATTAGGGAATCATACCTGGGAGTATTGTAAGGTGGAACATACACATTAAATATTGTAACCCTCCTACCTCCCACTAACAAAATCAAACCCAAAAGGAAAGGAGGATGTTTTAGAACAGAAATCAGCATATCATGGTATGGGTCATTGATCAAGCAGGCCAAACCCCCACATGTGTGCCCCCGCGGGGCCACCGCAAGAGACAGAAGAGAAACTGCTTTGTAACGGGATAAGGCTGGGGGTAAGACGAGGCATCACTGCCCAGGTTTCCTGGAAACAGAGAAGATCGAACTCTCTGATAAACTCAAAGAATTCAGTCTCCCTAACCCTGGCCCCCCACCCTGCGATATTCCATGATTCAACCTTACACCCAAGGGCACCAGATCCAGGGAACCGTCAACAACCAGCCCCTGGCAATGACGCCCCAGCCTGACTTGGCTCTACTGGAGAAACAGAGGATCAATCATCAGGCAGAAGCCCTAAGGGACTCTCAAACGCCTGCTTGCGGTACCTCAACTGCTCCAAGGGGGCCACAAAGGCAGGTGATGACACCATCCGAGGGTCAGGTGTCGGCGCCACAGCATCAGGGCACAAGGCGGCCCTGGACACAAGATCCAGATGTCCTGAGGACGAGACAAGAAATTCAGTAGTCCTCAAGGGTAGTGGCTCCCCCTTGGAACTATTCGGCTGAACATACCCTTCTGCTAAGTTAAGGAGTCGGTCATTTATCCGAACCCCATTACATGACTTTAGATCATTCTTTTGCTCCACAGAGTTCCTATGGTGCCATTGACTTGGGCAAGCAGGCACAGTAAAAGAGTTCCCGTGAGCATAGGAAATCTGTTGAACAACCAAAGGCTGAACAACCAAATCCTTCAGGACCTTTCCCACATGCACACCCCAAGATGAAAGTAAAAATGCCTGATCCAAAACTCTAGAAGCATAATACAGCATGGTGAAATAAACAATAAGTCTCTGTATATGGGCACAAGAGGGCAAGACCTGGAAAGATCTAATTGCCCCAGGCGGGATCCACCCCAGTAAACTTTCCAAATGGTGCACTATATTTGATATAGAACTCCACCTGGGGAAAACCCCATTAGGCAGGGGGAGAATTGTGAAGGCTACGGCACTAATGACTGGAGCCAGCTTCCTAAAATTGGACATTCCCGCCCTACCCCCCTGAACCCCTGGCTTGTACATTCCCTGATGACCTATCCACTAAAGACTCCTGGGCTCGGGCAGGCATGGGGCTACAATGGGCACTTGGAGGTGCCCCTGCCCACTAAACTTTAAGCTCAATAAGCTGCTGTAAAATGGCCATTAACTGGCCTTGCTGGCCCTGGATGAGAGCAATAATTTCACCAAATTTGCCCAGCGTTTGATTTACTAGATTCCCCATCAGGGCACACTGCTTCCACAATAAGTCAACACAAGTGGGCACAACAGGTGATTTATAATTGACATCCACTGACGAGGACTGTTCCAATTCATGCGTGAAGTAGGGAACCAAGCAATGAAGAACTGGATCAGAAGGTTCTAACCATGGCTCAGCCACGTCAAAAATGGGTGAAACATTAGGGCCCCTGGTAGTAGCCAAGTCCACAGGCTAGGGAACCAAACCAGTCATCAGGGCCTGAGCAGCCGAACACAAGGAATAAAATTTACCCAAGCGATGCTGTACAGCTTGCGGCTGGTTCTGAGAAACCCCAGCTGCCTGCTGTTTGTTCCTCCTATGAATTTCCCAGCCATGCTAGCATTAAGGAACCAATTGGCCCAATACTCTCTAACACCACGAGGAGCTCCTGAGGACAACCACCCACTACCAGCAACACAGGGGGATCTGGAGAGGGAGTTCCTCACTCAAACACCTTACCCCCAAAATAATAAAGAAATCAATAACAATAACATAAGTCCTTATTCACATCGCTATTGCCTGGCAGTTGTTTTGGGAGAGGCCAGGAGGGAGCAGACATCTCGGAGCCAGAAATAGTGTTGAAAGCTTTAACTGGGCCTGTGATGGAAGGGGAAGGATCTGATGTATGTATCCTTGGCCAATGAGCAGCACAAGCAGGCCCCAGGAAGTGGCATGGCACCCTGTGGTTGGTCAATGCCTCCTGCCTCCCAGAACCAATCATGGGACTCTGGGAAGGGCACTGCAACCCTTTATATTGCAGAGCCAGGCTTGACTCTTGTTCTGTGTTAGCTCTTGCTCTGGCAGGTTGTGTGCAGAACTCTGGGGCTTGTACTAAAACTCTTTCCCAGCTCTCATTCAGTTATATACCCTACCACCTTACCTTTCCAATACTTATACCCTTATATTTTACCTTTTTCCTTTCCCTGCCTGTCTCCCCCGGTGCATACATATAGAGATCGATATAGGTAATATAGTTTTTATATATACCTCAGAGTTTTCCTTTTCCATTCCCCTGTCTGTCTTCCCCATCCATATTATATTGATATAGATATTAGTTGTATAAAGAGATTAGAAATTTAGATACTAGTGTCAGGCCCTTGCAGCAGGGCCTTAGGATCTGGGGAAGGGTCTCTCCCGGGGCCCGTCAGCACTCCCGTACCTGGAAGGGTTCTGGGGGTGCAGGAGCAACGTCCTCCCTGCAACGTCCCTGGTGGTGCTGCCGGTGGAGCTAGCTCAAGTGACGGCGGAGCAGAGTGGCACAGCTGAAGGTGTTCAGCCCCGCTCTAGCATGTCACACCAGCCACGCCCCCCACACACACACCACAGCCCCGAAGCTCATAGCACCTGCATCAGCATGCCTGCAGGCAGCAAGGGATAAAAGAAGCTCTCTGACTCCCCACTCTTGCCGGTGATGTGCCTTGTTCCTGTGAGACTGACCCCCTTGTGTGCTGTACCTTGCTTTACTGAACGAATCCCTGCCTTGAAAGAGAGAGAGAAAGAGAGAAAGAGTTGTGTGCAAGAACTGGCGAGTGTTAGCATTCTCATGCGGAGTATCTGCTTCCCGATTGCACAGCCCTGGTTACCTGGTTCTCCCTCCCCATGTGACCGTCCTATCCCCTGTCTCCTACCCCTTGGGGCTCTGTGCACCCTTCCTTACCACCACCTTTATCATCCCCATCCCCTTGGTCCTGGTTCTTGTGTGCAAGACCGTAGTACGCTGTGTCTGTGGTTCAGGCATTGCGCTCTGTCTCTCTGTGATGATCCCGGCTGGGGGTGTACACTCCATAAGCCATTTACAATCCTGAGGGTTTTTTACAGACGAGTGATGACTGCCACGAAAGTGCAACTGCATTCTCTGCCTTTTGCCTCCCAAATTCCTCACAACTAGGCTGTTTTATTATATATATTAGGATTATAGGATAGGAATATTTTGTAATATACTAGGTTAGGTTTAGCTTAGATTCTGTATATATTATATAAATAAAACTACATATTGTGAATAGTATTGTGTGCAATTCTTTCTGTATCACAATGAGAAAGGGAAAACATTCAACTTCTAACAAGTCTGGGGCAGGTGGCCCTGGCAGAGGGCGTGGGCATGGGCATGGGGGAGTTGACAAGTCTGCCAGTGCCAACACTTCTGCCACTGGTAACAGCCCACCACCAAAAATTAAGAGACCAGAATTTTTCACCCTCCAAGTTGCAGGTCTTGTGAGGGGAAGGGGCAGTAGTGATTATTGGAAAGGCATTGGTGGAAGGCAGGGAGCCCCAGCTTTCCACTATCACTGGCACTGGAGGAGGGAGCATAGGTGGAGTGCAGCTGCAGCAATGCATCCCTCCTGAAGCACCAGCAGCTGGCACTGGCATCACTATCGTGCTTAGGGACCTCAACATTCACGTCGACGCAGTCCTCACCGGGGGTGGGGTGGGGGGGGCGAGCATGAGCTTATGACTGCCATGGCAACCATGGGCCTGTCACAGAGGGTCAACAACCTGCCACATATTGGAGCACATAAATGTTTTACACTGGCCTTGAGGCGGCTGGTCCATTAATGGGGGAGATATCAGCTGTGCCCTTGTCATGGACAGACCATTACCTCCTGAAGACCTCCCTTCTAGCACATGTCTGACCCTGGAAGGGTGCAACACCTATTAGGATGGTGCACCCCCAGAGGCTGTTGGACCCAGTGCGATTTCTAGACGCTCTGGGGAGTTACCCTCTGACCTTGATGACCGTCATATCAATAACCTTGTCAAGTTGTGGAACATCTTGCTGATGGAGGCCATCAATCAAATGACTCCCAGGTGTCCGTTGCCCAGGCAGAGGCTCCACAGACCTCCTTGGTTCTCCAAGGAGCTAAGGATGCTGAAGCAAGGGGAGTGACGGTTGGAGCGACAGTGGCATCGTTCTTGGGCTGAAGCTGACAGATTGCAGCATAGAGCTAGTTTACGAGCCAATGCCGTGGCTATGCAGGAGGGTAGGATTTGTACGTGCTAGCCAGGGTCTTTCCAGTTTCCATCCCTAGCACCCAAAGAAGGGCAGGATTTGCACGTGCCAGCCAGGATCTCTCCATTTGCTATCCCTCCATTTGCCATCCTGCAGGAAGGCAGGATTTGTACATGCCAGCCAGGGTCTCTCCATTTGCCATTCCTCCATTTGCCATCCTGCAGGAGGGCAGGATTTGTACGTGCCAGCCAGGGTCTTTCCAGTTGCCATCCCTGGCACCCAAAGGAGTCCATCACGGAGGAGGAGGAGTCAGCCGCAGTAAGGGCTTTTAGAGCCCAAGTGGAGAGGCCCACCAGGGAGTTAATGGGCAGCCTAAAAGTCATGGAGGACCAGCTGGTGGCACATTTCAAAGAGCTGGAGCTACGGGAACACCAGGTGAAGGCGTATTCCCAGTACCTCCAGTCGGAGATCCAAAGCATGGACCTGTATCGGCACTCGGCCTCCAAATGACAGGAGGCCGTGTCAGGGGTCGTGGAATTTGCCAAAGATAATGGCTACCAAATGCCACAGTACGTGCCCACCGCTAGGGCCCACAAACCCATTTTGCCTTTCCCCCATGTTCCAGGGGACAAACCCACATAGAACTTAATTAAGTTTCGTTTATTTTTTATATATATAAATGTTTGGTTTTTGTTTTATAAAGTTGCATGGTGATGGTGTTGTTTAAAATGTTTTAATAAAAGTTATATTTGTTGTTACGAGCTTTATTTGACTTGCCCAATCTTTTATCCCTCTGTGCTGAAGTTCTGGTTGGCAGGTGGCAGAATCTCATACAGCTTGTCGATCCCTACCAGCAGCACCTGGCACCACATGTAGCATAGTTAAGGTATTAACCTAAAGATGTGCCAGGCAGCAGCAGGGTCTCAACTGGCAGACAGCTCCCCAGGAGGGCCAGGGCTTGTGTCTCTGTGGGATGCTCTTTTGGCAGCAGGCATCCACGGGTGGGTGCAGAGAAGTAGGCTGATGGGGGGGCAGGCTTTCAGGTGGACGCCGGTGGCCGCTGGCCAGTCGGGCATGAGCAGCGGCAGCACCCAGAATGGAATGACAGCCCCCGTGACTGGAATGATGGTTCCAGATTCTCATTGATGGTTCCTGGGACGGGCGGGCATGACTGCTTCAGGTACAGCCTATGGGAGCTGAATGATGTCCCTAGAAGTAGTGCATGGTTGGACACACTTCAATCGTGCGATAGGTAGGTATAGAAACGCAGACAGGCAGGCACATAATACATTCCACGTTTTGTTATATTTGATCTCATTCCAGTATGCTTTTGCTGCTGCTGGATGTGGGCATCAGGCACAGATGGGAATTCTTCCTGGTTCTGGCAGGTGGCAGCTTGAGCTGGTCTCCCCTCCACCCCATCTCTCTCGTTCTAGCGGGGAGCCTCTCTCTCTCTCCCTCTCTCTCTGGCCATATAGTGCAGGTGACAGCATGGGTGAGATTGTGTCTGTCTCTCCTTCTAGCAGTGGGAAGACTTTCTCTCTCTCGCTCTTATTTTTCTCTCTCTCTCTCTTGGCAGCAACCTAGGCAGGCAGACAGGCATCTTGGCATGAGAGGCAGGAAGGCAGGCTGAGGCAGGCTTTGAGTTTGGCAGCAACATGGGGTACAGAATCCTAGGCACAGACAGCATATAGGCCTGGGGGCCATTGGCACTAGCAGCAGCAGACCTTGGTTGCCAGGGTACAGAACCCTTGGCACAGACAGCATATAGGCCTGATGAAAGAGTTCCAGAAAGTAGGGGTGGGACTATTGGTATCGGATTAATCCAGTAATACTGATAATTGTTAATAGTGGATTAATCCGATAATTATCAGTGTCGGTATATTGTTTTTTTAACTTTGCCGGTTTCGCTCGGATTTTTAAAATTGACCCCATTTAAGAATGGCTGTAATGTTAAAAAACGATATACCAATACCAATAAATTCAATATTGGATTAAAACAATACAAATAAAACCAGTAACCGATAATTCCCCTAGAGTCCCACCCCTACCAGAAAGTGACAAAAGTGACAAAAAAGCAAGGAAGTGCAGAATCACCAGAAACTGACCAAGTACTGATGGACACTTGCAAGTACTCCCAAAAGGTCAGTATTTCCCTTCAGAACAGGAACACTTGCTCTTGTCTCAGCTTTAGTGGCCACGGTGCCTATCATACTAACAAATGCAGTTGAATTGTTTCCTTGTTTTGTGTCTGTCTGTTTCATCCATCTTCTGTCTCTCATTTTATATTTTCGACAGGATCAGTTTCTTTGATGGGCGAACAGTGTTTAGAGCAATGGGGTCCTGCTTTGGAATGGCAATAATATTTCTCTCGATTTTTACCTTCATATGATTAATGATGTGCTGGGAGACAGCATCTTAGTGATTTTGCCCCAATCTGCTTAAAACATAAAAACATACAGTGGTAACAGACTGTACCGATAACAAAAATACAGTTTCCAGACATCTAAATGAGCACAGTCCCTTTGTACTTGGTCATGATGATGACACAATGATCCAGGGTATTTTTTTTCTCCAGCATATATCAGAACTTTGAGCTTACAGAAGTGCATTAATTTTCAGGAGTCCAATTCTTTGAAAAGTGATGAAAGTAACAGTCTGTGCAATTTACAGAATACAGCTTTTCATTGAAGTGAGAACCAGTTGCCCTTTAAAAACCAGCGGTTCATAATGCAAGAGGAAGATCCTACTCTGCACAGATTCAAAGAGGATAAAGAATGACTTAGACATTAAATCCTTTAACACGTTTAGTCTTCATTTTCTGATTCTCTGTGCAGGAAAAACACAATTATTCTTCCAGCTGCTGGTCCTTCATTAGCTGATGGGCCCCAAACATTTCTGGCTTTGATGTTCAGAGTTTGAAGAAAAAACTCTACATAATCCTTGTATTTGTTTGAAGGTACTTGATGAATGAAATCTTAGGGTCTGATCCCATCACACTTGCACACAAGTAAATCCTCCCTCATGAGTAATCCCTCTGGAGGATGGTGTTGCAACTTTATGTTGTCTTAAAATGCATTTGGGGTATAATGCTGGGCAAAAATAATGGCAAATCTACCATACTTGGCTGTAGGAGAGAAAGAGCCATAATTCTCTTCTCTTTGGGGGCAGTTTCTTGGACTTCCAGATGCAGTGAGTAGCCAGTGGAAGAAAACCCCAGTGTAATCAAGCGTATCGGTGTCCAATAATGTTAGTAATGGCTTCTCAAAATTTGTTACAATTTGAACAGATAATGATAGCTTTTGTTAACTAAAACACCCCCTAATCTACTATGGAATGGGGATTTTCCTTATCCCTAGAAGCTGCAAAGTTAATGGATGTTTACATAGCTATCAGCCAGATTGGGAGGCTACCTCAGTTAACAATAGAGGCAGGTTTCAATGAGGCAGGCCTCAATTAATACTGCAATGCTGATCCAGTTTGTTGCTCTGGTCCACCTGTTTTTGTGCCCACCCAGCCCAGCAGCAATGGCTGCCTGTTATTGGAAGCCATGGCTGCCTGTCATGGGGAGAGGGGGAGGACGGGGTGCTGACAGTAAACGTTTGTCATGTTACGAATTCCAGGTGGGCTGGCAGCCTTGTGCTTGTTACATAGGAGCCAAAGAGGGGAATTAAGAATTCACTCCCAGCTGTCTGCATACTCCCTTAAAAACTTTAGCCCAGCAGGCGGGTAAGTGATCACAGCTGTTTAAGTGTGGGACTTGACAATACTAAGGGTTGAGTTGGGATGCAATGAAAAAACTTCTTTTGTGATTGTTAGGTCCTGAGGAAGCTAGCATTGATTCCAGGACACTCTAAAGAAATCCTGTAACCACCCTAGAAAGCACTGCAGGTACTTTCATCTTAAGAAGGTCAGTCCTAATTATATCTATCACATTAGTCCTTAGGGTCTCTTCTGACCAATTTGAATATGGAAGTGGCTCCCCAGGTTAGGTTATCATTTACTTTTTAGGTATTTAGAGAAGACATTATGTATCCCTTCTCAACTTGATATTTAATATGAATTTTCTGTCCATAAGACTTTGTTTGTCTCCTTGGATAAAAACATGGTTTTGTTGGTCAATGCTAGAAGTTTGGATGTTAATTTACAGTTAACCAATCTTTGTAACATTTTGATACTTGGTCTATATTTTTACACTATCTCTTGAATATTTGTATATTAATCTCTTGGCACTGTAAACTGTCTGACATTACTTATTCATATGGTTATACGTATAGATTGAATATTTACTGCATACCAGAAAGAAACTTGTATACACCCCTGAGGAAGCCAGTTTTTCTGGCAAAATGTTGGATCTTTCATATGCTTCTGTGTTTTCCTGCACTTCAGTGAACAGTAACTTCAATACCCAATTTGGGTTTCCATGTGTTTTTGTGAATTTTTCTCTTTTGTATTAAATTTAGAACATTTGTCCATTTGCGTAGCAGTACCTTGATGTTGTTTTGAGCTTAAAGTTGGGGGCCAGGAACCCAATCAGCTGCTGGAAGCTCTTGTCCTCTACAATTGAGAAGGGCTGCCCATCCAGCGCAATCATTTAGGCCAACAGGTGCCTGGCGTTTGCTTGAAAGCCACGCCGCCCTCCAGCTGCCAATGGCCTTTTAATTTTTTTTATTTATTTAAAACTTGGGTTCCCAACTGCAGCTGCCCCCACCCCAGATTCTCCATGGTGGGCTGACGGTGCTGGCGAGGCTCCTGCTACTGCTCTGCCCCCCTAGCAGGAATACTGCTCCTGCTGCTAGAGGCAGCAGTTGGTGCAGGATGCTTGCCCGCTGAAGGAGCCTGGCGACTGGCCGCTGCAGTCGGGAACCCACTGGCATCCACTTCCCCTGCCTTCCTGCTTAGTAGTAGAGCGCTGTGGCATGCCTTCAGGTGCCTCACCATTGCAGTTGTCCCAAGGTTGGCGAGCACCTGCCCATGCTTCACCACCTTATTGCACAAAGTGCAGTGCACCTCCCTGGGATCATCTG
The DNA here is from genome assembly GCA_003113815.1 of Sphenodon punctatus. Classification (NCBI taxonomy): domain Eukaryota; kingdom Metazoa; phylum Chordata; class Lepidosauria; order Sphenodontia; family Sphenodontidae; genus Sphenodon; species Sphenodon punctatus. Next base: position 7,917,323 of record QEPC01006430.1, on the reverse strand, counting down.
CCCGCACCTGCTTAAGATCAGGGCCCCGAGGGAAAC
>QEPC01006430.1:7882580-7892991 GCA_003113815.1 Sphenodon punctatus | reverse complement strand
TTTTTTTGGTCCCCGCTGGGGATCTCTTTGACCACGCTTCCCGGGACATTCCCCTCGCTAGCCCGGGAAGCGTGGTTCAAATTGACCCCATGTGGGTATTGACCGTGGCGAACATCTGGCAGCCGCCAAACAGATGTTCGAGACACATTGACCACAGGTGCGTATTCACCGTAGTTCACTGTGGTCTCGTAACGTCTGAAAATACCCTGTGTCATTGAACACTATGTACTTCATTTTCAAAATTGTTTTAAAACTGACTCCTAATAGATGCAAGCTTTTAAGGCCTTTCAGCACCTACCCTGGCCCTACCAGTCACTTCCTGTATGATGTTGGAGTTGGCTCCTGCAGTCACCTGCTTTTGATCAGTGATGTCAACCTTTTTTGCGTCCACCTGCTAAGTTTGTAGAGAAGGCCATTCCGCTGCTTTAGGGCAGAGTGGGGTTTATGTTCCCTTCCTTAAGAGAAAGCATCTCAGCTGAATCTGAGCACAGCCAAGCGAGAGCTGAACAACCTCTGCAGCCTTGGCTTTCCTGTTGGCTGCACCGGGGGTGCTTTTGCAAGATGCAAGAGCATCTGACCTTTAAAAGCTCGCGTCCAGCTGAGCTTTTCTGGGTGGTATTGGTCAGTCCTGCCTCTCTCTGGCTGGAACTGGAATCTTCGAGTGTTCACAGTGACATGTATATCGACTATTTTGCAGATAAAATCACTCATATCCACCATGATTTTGATGCCGCAGTTGATGCAGTAGGGATGCCTGAAGTTATGAATATCCCATCTGATCCAGTTTTATGGGATCAGTTTCAGCAGGTATTGCCCACCGATGTGGTGAAGATGCTGGGTGCTGTGAGGGCTACAACTTGTGAACTTGACTCTTGCCACTCCTGGCTGGCAAAAGCCATCTAGGGGCCGTTGGGGACGTTGCTGGTGGGGGCTGTCAATGCATCCCTTTTGGAAGGCAAGGTGCCTGAAGGAGGCTGTGGTGCGACTTTTGATCAAGAACCATCTCTTGACATTGACGCCTTTGTCAGTTATCTGCCAGTCTCTAACCACGGATAGTGGCTCAGCAGCTCCAGGGGCATCTGGACTGCATCTGTTTCCTTGATCCCTTGCAGTCCGGCTTCTGTCCAGGCTATGGCAATGAAACTGCGCTTGTGGAGTTGGTCGGTGTGGTGATCTGCGCCAGGAGTTGGACCAAGGTTGGTGGTCCACCCTTTTGCTTTGTTAGATCTTTCAGCGATTGACACAGTTGACCATGAGATGTTGGTGACTTGCGTGTAGGACTGTGCTGGGGTGGGAGTAACTATTCTTGAATGGTTCCACTTTTTCCTGGCTGGAAGAACTCAGCATGAGGTTCTGGGGAATTGTACATCATCCCCCCAGGATCTCATGTGTGGAGTTCCACAGGGATCAATTCTGTCCCCTCTCATATTCAATATGTACATGCAGTCTTTGGGCTAGATCGTGAGAGGGTTTGAGGTCTGGTGTCATCAGTATGCTGATGACACCAAACTCTACCACTCATTTTCATCAGACCCAGGTCTGGCAGTCTCAGTATTTTCCTAGTGCCTGGATGAGGTGGGGGATTGGATGAGGGTGAGCTGTCTGAATCTGAATCTCGACAAGACGAAGGTGATTTTGGTGGGAAGGGCAGAGGGAGTGGAGGCCCCCATCATTGATGGAATATGTCCCTCCCTGGTCCCCAGGTTCAGAGTTTGGGAGTCCTCCTCGATTCACAGTTCCACCTGGATGTCCAGGTGGTAGTTGTGGTGAGGAGTGCATTTGGTAAACTACATCTGGTCTGATGTCTTCGGCCTTACGTCTCAGGCTCTGATCTTGCCACCATCATCCATGCATTCATCACCTCGAGATTGGACTACTGCAATGCACTCTACGTGGGGCTACTCTTGATGACAACCCGGAGACTGCAGCTGGTGTAGAATGCGGCAACTTAATCCTTGTGGGGACGGGCCGCCGGAAGCACATAATACTTGTGCACCGTTCTCTGCACTGGCTGACTATAGTCTTCTGGGCCTGATTCAAGGTGTTGGTTATTACCTTTAAAGCCCTACATAGCTTGGGTCCCACTTATCTGCTGGATTGCCTCACCCGTCGTGTCCTGGATCGGCACCTTCTTAGAGGTCCCCTGGGTTTTCTGGGGGGGCGATGTTTGAGAGGACATTCTCGGTGGCTACGGAACTCCTTCCCAGTAGAGATTCGCCTATCTCCGGATATCTCCTCCTTCCACAGACAATGTTAAACCTGGCTGTTTCACCAGGCATTTGGTGAGTGGGACGGGTAGTGGGAGGGGGTTCTTTTAGGGTTAAATGTATTTTTATTTGGGGTTTCTAATGGGTTATTATTTTTAATTGCTACTTTACTGTGTATGGTATTTTATATTTGTATTTTTATTTTTGCTCACCGCCCTGGGCTGCCATTGGGCAGGAGGGGGGTGGAATATAACAGAGCAGGATGTTTGTCCTGGGGTGTCATTTTGTATCTACCCATCCGCCCACCCAGATCAGCTAATAACTGTGACTATTGAACCGCCTCATGGAGCTGGAGAGAACTTTTTCCTTCTGTCATGATTGGCAATACAGCTTTGGGCTTTTCACTTTCCCCACAGTGTTATTTAATGTTATTTTATTTTATTTTATTTTATTTTGGGGGTTGGTTTTTATTGTAAATTATAGCACCATGGCATGGGGCCTAGTGTATAGTAGTTAACTTGTTAATTTGGGTCCAGAACAGCCCAGTTATCATTTCAAGAAAACAGAATGCAGGAAGAATGAGAACAGTTGGTCTGATGAGATTTTGAGACTTCCCCCCACCCCAATGACTCTACCACCCCCTGGAGTGGTGGAGGCAGAGTGATCTTTCTCTGGGTTGGGCTGGTCAGTTCAGATGGGGTTAGGGATGTGCATTCATTTTAGTTAATATTAATAACTAAAACAAAAAGTCATTTTCATTTTAGTTATTACAATAACTAAAACAAATGGGTTAATTAAATCAATTTTAGTAATTAGCTCATAGCTAGTTTACTCATTAGCTCATTTACTCATAGCTCTGCTCTGCTGCATGCAGGGCTAGAGCACATGCCATGGCTCTAGCCTGTCTGTGCCTTGATGTAAACAGGACTTCAGAAGGGGTTGAAGAAGGGAGAGGGAACCATTGCATACACTCTAACATAGGAGAATCCATCTGATAGGTCATACTTTGAACATGCTGTGTAAGGTTTCTGTACCAATCAGGGATTCATGGCTTTGGGGGGACGTATGATGAGTGTTCTTAACCTTCTGCCAAGCTGAGAAACTTTGTCAGTGTTAGTTCAGCCTCAGACAGAATGCTTGCTGGTTTTTCTCAGTCTCTGTGTGGTTGCTCTAACTCAGCCTCACTTAGACAAATTGACAGTTATAAACCCAATTTTATTTCTCTGTCTCTCTGTGTCTCATCCCTTCCTTCCCATTATTCCTACTGTTCATTGTCTTTGCCTGTAATCCTTGTCTGTCTGTCTGTTTGTAATATTTTCATTGTTCTGTATTGTTGCTATTAGCATCATAACACTTATATTGCATATGCTTATAAAGTCATAACCCTTTATCTAATATTTTTAAAACTTTACATAGATGATTCCTTGGGAGAGGAGAACACTACGTCCAAAATTTGACCAAATAGGATGGGAAACAAAGATGTTATTGAAATTTGAGAGAGATAGCCCTTAGGTGAGGGGAACAATCTCTACAACTTCCATCCAAATTGGGTGGGAAACAAAGATGTTACAGCTGGAAATGTGTCCGCAAACTACATAATTGAATTGCTTTTAAGATTGGAACCCTTTATCCAATTTAGTGGTACTTTGGTACCCATATTCCCTTAAGTGAGGTAAACAACCTCTCCAAAGTTCATGCAAATTGTATGAAAAATGAAGACGTTATAGCCAGAAATTAATTTTCCATTGAAACCAATGGAATACTAAATTAACAATGCAAATGAATGGGAATAACAAAAATAATAACATAAACTAATGTGAATTTAAAAACAAAAACAAATCTAAAAATGAAAACAATTTCCCCCCTGCACACCCCTAGCCGGGGGTGGTGGCGGTGTGTCCCACTTCTCTTTCTCTCCCCTCTCTGCCCCTCAAGGACAGGAGTTCAGCCTTTTGTGGGGTGGCGATGCCACAGCGGGCATGTGGTAGATGAATATTCATCTGTCTTAGGTGTTAACAGAAGTGACGATGAAGCACCGTCATCACAATGTGATCCAGACTGGGAAGTCACTGACAATACGGTCAGGATCAGGTCTGGCCAGTCAACAAACATGCTGGTGACCAGGCCACCAGGGAGGGTGGGGAGCTGCATGAATGTGTAATTATCCAGCCCTGCCCCTGCATTGTACCCAGTGCCCCACCCCCTGCCATGAAGGACAGTCATGGAAGCCTATGATGGCTGCCATGGTGGCCAGCCATGGTGGATTCAATCTAGACCAGGCCATGGCGAGCTATAACAACAGCTCTTTTTACATGGACAGGGCTGAGAAGGGGGTGAATGGAGACCGGTTGGGGGGACACACACTGCACATCCAAAGGCTGTGTGTGTGGAGAAATACATACGGGCAGCAGGACAGGTGGTCATGTGAAGGTCACAGAAGGTCAGTCAGGCGGAGCTCAGTGCACCCCCCACCCCCCAAAACACCCAGTGAACATGCTCACCATTCACATGGGCAGCTGCCACACTGATTGGAGCTAGAATCACACGCTGTAGCATGATGCAGCAAGATGGCCAACCAAGGGCAAACGAAGCAAGAACAGACGTTACTACCCATACCCAAACAGACACAGGGTGGGCGGAGGAGGAGGGATGGGGAAAGTCACAGAATAGCAGCATCAGGAGCACTCAGGCTACCAGACAGGTAGGTGCCGCAAGGTACAAAACTGATAGCAACAGCAGGCAGCCAGCGACCAGGTCCTGCAAAAAGGGGAAGGAACCAAGAAGTGGAAGGGGACACAGTTGATTTGGGGTGGACACAAACAATACTTGGTCCCCATGACCATCATAGGTGACACCAAACCTTCCTCCATTTCCCCCCACCCCCTTAGGGATGGAACTTGCCAGGGAAAAAAGTAAATCCCCTGCAAGTAAATCCCCTGCAAGCATGAAGGATGCTTCCCCCCCCCCCCAATTATTGGATGCTGTATTGAGCCCTACGGGACCCCTGGCCAGTCTTCTGGACAGCCCCAGCTCCTGTGCCCACCAGCCTATCACCAGTTCAAGGCACCTATGTCTCCTCTGGCTGGCTGCCTGCATCTCCTTGCATGGCGCCAACTCTGGTGTTCTTCCCTGCCTTTTTCGGGCCCATTGTGGAAACCAGCACACCTGTTTCTTCGCACATGTGTCCTTTTAAGGGCTTCTGGCTGGGCTGCGGTTGTATCGACCAGGGGGATGTGTCAGTTTGCAGCCATCTGCGGTGTCACTCTCTCCCTCATTTGCCCCTTTCTCCATGATGTTGGAAGACCTTTCCCACGTGTGGGTGTGCTGGCCCATTCACACGTTTGGGTGAGTGTTGAACACCCATTTCCACCCACTTCCACCCATCAACACGTACAGAGCAACCCGTCCCCATCCCGGTTGCTTCATGTGTGGAGGTGGGTGGGTCATGGGAGAGTTCACCCACTCACTGCCTCATTCACATGTTCGATGGACAGACATGCGTGGGTGTGTATCATGTAAAAAAGACCAAACAGTATAGACCGCTATAGACCGCTCTGGCCCAATTTGGCAGATAGTGATCACAGAGATCTCGGAGATCACATCCCCAGCTAGCGACTACCACACCCAGGAGCAATCCCAGGCAAACACCTGGTAGGGCTCCAATAAACGTGATGGTGGCCCACAGGCCAAAGTGGGCCACAGTGGGCCACAGTGGGCCTCATCACGCTTGTTAACACCCATTGTTCTGAGCTGAGGGCCTATGAACCTCATGGCAAACACATTAGGGGCTTGACCCCTGTTTGTGCTGAACTTTTTTTGTTGACTGGATATGTATGTTTCATAAATGGGGCTATTGCCTTTCTTCCATACACTGTGTCATCTCTTCCTTCCTCTGATAGGGGTGCAGGCACTTCCATGCTTTCTCCCACATCATCCCTTATGCATCTGCTAAGTCACCTTATTGACCTCCACAAATGTTATCTTAAACTTTTTTTTTTCTATATTACCTATAAAAAACAACAACTTGACAGTAGTTAGCAGATATGTCAAGATTATTGCCTATCTCACTGACCAATATTGTCTCATTGTTTCCTAGATGTCTTTTCTGTGTCTTTTGTATCTACTTGTCTATTGTACACAGATTATTTTCATTTATTTATTTTATTTATTTTTCACAATTTTACCCTGGTGTTCTCCATAGACTCAGGGCAGCTTACAACATTAAACATATAAAATACAATAAAACACATGTCACCCGAAGTACTGGGACCAGAAAGATCTGGGCACGATGACTAAGGAATTAGCTAACAGGCTCTCCGATAGGGGAATGCAGGAGGAAAGGGCCAGTATTAGGACTTCCCCCCCATGTAGCGGATTATCTCCCCTATATTCATTCTTGCCCAGGTATGGCCAAGTATCTGTCCCCGGGTTTATCTGAAAGGGCCAAATACCTTTTTATGTGCACTCGCCATACTGCTCTTCCCTCTATGGTATTGGAAGGATGACTTAATGCCATTGAGTTCTCTGACAGAGTGTGCCCATTTGATAGGCAGCATGTTGAGACAGTAGCTCATATTTTGTTTAGTTGTCATTTATATGATACACTCCATTCTCACTTTTTGGGTGCTTTTCTGCAGAAATTTCCAGGCCGGTCCGAGACTAACCTGCTTATGCTGGCTTTAGCTGACTTAGGGTATTTTCAGACGTTACGGGGCCGCTTGGCCCCGTACTGAAAACAACCCTTTCATTCCCCGCCGGGGTCACCCCGTCACGCCATATCAGACGTGCTGGGGGGATCCCGGCGGGGAATGTGGGAGGGGGCGGGGCCGCGCGGCGCAACGTGCGGCCGCACGACCCCGCCCCCTCCACGCACCCCGCCGCCCGCCTTCCGAGGAGACGGGCGGGCGGCGGGGCCAATGCGGCCGCCGCGTCCGGCTGAATGCGCCAGGGCCTGGGATCCCGCCGGTGATCCCGGGCCGTGGAGAGCGGCCAGACGTGACTTTTTCTTGGTCCCTGCCCGGGGTCCGTTTGACTACGCTTCCCAGGACATTCCCCCGGCTAGCCCGGGAAGCGTGGTTCAAATTGACCCCATGTGGGGATTCACCGTGGCAAACATCTGGCGGCCGCCAAACAGATGTTCGAGACACGGTGACCACAGGTGGGTATTCACCGTGGTTCACCGTGATCTCGTAACGTCTGAAAATACCCTTAGATACCTTAACCACAACAGTGGTAGCTCAGTATCTGGTGGCTGCATTCAATCTTCGGAAATTGTTTTTACAGTTTAGACAGCCGCTGGAATAATAATAAGGGTCATGACATGCTTATTGATCTGGAATGTTGTGATGATTGTATACAATGTTTATTTTGTATTATTTGTATTGTGTGTCTTGTCTAGTAGGCCTACGGCAGCAAATAAACTTATTATTATTATTATTATTATAAAACACATTAAAATCTCTTAGAACCCCAATATCACCACAACCACCAACTCACCCCATCCTTTATCCCCACCTACTGCCCATCAATCCTTGTCCCCAAGTTCCCCCCCCTCCTCAATCTCACCTAACCCTATTCCTGCCTGCCAAATGCTGGTCAAACAAAAATGTTATACATCTCCTCCAGAAGATGAGCAGACTTGGGCTTAGACGGACCTCCAAGAGGAGGGAATTCTATAATTGTGGGGGAGGAAACTGAGAACGCCCCCCTGCACATCATCATTGTAACAACATCATGGGTAGTTGGCACTCACAAGAGGGTGCCCTCAGCCGACAGTGGACAGGCATACGCGCTTAATGCAGCTGAATGTCCACCCACATCCTGGGAAGTTACTGAGGTCAGGTGAGAATCAAGAGAGTGGTGGACCCCCTAGCCTCAGTCAGTGGGCCTCCACAGAGAGCCCAGCTCTTAAAGCCCCTCCCCCTTACCCAAGTTGGGTGTCTTGGTCCAGAAACAGGGAGGGACAAAAGGAGGGAGGGGGGCTAGATCAGATTCAGGAAGCAGGAGGACCGGTACCTGGATGTGCAACAGGGCACCCTCCCTGACACAGTACTTGATTTGCTAGACCCATTTTGACAGGGGAATTGGTCCCCTTGGCATGGATGACTCTACCCAGTAAAGAGTGCAGCCTGTTGAACCTTTTCATTGGTCTTCCTGTCTTATTCTGGGGTGCGGTGAAAATTTATCATACCATTTCACATAGTTTGCATATATTGCTACAGGGAATCTTTGGTGACACTAGCCCTTTGAAGAGGTTTACTATGCACTAGGGAGGTTAAAAATTCCTAATGAAGCTAACAACAGAGTTTCAGCCTCATCATCAATTTATGAATTGTTTATTAATCTAAGATTGGTCTCAGTATGTTGTGGTAAATTCTTTTGAATAAATGCGTCAGGCTTATGGTCACAGGAAATCTCTTCTTTCCTAACAGATGAAATGTGGCTATTGTTAGATGACTTATACGTTACACTTCAGAAGTTTCATCTTCAATATTAGGATCAAACTCAAATAAAAAAACAAAACGCGAACCTCCCCGATTAAACGTTTCCTGTGTTGAAATCATTTAAATCTTCTAATGTTTTCACTGTAGATCATATATTTCTCTATGGATCCTTTTATTCGCAAGTGATTTGACAGAAATTAAGTCACGGTTAACTGAAAGTTTGAGCTACAGATTTAAAGTTCATTTCCTGATATAGAAGACACTGAGAGGATGACTCACATTGGCTGCAATCCCATTGACTTAAAGGTGACTACTCCAGAGTTAGTATTTTTGAGAATATTGGCTATTGGTTTCATTCAGATGCCATGATACACAGAACTCCCAAGCACCTAGTCCAGTGGCAATAGCATGAGATTGTTTTGGGATTACCACACAGTGATGGTGATTTTTTTTTGTGATGTCTGAATGGATCTACTGCATGAAAACCTGGAGATAGTCAACTGAAAATTCACCACAGAAAATATGCACAACATCACCACATGGTAACCATGAGGCTACCCCATTATCCTGTCAGCAGAGCTAGCAGGAATTGTAGAGGTGTGCATGTTGTTTTCATTATTAAAATAACAATAATGAAAATTGTCATTTGCATTTTCATTATTACAATAACAAAAACGACAACAGAGAATAACGACAATGATAACGAAAATGACAACAAAGAATACCAAAAACGTCAACCGAAAAGACCGATACTAGTAATGATAACAATAACAATAACAATAACAATACCAATATCAATATCAAAAACGATACCAAAAATTATACCAAAACAATAACAAAAACAATAACAAAAATAACGAGAAACAAAAACGACAATGCCATTATTGTCATCATTATTAGTGCTGTGGCAGTTGGATTTTGGAGGGAAAATATAGAGAGGGGAGAAGGGAGCAGACATTTCGGAGTCTTAACAGGGTTGAACTCCTGAATTGTGCCTGTGTTGGGAGGGGCAAGCAGCTCAGCAGTATCTGATGGATGTATCGCTGACCAATGAGCAGCACAAGCAGGTCCCAGCAGTCTCATGGGACTCTGTGAATGCTCAATGCCTGCTGCCTCCCACAACCAATTAGAGAGACTCTGGGGGAGGGCACTGCAACCCTTTATAATGGGAGGGCCAGGATTTTTCTCTCCGTTGTGTGAGAGCTCTGCTTGTCAGGCTGCATTTACAGAACTGTGGTACTTGCACATAAAAAATCCTCCCTAGTCCTCATTGTATTATTTATTGATTTATTTGGTCAATACCTTTCCTTCCTCATACCCGACATTTTACCTTCTCCCTTTCCCTGCCCTTCTCCCCGCTGGAGAGATATAGAGATAGGTAGTATAGATTAAATGGAGATATATATTATAGACATATAGATTAGATTAGAATAGTTATATAGATAATTGATTAGATAATAGTTTTCCTTTCCCCTTCCCCTGTCTTCCTTAGATTTAGATAAATTTTAGTTATGCACAGGCGTAAGTAATGATACTGATACCAAAAATAAAATCTTTGCTTCATGATATCAATAACGATAACAAATACTGATACCGATAACAAAAATGGTACTGATATTGATACCGACAACAAAAAAGATATCAAAAACGATAACAAAAATGATAATAAAAATGATAACAACAATGAAAACGAAAATGACATTGTCATTAATAACGGTAATGAAAATGACATTTTTGAATAACGAAAATGAAAAATGAAAA
>QEPC01006430.1:7820143-7830478 GCA_003113815.1 Sphenodon punctatus | reverse complement strand
CAGTCTGATATGTTTCTCGTATAATGATTTTCCCTCCTTAGATATTCAATGGTATTAGTGAAATTAACTATTTGGTAAACAAGTAATGGGATGATGCATTAATCCATCTTATTTTATTTCCAGTAAACTGAAAACTGAAACAATTTTAAGCATGTCATAGCCATTATAAACATTGCAAATGGACATATACAGACACTAAAGGTACAGTCACACGAGCTCAGGCAGGACTGATCCCCACACTTCCCGGGGTGGGCAAATGCAGTCACCGCACTTTAGGGCTGGTGAGGAAAGCAGACCACATGGCCCTCTCCCTATGAAAAAATCAGGCAGATGGGCCACTGTTGCACATCCAAGCATGCCCCAGGGCAGACGAAGGCACCAGCCACACACACACACATGCCTGGTCCTGCACCAGCCATCATCCTCTGAACTGCTCGCCATCCCGCCCCTCACCCATGATGTGGAGGTGTGGAAATCATGACCATGACCATGACCATCAGTGCTGGCGGGCCTTGTCATGGGGCAAGGCAGCACAAGGACTAGGTGCATGAGTGGAAGCTCAGGACGGTAACCCAATTTGGGCAGCCTTACCCCACTTTGGGTAACATTGCTATGCACTGCGTCCATGGCCTTTTATGGAGGATGCAGTGCATAGTAGCCAGCTGCTTACCTGCCTGCAGTGTGTGGCAATGGTGTCCAAATTGGGGTAAGACTGCCCAAATATAGGGCTGAGATAAGAGCAAGCGTTCCCATTCCAAAGGGAAATACTGACCTTTCAGGAGTGCTTGAGAATGTCCGTTGATACTTTGTCAGTTTTAGGTGATTCCGTGCTTCTGCATTTTTTCCTATCACTTTCTGGGACTTATTTTTGTCACTTTCTAGGACTTTTTTGGTCAATTTTATCACTTTCCAGTACTTTTTGTCATCTTCATCTCTTTTCCTGACTTTTCCATCACTTTCCAGGAGTTTTATGATAGTTTTACAGCAGTTTTGCAGCTCTTTTATGGAATTGTCCCAGCACTTTCACACTTCACCAGCAAGTTTTCATCTCTATAGCCCTGGGGGTACATGCAATGCACACACAGGGTTTGGGACCAGCCCATGACAGTCCTGTTCATTCAACTTGTGAAAAATAACAGAAAATGTCAAAAACAGTGGGAACGCCATTAAGTTTCCATGTCGGGCAAATCTTGACAAATGCCCTGCTTCCAACAGAAGCAGCACTAGCCAAAAATTTTCGTTTCGGGTCTAATTACCATCTTGTGTGGCTGTACCCTAAGGCTGCAGTGCTGGAACCTGTATTCATAAGTGCTGTACAGACTTCAATGAGACTACTTGCAAGCATGTGGTTTCAGCAGTATCGTCTAAATTTAGGTTGCTTTTAGGACCTACTAAAACTAGTGTAATATATCATGTCAGACTGCACTGACATGTTCTGTGTCCTACTCTATAAAGAGCTAGAGTAATAGTATATACTATTCAAACAGATTATTGCAAGCATTTTACTGAAGCAGGCTATCTAGAGGTTACAGTTTAGCCCTGTGAATCAGAAGGTACAGATCAAATACCCAGCTTTGCTACTGAAAGCCACTATGACATATGTAGGGCAAGTCACCAAACCTCTAGTGTCTCAATTTCTCATCTGAAAAATGGGGATAATAATCCCTATCTGAAAAGGATGTTTGGAGCTACTGTTATTCAGTCAGGCAGAGAACTGAAATGAGACACTGAGATGCAAGAAAACATATTAAACTAATGAGAGCCAGACAGAACAAGCACGGAATGTGATTTGACATGCTTTCTAAATCACATTTGTCTCTGTCACAAATCTACTTTCTTCTCTTCAAAGTAGGCCTTTCAGGCCTTTTGCTTGTTTGTATGCATTTCATCATCTGTGTTGCTATGCTTTATCTTTTCTCTTTTATCAGTTTTTACTTTCTATTTTCTCCAGGTTTCCTTTGTCTCCATATTCTGACCAGCACTCTTCACTAGGGCTACGAATTTGTCATGGAAATTTTCTTTAAAAGTCATGAGCTGGTCATGGCAAGAATGAGAAAAAGTCACGGAAAACTCATGGGTAATTTTTAAAAAAACTTCTATTCAATATTGTATTCTGTAACAGCCCCCTCCCCCCCAGATTGTAAACCCAGAGATTAGTTTGTAACACACACACACCCAGCACAGAATAGAAGAAGGAGGAAAACAATCCCACCCCTTAGATTGTAAACCCCAAGCCCTTTGAAAAGCCCCAGGCTTAGATTGTAAGGCCAAGCAGGGGATAAAGGCAGAGGAAATGCTGCCGTCTCCTCCTGGGCACCTCGTAAAAGCTCTGACAACAGTAATGTTATCTGTCGCTGATTCCGCTGCCACTTGACCAGGCTGTGCCACCACTTGACCATGCCCAAAGCTCCGCCCTCCACAAGAAAAAACACTGAGGAGGAGTTTGGAGCTCTAGGGAGAGGCCGTGGCTTTACCCAGTGGCACCCAGCATGCTATTCTCGTTGGCTTCTTACCATGCCGCCATGTCTCCACAGCCAGGGAGGGGTTTGGAGCTCCAGGGAGACACCGTGGATTTTCTTAGCACCATTGAGCGTGCTCTTCTCACCAGCTTCTTGCCAGCTCTGCTCTTCAGTTTGGGGAAAATCTCAAAAAACTTGGGAAGATCACAGAAGTCATAGGAACATCTCAAAAGTCATGTAGGGAGACAAAATTCACTAAAAACATGATTTTGTCATGACCGTGACAAATTCTTAGCCCTACTTATCACAACACACACACCCCTTCTCACTTTGGTGATATCAAATATAATGCTTTTGTACAGTGAAGCAGCTCTTACGTTGCTTATTGTCAACGTCTTGTCTTATGTCCCTTTTACCTGCCCTTATGTCACCTAGAATCTAATGCTGAGGCCCCATTTTGTAGACAAGAGGCCTTGGGGTGCACGTCTTCTTTACACAAGTGAAAGGCTGCCAGATCACCCATACACCCTAGGGTTGTACTCCATCAAAGTTGAGCACTCTGCCACAACTGGGGTAGGAGCGCAGGTGCTGTTAGAGGATGAGCTAAATATATGGACCCCTCAACAATTTACAATATAGCTGGCTGAACAACTAAATCAGGTTTACCAGGTCCAAAGATCAAAATTTGCTATGACAGTCCTGTGGCATTCTATGGTGCTCTGAAAGGAGAGCCATGCCCCTATTAGGATCAGGGCAGTTCACAAACCATAAAAAACAGTAAAATACAAAAACAATGCCACAAGTTCCCCAAACTTCCCACAACCCCCCACAAAACCTACCCAATACATACTCCCATTCCCCATATCCAACCCCCCTCATTCTCCTACACCAAACTCATCCCTTAAAAGAGGGATGTTCCTTAAAAAAACACCTGAAAACACCAATGCAAATTGAAGTTTAAAATCAAAATGTCAAATTCAGAATTTCACACATCTTCAAACTAGAAACTTCAAATTGAAATTTCAATAAATATTGAAATTTGGATTTAAAAAAAACACACGAAATTTTAATTTGAAATGAAATGTTGACCTAGTTCTAATTTTCACTACCCTGCTTTTCATCTACAGTAGTGTAACCAAGGGACATTGCTCCATGTCCTGGCAGGAATGAAGAATTCTTCCTTTCTTTCATTGCCCCTCTGATATTAGTAACATCGCCAATACGCTGTTCAGAACATAGTGTTTGTATCAAAATGTTGCCCTAAGTGAAAGGTCTGATCCTCAAGAGTCAATGATTATCATGCCAGATCAAATGTTTGTTTTTTTGTATCATGCCCCCTGTCGCCCTCCCCCTATATATGTGCCCCGTCGGCTTCCAGAGTCTGGACCGGCGGGGAGATCCCCTTTTTCTCCAGGGGGAGTCCGAGGGAAAACAGGGTGGGTTCTCCTGTGTCCCGGTGAGACTCTCCCCGCAGGCCTCAGCCTGGTGCCTACCCTCCCCCCTTTCCGGTATCTGGGCCCCCCTCCTTTATGTTCTGTGCTGCTGGGTCTACACCCCCGCTCCCTTACCCTTGATCACCCTGGTGCCTTTCCTCCTACCCCTTCCACCCTCCCCAGAGTCTCGTTACCCCCATGGTCCGAGAGCTCCCTTGAGCTCAGCCTAGAGTTCTTCCCCCCAGTCCGGCACCCACTGGTACCTCCCTTCCTCTAGTGTCGCCAAGTCTCCTGCCCTCGGGTCCGTTTCTCTCTCCTCCTCCGGCTCTTCCTCCTTAAATGGCCTCCGCCCCCCGCGTCCATGCCGGGCTCGCCCTTCCTGGGGTGTGGCTCCTCCCCCTCGCTTCTCTCCGATGTTGTTCTCCCTTCCGGTTGTTGCCAGGGCTACGGCAAGCCGCTATCTCTCCCGTTCCGCTGCTGCTTCTCCGGTAAGTTGTGCGGGGCGCGGGTTGCTGATCTCCTCCTCCGTGCCACACCCCCTTTATGCGAGACACTGGAGACAGTCAATAAGAAGAACAGAGATCTTTATTTCAAAGCCTCATACAGTGGGTGTTTTTAAACGAGTGCTGAGGAAGGTGGGGTCCATAGCCACTGTAAAGGTAAAGGGACACACACTCAGCTCCACCCACCACAACCAAACACCCATCCATCTACCTACCTCTGTCTGTGTAAAAACGGCCCTAGGCTTGTTGGTTGCATTCAAGGTCTGGGAAAACCAGGGAGACTTCCCCAAACCACACTATTTTCTCTACTTGTAGGGGCTCTTAAATAGCCCCCATTTTCACCCTGACTTCCTCTAGTGAAGGATGCCCCTGGAGGTGTGGGGCTACCAGGGCCCCTGAATTTTATGGGTAAAAACAGATGTGCGGCTGGCAGGACCTCTTTTTGGGCCACCCCAGGGCAGGAAATCCTGGGCAACGCAGCCTAAATCAGGTTGGAGAACCAACCTGATGTGACCACAGCCAGGGTGCTGCCATGCCAGCTGCACAGCCTGGGTACAGTCAGGGACACAACAAACATGTGGCCGGCCAAACCTGACTAAGCTGTGCTCCCAGTGCCCCATCCCTGGCATGACAAGCAGCCATGGTGGCCAATGAGGCACAGATACGGCTGCCAGTCATGGCAGCCCCCAGCCTGGACTGGGTATGTCAGGGTCACACAGATGTGCTAGCCCACTTCGGCCTGGTTAGGCAGGCCTTAGCCTAGGCTGTCACCTCAGAGATTCCTAGAGGTCACAGCTTGGGAGCACTCCAGATTCCTTTTGCTGCCTTAGGCTTCCACCTTCCTTATTTACTACTAAAGTTAGACCTGCTTTTCTCCCCCTAATAATTTTCAGGACGCAAATGTAGTCTGTGACCCCAAGCAGTTCAAGAAAATATTATTTTCTATACAGATCAGAACAGAATTTTTATTTGTAATTCCAACCCTCATAATGGCTTAAAAAATATTGCTCTTAAAATATCTGTCTTTTTATTCCTGTGGCAGAGAGACAAAGTCACTTGGGACCAATACAGCAAGCACAATCTGGCCCTTTTTACACGGGCCGTGGCACACGGGGGTCCGTGTGTGCTGCGGTCCCTGTGCGCTGGGTGGGGGGAGGGTGAAGAAGGGTGCACACCTATCTACACCCATCCACAACCATCTCCATGCACAGAGGCACCTCCATTTTCACCTGTGCCTCTGTGCATGGGACTGGGTAAGCATGTGTGTGCGTGGGAGAGCACCCCCCATGGGATTACACCAGTGGAACCCACGCATCATGCGTGGGTGCCACCTGTGTAAAAAGGGCCTCTATCTCTGTATTCCTGTAGCTTTGTTCATGTTTTTTTAAAAAAATAACTACTCTTTCTGCTGAAGTAATTAAAGAGAAAGTTCTCCCAGTTCATGGCACCACAAGCAACATATATTGGTTAAACTTTTCACTCTAGCTTTAACACTTGTCAAATTCACAGGCACTTCTCTGCTGAGTGTCACTAATCATCTTCCCTTGGACTTTCAGATGCAGGGTCATTGTGCAATATCCTTCCAGTACGATTTGATGGCATTGATCAAGAAAGGTGACTCTAACACAGGGTGTAATTGTGCATGAACTGTCATCTACCTGCAATTACAGTTTGGAAGTTTCCAAAGAGAGGCACTTTGCTCTTTTAAAAAATCCTAGCAAGACCCTGGTTTCTGTTGGTACAGCTATGACAGACTAACTGTGAAAAATCACTTGGCACAGATCTACAACTTAGCTAGGCTAATCACTTGAATAAGCAAGGTGAATGCACAAGCTGGCCTGCTACTGAAAGTCTCTTTCTATTGTCTGTTTAATGATTTGATAGTAATAAATTAAATAAATTGTACAGTGCCAGGTACATTGCTGGTGCTATATAGATAAATTATTATTATTATTATTATTTTATTTAATAATAATAATAATAATAATAATAAATACATTAATAAAGTCAAGTACAGTGGTTGTTAGTAACCACTACAAGGCTGTTTTTGCCCAGAGTTACCACACATTAACATAAAGATCTACTGACACTATAAGTCCCACCCCACTCCCCTGTAAACGCTGGATCTTTTGACCATGTACTAATTCTTACTGGTGCATGGAGGAAATCTGCTCTCATTGGTTGCTTTCTGCCATTATTATGCCTCCTGAATAAGTTAGCCAATCAGAGTTGTAGCAAAATAAGCTCCACCTTTCCACGTCCACCTCTAGTGTTTCTGTAGTGCTCTCGTAGCTGGGAAACCTCTGCAGCTGTATATCAGGCCATCTTCTCTATGCACCGCCTTGTGTCAACTGATATTTATTAATTTATTTATTTTCTGCACCCTCCAGCCTAAAGGCAGCTCAAGGCGATGTACATATATATCGAACAGATAACAATATAAAACAATAACGTTCAAATATTAAAAATACATCTAAAACTACACACTAAAAGGAGCTACACATCTCCATTCCTGACCTAACCCTCCCACCATCAAAAGCCTGATAGAACAGCCAAGTCTTACATTGTCATCGTAAAGGGGGGGTGGGTGGAGATCCAGGGCCAGATGAACTGTCACTGGGAGTTCCACAGCCTCAGGCCCGTCACCAAGACTACCCTCCCCATGATTGCCACCCAGGAAACCCAGGGGACCTCAAGGAGAGCACCCCAGATGACTGTAGTGGCCAATTCAGGATCTGGGGAGTTAACTGGTCCTGCAGGTAAGTGGGGCCCAGACAGTGTAGGGCTTTATAGGTAAGAAGCAACACCTTGAATTGGGCCCGGAAGACTATAGGCAGCTAGTGCAATGAATGGAGCACAGGTGTTATGTGCTCACAGCGACCCATCCCCATAA
This sequence comes from Sphenodon punctatus, assembly GCA_003113815.1. Lineage (NCBI taxonomy): Eukaryota > Metazoa > Chordata > Lepidosauria > Sphenodontia > Sphenodontidae > Sphenodon > Sphenodon punctatus. Next base: position 7,823,190 of record QEPC01006430.1, on the reverse strand, counting down.
GGAGATAGGCCGCCACATTCTGCACCAGTTGGAGTCTTCAGACCATCACCAAGGGTAGCCCCACGTAGAGCGCATTACAGTAGTCTAATCTTGAGGTGAGAAAGGCATGGATGATAGTGGCCAGAAGCCTTCATACCAGATTTAACTGGCTAAATGCGCTCCTTGCCACAGTTGCCACCTGCACATCCAGGTGGAGCTGCGAATCGAGAAGCCCCTCAGCCCCTCCCACCAACATCATCTCCATATTGTCGGGATTCAGCTTCAGATGTCTCACTCTCATCCAGTCCCCCACAGCTGCCAAACACTGATTATGCACCAAGATATGCCAGACCTGGGTCAGCTGAAAAAGAGAGGTATAGTTGAGTGTCATCAGTATATTGATGACACCAAACGTCAAACCCTCTCACAGCCTCAATCAAAGGTTGCATGCACATGTTGAACAGGAGAGGGGACAGAACAGAACCCTGTGGAACTCCACACGTGAGGTCCTGGGAGGCCGATGAAAAATCCCCCAGCACCACATGCCGAGTCCTCCTGACCAGGAAGGAATGGAACCAGTCAAGAACAATCCCACCCATCCTGGCCTGGTCCTGCAGGCAGGTCACCAATATCTCATGCTCAACCATGTCAAAAGCAGCTGACACATCTAACAGGATCTAAAGGGTCAACCAGCCCCGATCCAACTCACAGCGAAGGTCATCGACCAAGGCCACTAATGCAGTCTCAGTGCTATAACCAGGATGAAAGCTGAACTGCGAGGGATCAAAAAAACTGATGTGGTCCAAATGTCCCTGAAACTGTTGAGCCACCACAAGGTGTTCAATAAACCTCTTAAAAAGGGACGGTTAGAGACTGGTCAATAGCTGGCAAGGGAGTCAATGTCAAGCAATGGTTTCTTGAGCAGAGGCTGTACTACAGCCTCCTTAAGGCATCTCAGCATTCTGCCTCCCAAAAGGAGGCATTGACCACCCCTGCCAGCAATGCTCCCAGTGTCTCCCAGCTGACCTTGACCAGCGAGGATGGGCATGGGTCCAGTTCACAATATGTAGCCCTAACTACCCCCAAAACATCCTCTACATTATATGCTGTTGATTGTGAAGTAACTGTACAGCAGTTTCTTCCTCTGCCAACCCTAGAACAGGGTTAAAGACCCTGCTGCTAATACCCCACTCCAGATCTCTAATGGTGAGGTGTTAGTTTATAACACCCCTGTGTGGGTTTGGTGTGAAATGGATACATAGCTGCCAAGTGCTATGCAGCTCCAGGTGTAGTGTGTTTTATAGAAATCTAGCCCAGCGGAAATGTACATGTAACATACTGTGACTCACGAATGGTAGTCACATGACATGGACATAGTAGGTGGGTAGGTAAAGGGTTTGTTGATGTGGCTGGAAGGAAGAGTGTCGTTGGGGTAATCTAAGGATAGGTGGCGCCTGGGTGGTTAATGAGTACTACAACTCGTGAGGGATCCAAAGAGTAGATGTCTGTTGGATCTACTGGATGTGACAGCTAGGCGTATGTAGCTGTTAGGTTGTCAGCCTTCCAAGATTGTCCTGGGGTCTCCAAGAATTAGAGATTAATGTCCAGGGGAATGCTTAAAGAAATCTGGAGAAAATGCCCAGAGAATTCTCAAAATGAATACTGATTCTGAATGAAGAATCAGAATAATCAGCTTCTTGTGTGTTTCATACATTTCCACTTTCATACATCTTCCACTGCAGAGAAACTGCTTGCTCCATAGTCAGTGAGTTCCAGAGGAGCTAGGGCCCCAAGGCTCAGTCTGTGTTGTGTTATGAAACCTCCAGGTATATGTTCAACCAGAGCTGGCAGCCTTTGCAGTTATTGAAATTATTGGGGCTGGATGGAGGGCCTGGGAGCTGGTAAGAAGAGGATTCTAAAATCCCTACTGGATGGTGTGACTGTGCTATGAAACAGAGGAGAGACTTCTTTCATGAAACCTTATAGACAAGGTATGGCCTTCTGAGTTTATCCAAAAGATGCTTATTCATCCATATTTAGGTCCCTCCCAGTGGCGGTGGGCCGCCTAGGATGGGAGGGGCAATGACCCTCCGAGGACTCCCCGACAGCCAGCCCCGAGTCTGGAAAAAAAACAAAAACCAACCAACCAAAAAAAAAAAGCGGCTGTGCGCGCCGTGGTGAATGTTCAGAGCCACCTCGAAGAACCTGGTTTAGAGCAGCAACCTTCAGGGAAGGTTGCTGCTCTAAACCAGGTTTTTTGAGGTGGTTCCAAACATTCTCACCCCCCCAAAGGCTTCCTAAGGAACAAAGGGGAGGCATTTTCTCCCTTTTCTCCCTTTATGCGGAATGAGTGGCTAGAAGTGCCATCCATTCCGCATAAAGGGACCCTGCAATGGAATGGTGCCACAGGGGGCACTGTTCCATTGCAGGGGCCAGGCAGGGGGAAAGTTCATACTAGGTTTCTGCATACAGGTGCCCTGGTATGAACTGCCCAGTGTCCCACCTGTTCAGGGAGGGGTGGGTGGGGAGCTCCTGTCACACGCGCAACTCCAAGCCCCCCCTCCCTTCCTCCCTCCTCCCTCCTTGTTGAGTCAAACTGACTTGACTCTGGGAGGGAGGAGGGGAACTTGGGGAAGCCCAGCTGCATGGAAGCTCCCAGGCCCGGGCCCAACTGAACAGTTTCTGCATACAGGTGCCCTGGTATGAACTGCCCAGTGTCCCACCTGTTCAGGGAGGGGTGGGTGGGGAGCTCCTGTCACACGCGCAACTCCAAGCCCCCCCTCCCTTCCTCCCTCCTCCCTCCTTGTTGAGTCAAACTGACTTGACTCTGGGAGGGAGGAGGGGAACTTGGGGAAGCCCAGCTGCATGGAAGCTCCCAGGCCCGGGCCCAACTGAACAGTTTGGGCCTGGTGGGAGCTCCCGTGCAGCCAGCCATCAGACAGAGGACTGGACAGAGCGAAGAGGACGTCGGAGCTGAGCCACTACCAGTGAGTTAATTACAGGGCCGTGAGGGACTGGGGGGGCACGGGGGATTGGGGGTGGTTAGAACAGGGGGGATGGGAGCCAGG
>QEPC01006430.1:7779893-7819676 GCA_003113815.1 Sphenodon punctatus | reverse complement strand
AAATTATTTATTTTAAGCTTGATGTGCATGTAGACTGTGTTTTCTTCCATCCGATGTTAACCCTGGGAACTCCTTGCTGCTGGGTTATGCCATGCCACTGGCCTACCATCCCCCTGGATCCACCTACTGTCTGCCTGGCTCCACCCCTAGGCCCGCTGACCCAGCCTTAATGCCCCAGTGCCCCTCCAACATCAAAACACACCAGCCGCCCTTGGTCCCTCCTAATGATCCACTGCTGCCAAGCTGCCTCCAGTGAATCAATCTGACTTGTTTATAAATTGTCTTTTGTTATTCCCCTTCCCTTGACTGCTGTCCTCATGTTTTTCACAGCAATGGTGCCATCCCTAGGGGAGATGGGGCAATGCCCCTCCTGGCCCCCCACGTGTCCAGTCAGTAACAACGTTTAATACATACCTTGCCTTCCCTGATTCCTTGGTCTCCGGTGCTGGCCACATGTTCAGATCCCCGGCGCGGCTGTTTCAAGCTGCACTGGGACTTTGAATTGAATTTCGAGCAGTGTACATGCGTGAGCGAGCTCCCAGGCTCTGCGCATGCGAAAACTGCAGGGTGTCACAGCAGGTCAGGACTCACTCTTCACAGAGCTGGGAGTGACGGTAAAGTTCTCTGGAGACCTGTAAGGGTCAAAACTGTGCAGAGCGTGCGTTGGGCAGCTAGGGACTACCGTTCAGCACAGGTTCCATCAAATTGCAACACGTTGCCACTCGCTGTGGGCAGTCTTGCATTTAAGTCTATGGACTGGAAACCAGCAGTGCAGTATGTGTAATATGGGCTATAGCCCTTGGCGCCCTGTGGGCAGGGGGGGGGACTTGGGGGAGCAACATGGATGCGTGTGTGTGTGTGTGACTGTGTTGACGTGTGCTATTGGCCAGTGGAACAGCAGAGGGGGAAGGGGGGAATGGAGAGTGCTTGTAATGGTTTACTTTTAAATTTATTCATTGTCTATTCTGAGCGTAGACTTTTTCTCTGTGTGTTTACTCTCACGTGGTGAGGGTAGGGGCTGCCTGCTGCAGAGAGCATATATAAAGGTGATTCCACCAGACACCATTTTATCTCTCTTTGACTCGGTTCTTCTAAGTTGAGACAGAGAGTGAGTTTGCAGTTGGCCATCCGGCTGGTGGTCAGACTCAACCCTTTCTTTGGATCAATTCACTTTCACTGTTACTTAGTTAGGTTAGATTAATTCATAGAAGATATTTTATTATTTAATAATAACAATCTCAAGGAAGCAAGTATAGGGTAGCAGTGCCAAGTCAGTCCAAGGATCATCATCAAGCCCAGCATCCTGTCCTTGAGTGAAGAGGAGATGCTGCCAACCTCAGCCTGTCCTGTCTGGGTGAGTACATTGGGGATTGGTCTTGGCTTTTTTGGTGGGCCCTGGGGGCTGGGGGACTTGTCTTGGGAGGAGGAGGAATGTCTAAATACTTATTATTACGGGATGGTATCACATATGGTTGTTATAGATTGGTTTTGCCCTTTTAGGATATTTTTTGTATTTTTAGGATATTTTAAATTAATTTTTAAATTGTGAGTTATAGTATGTTTTAATTATAAATTGTAATTATTGATTGTGTGTGTTGGAAGCTGGAGGTTGCTGGATAAAATTGAAATAAATATGATTGTGCTGCCTTGGGGGGTGGGGGAGGGGGTTGGACTGGGAGACATGGGAGTGGGGGGGGAGATGGGGACTTTGGGAGTCTGGCTGTTTAATGGGGGAGGGGTGGTCTGGAGGGGCCTTGTTTTGAGGCAATGCAGCCCCTAAAGGGGGCAAATGCTTTTTTAAAAGGGCCTGTGTACTTGGGCAGGCATTTTTTTGGTGTAGCTACTAGGGATGCTGGCCTGCAGGGGCCTGGTTTTGAGGCAATGCAGCTCTGAAAGGGGCCAAACTTCTTTAAAAAAGGGCCTGTGTGCTTAGACAGGCATTTGGTGGTGTAGCTAACTACTAGGGATGCTGGTCTGGAGGGGCCTGGTTTGCTTGCAATGCAGCCCCGAAAGGGGCCAAACTTTTTAAAAATGGCCTGTGTGCTTTGACAGGTGTTTGGTGGTGGAGCTACTAGGGATGCTGGTCTGGATGGGCCTGGTTTGCTGGCCCTGGTTTGCTGGATGGGCCTGGTTTGCTGGTCCTATTTTGTCTGGGGACTGGGAGCCTACCCTAGAAAACTACAGGCAGCCAAGGAGAGCATGAAAATGAAGAGTGTTCAGGATAATGGTAAGTGATGGCATTGGGATTGGGAGGGCCTTGGACCTCTTCTTTGGCAGAGAGGTCCACAAAGAAGCAAAATTTAAAATTGTATTCAAAATGCAAACATCTAAAGTAATTTGCTTCTTTTTTTAATCCAGTTTGTCTGAGATCTGGCATGATTCCCCAACTCGCTTCACTTTCCTTGTGAACATAGGAGAAAGTAGGTAGGAGCACAGCAGAAAAGAAGGCTGCCAGTGCAGACAACAAGGAAACCCTTTTCCCCACTGAACCCATCTCTTCTCCCTTCCCCTTCTCGTGCTCCAAAACCAAACCCTTTCCCTCCTACTTCTCCTCTGTTCTGTCCTTCTCTTCCCTTTCATTCTCTTCTGATTTGGCTTGTCGCAGAACAGGGAGCTAACTCAGTCCTCTCAAGTTCTCCAAGTCAGAAGGAAGGCTTGTCCCAAAGCCTACACCTTCAGAAGACTACAGGTGGCCAAGCATGCCATGAAAATTGAGGATTCGAGGGTTCAGGATAAAGGTAGGCGATGGCAACGTGATCTCGTGATCTATTTTTTTAACCTACTATGGTTAATTTGGACCCGGTGGAAAAGAGAGTGTACAGAACCCCAGTAAGAGGGTTCTCTATTCCCCGGTGGCAGTGCTTCCCAGTGTTAACCCTGAGAACTCCTTGCTGATGGGTTATGCCCTGGCTCCACCTACCATTGCCATGGCTCCACCCCAAGTCAGGCTCCGCCCCAAGGCCTGCCAGCCTGCCAGTGGCAAAGCCACCAGTGGCATGTTGAACCCGCCTACTGCCCCACCAGCCTCCAAACCCACCAGCCACTCTGGTTTGTCATGAGGCCTTGAGCTACCTATCTCTAGTGCTCGGCAAACATAGAGCAGATCGTGAGCCCTCCCAGAGAGAAATAAATAATAATCCTGGTGACATGGATTATACCCTGTGCTTCCAAAGTAATGTAAACTCACACAACTTTCTCTACAGTTTCCATACTTGTGTACCACCATGACTGATGAAAGGGAACGAGAATTGTTCATGCAATGCCAGGAAAGGAAGATTGTGTTTGTAGAAAATTGCTCATAAATGCTTTTTTTAACATTGATTTTTGTGAAACAATCATGTGCCCTTTAAAATGGATCAGCTTATAAATAATTTAAGGTTAGCTAAATATAACTTGACCATGTCCTTGAAATCTTCAAAATCTCATTTTTTCCTTCTATGACACGAAGCTGACCAAATAAGTTTTTCTTCTTTGAAAACATACTTTGCTAAGCTAAGACAGTGCATAGAAAACTTTATGGATATAAACTCCTGAAAATAGAGCTTTAGAATGGATTTGCTGACAGTCCCTGGACTGTTGCAGAGCTAGCCAAACCGTCTATAATAAAGGGATTTATCTTGGATTAGAGTTTCTGGAATTAATCATTAATTGGATTAATGAACTGCAATTCATCATGCATGGCAAGTTTGCTTTCTTCTAACTTCCTGTTTCTTTCCCCTTGCAAAATTCAGCAAGAGGAGTCCTCTGCTCTGGGAATGTTCCTGAACAGTTTAAAGATTTCTGTAAGTTTACATTCAATATATCCCAGAGAGAATCAAAAATTCTATTTAGTCTCTTCTTTACTTAAAATACTGTAATATTTTTCAATCATTCACTTTGCCTGTTAAATATTGATTCCAGTGGTTTTGGAAATATGGAGACAGGCAACATATATGTCTTTCTTGTGTGTCTTTTCAGTGTGAAAATCAAGGAATGTGTTGCATTAACAGCTATTTGATAGATGAAACAGCACAGATTTTTAAAATGTGCCATCACCTTTAGTAGAGTAACAAGACAATAGACTGCATGCAGTGGTAGATGGCAGCTAAACATGGGTATTTTCAGACGTGATGGGGCTCAATTTGCCCGGCCACAGAAACACCCTACTGATTCCCCGCCGGGGCCAACACGTAATGGCCAACAGATGTGTTGGCCGCTCCCAACAGGAAATCTGGGGGGCTGGGTGGGGCCGCACGGCACAACATGCGGCTGCACGGCCCCGCTCCCCCATGCTCCCTAGGCCACCTGCCCTCTTGGGAGATGGGCGGGCGCTGCGGCCAATGCGGACGCAGTGTCTGCCCGCATTGACCACAGCCCGGAAACTCGCCACTGATTCCAGGCTGTGGTAGGGGAACAGACGTTGTGGTCCCCTTGATCACGCGGGGAATCATATTCAACACGCAAACGGAGGTGGTCCGGCCAGGACCTCCGTTTGCGTGTTGAATGTGATTCCCCCCTGTGATTCACGGGGGTGAACATCTGGGGGGGACTTCCGTTCCTCCCAGCAGACGTTACGGGATTATGATCACCATGTGGGGATTCACCATGGTTGAGCATGATCTCGTAACATCTGAAAATACCCCATCTCTTTTGAAAAACACAATACATTTTTTATTCTCTCACTGTACACTTTTCATTCTTTTTATTGATCTCTTTGTGCTGATAAATTAACATAAGTAATGCCACAGTCCACCTAGCGCTGTATCCTGTCTCTGACAGTGACCAACATGGATGCTTAACAGGATGTTTGCAAGAATGAGGTATATATGGATTTATCCATCTTCTGTCATTCACTCCTGATTTTCAGTGGGTGTTTTCAGACGTGATGGGGCGGCTTCGCCCCGTCACGGAAACAACCCTCAGATTCCCCGCCGGGATCACTCCGGCACGGCCAACAGACTTGCTGGGGGATCCCGGCGGGGAATCAGGGAGGGGGCGGGGTCGCACGGCACAACATGTGGCTGCACGGCCCCACCCCCTCCACGCTCCCTTGCTGCCTGCCCTCTGGGGAGATGGGCGGGCGNTCCAGATGTGACGGGCCCCTTCATCCCCGCCGGGAAGCTCCTTCACCACGTGATCGGCACCAGCCCCGCGGATTCAGCCAATTGCGTGGTGAATGTGATTCCCGGCGGGGATTGAGCATGGAGAACATCTGGGGGGGAACTTCCGGTTCCCCAACAGACGTTATGGGACCATTCCCCACCACAGGGTATTGACTGTGGTTGAGCGTGATCTCGTAACGTCTGAAAATACCCTGTATTTAAAGTTTAGGTACTCTCTGACACTTATTAAGTAGGAGTTTGCAATTTTTATTCTTAGATAAGCAGAATAATTTACACTTTCAAAGGAAACCATCTTACTGAATATAAACTCATCAAAGGATAGAATTCTGAAACAGTAACAATTGTCCTCTATAGCTTTCAAAAGCTTAACAAATAAATTATAGGGATCCCATCTCACCCTTATGGAGTTGCTAATAACTTCCAGCCCTTGAAGACTACTTATAAATGTTCCCACAGAGGCAGGACTGAATTAGAAATGAAGATTATGCTTGGATCTTAAAAGTTACGTAGTCTTCTCTCTCTCCATTGTGCATGAATGGGAATTCTCACTGAAATCATAGGGAGTTTTGCATGTAATATTATGTAAGTTATTAAACTTTTTAGTAAGTGCTGATGATGGAAGCAAAATTCACAGCAAATGTACTCACCCTGAGGAGGGGAGAGAGCACTGGCTCAGTGCCTAAAACCTTCATCCCACTAGAATCTACAGGGGAGATGGTCAACATTTTGTGAATGTGTTATGTGCACTTTGGGGGTCTGAATTTTTAACTCAAAAATGATTACACACAAATTGCAGCGTCGCTGTTCAAATCAGAGGGCAGATTTATTTAATTTTTTAATAACAGGGATGTTAAGCCAATCTCTTGATTATTTGTCGCTCTGGCTCATGGAGTAGGGGATGTAGTATTAGTATTAGTATTAGTATTAGTATTAGTATTAGTATTAGTATTATTTTAATGCTTTGGATTGTCAATACTGTGCACAGGATTTATAAAAATGTTTTTGTTCATGTGATGCCCTGGTAGATCCCAGCGGCACGTTGTCACAGCAGCCAGACTGTGGTGTAGGTCGGGACGCGGGGTCTGCCAAGTCAGTACATGGGGTCTGCATTCATTTAAAGGCTTTTATTTTCCACCTTTGGACATGTTCCCAGTTCCTTAATAGTGGGATCCTCCCTGCTTCCTACAACAGATACTCCCAATGCCCAGAAAGCTCACAGTCTCTCTGCTCATGCCCTAGGCTGTGCTGTTCGGATTTCACCTCTGGTCCCATCGACACCTTGACTATTCCAGTTTCATGGCTCTGTGGCCACTACAGACTCAGGCTGCCCCGCTCCTTGGCCATCTAGTTGGCTGTTCTGGGCTTCAGCACCTTAACCAGTGTAGAGTGGGGGTTAGGGAAGCCTTTCAGAGCCCAGGTTTTTTCTGTTTGGCTGCTGGCCCCAGACTGACTGCTGGCTCCTGAGACTTGCAGTTCTTTTATACTCTTCTGTGGGTGGGACTTGAGTGGCAAAGCAGACTCCCTAATGGACCAGAGGCCTCACTTCAACACAGCTTACCAGAGTGAAAACTATTATAACTGATAAGGAAGCTGAATGTATCAAAGAATTCCTGGAGATCAGGGATTTCCTAGTACTGCAGAACCTCTTATGAACTGACCTGTCAACCAAAGCCCTCACCAGTGGCAATTGGTAACTAGTGTATTCAGTGAGGCTGTGTATGGTGTTAGTTTTATGTGCGGTCCCTTGGATCCATGCTCCTGCTATTCTCTGTAATGCTACTGTTTACTTCTGGGACTGGGTGGGAATCAGAGTGGTTACCCCTGTTCCCACCCTTAGCCCCCAGGGCACAGCTTTGAGGTTCCCCTCTTGCAAAGATGAAGTGAGCACTCTTCTATTCAAGAAGAGGAGGATTAGAAGGTTTGGAACAGGGTTCTGAGGACCGGGCAATACTGCTGCTGCTGCCCTGGTGTGGGAATGAGCCTAAGAGAGGGGAGAAGAAGTGTGGAAAAGCTACCATAGCAGCAGGGAGCATCTGCAAATATCTCATCTCTGTGACACTGTCTCCTACCTTGTCATGACCAAGCCTGCACCTTACACTTAGGTCATGTTCTGATGAAGAGAGGCAAACTGAAGTAACTACTTTGATTTACTTAAATCAAAGTAATACCCTACTTTGGTAGCATTCAGATGAACAGTGCAAACCAAAGCAGTACTGTGTCCATTTCCCTCCTAGCTGAGACCTAATGATCATTGTTACCACCCTCACACTGATAAGTGTTCACACCAACAGTTACTTCAAAATACAAACTGAAGGGAAGTATGTACTCCTGTTTTTTCAGGAATACATAAATACTTCTCTTCCTACTCCTGAATAATGTCAGTTTAGCACTCTGTTCATGTGAATGCTTCAGGAGTAAAACAGAAGACCCAACTACATTGAATTAACTGTGGATTGAATAGAATGTGGCCTGAGAACATACAAGGGTAGAGTGATTAACATTTAAGAGTGCTGAACAAACTCTGTTCCCAAACTGCTCACAAGTCTGAGGTTCTACTGAAGGACATTGTTTCATGGCTCAGGACCAGACCGCAGTTCAGAAACAGACCTACAACTAGAGCTGAAAAGTGTACCTGCAAGAAGAGGTATACATGTCAAATTTCCAGTACCTGAATCAAACCAAATATTTTGGGAACTTTTCAGTTTCGGCACCAGTTTTTGATTGGGTACCTGAAATTTCTTTCTTTCTTTCTTTCTTTCTTAACATTTATACCCTGCCCTTCCCCAAAGGCTCAAGGCAGCTTACAGAAATAAAAACACAGAAGAAACTATAAAAATACAATATAACAGAATTTAATCATCTGAAAATCCATACCCTCATCCCAAAAACCCACCCACCCCAACTCTGACCTCCGCCTGCCAAATGCTCTAACAAAAAGAAAAGTTTTGCACCACCTCCAGAATCTGGGAGAAGGGAGTTCCATAATACTGGGGCAGCAACTGAGAATGCTTCTCTGCGGGCTCTTGTTGTAAGGACAAGATCGGCAAGAGGTACCTGCAAGAGGGTAATCAGGGTTGACCGCCAGAGTCACAATGGAGTATGGAAAAAGAAGCAGTCTTTCAGATATGCAGGGTCCTCCCCTTTTGGGGCTTTAAAACCTGAACCTTGTGCCCAGAAAGCTATAGAAAGTCAGTGCAGACTTCAGAGCACCAGTGTAATGTGCTCCTGGTATTTCATCCCCCAAAGGAGCAGGCTCGCTGAATTCTACACCAGCTGCATCTTCTGAACAGTCACTAAGTGTAGCCCCACATAGAGCGCCACATAGGCTAGAGTTACCTCTAGCCTTGAGGTAATGAAAACATAGATGATAGTGGCCAGATCTGAATCAGAAAAAAGGGATGCAGCCTAGTCACCGGATGGAGTTGGTGAAACGCACTCTTGGCCACTGTCGCAACCTGACAATCCAGGCACAACGGGGGTCCAGAAGCACTCCAAGGCTGTGGCCCTGAGTACGTAGTGGAGGTGGGGTGGAGGTGAACCACCTCAATAACAGCAGTTCCACTCCCCTCCAAAAGACAAGTTTGGCCAACCATCATCACTTCAGTCCTGTCTGTTCAGCTTCACTCAGCTCACCCTCATCCAGTCTCCCGACAACAGTCAGGCAGGCACTGGGAAAGCACTGAGACTGTGGGACCTGGGTCAGATGAACAAAAGAGGTAGAGCTGGGTGTTGTCAGCATAACTGATGACACCTCAGTCCAAACCTCCAGCTGATCTCACCCAACAGCTTCATACACATTGAACAAGAGAGGAGACAGAATGGAACCCTGCAAGAACACCACAACGGAGATCCCGAGGGAATGATGAGCAATCTTCCATCACCACCCTCTGGGACCTCCCTGACAGGCAGGGGCGGATTGGCCATTGAATGCACCGGGAGGATTCCCGGTGGGCCGGGGCCAGTCAGGGGGCCGGTCATGCTGTCTTTTTAAAAATTATTCTTAACAAACAAACCAAAAAAATTGTTGGTCCTGACCCCGGTTGGGTTGGAGGGGAGGGGGAGGGCTTACCTGACTCTCCCTCCTAGTAGCGCTGCAGCAGCAGCGGGGACAGCGATCCGACTGGGAGATAAGGCTGTTTATTTACAAACAGCTCCTGCCCATGTGCTGATCAGAAGGTTGCTACCTTGTAAAGAAGGTTCTTCGAGATGGCTCCCAACATTCTCACAACTGGGTTGTGCGCGCAGGAGCCAGTCACGACTCACTCCACTGGACTCTCGTGGAGAGCGCAGCAGAGCAGCGGCAGACACCGTCACAGGCGACTTGCGGGGCAGCAGGTGGGGCCTGCCGGGGGGGCTGGGGCCTGCTTGGGAGGGGCCGGCTGGGTTCTCTTTTGGGGCCTCTTTTGGGCGGGGGTGTGTGGCAGCCTGGGCTGATGGGGCCAGGGGCTGGTGGGGCATGGGCTGGTGGGGCCGGCCTGGGGGGGCTTGTGGGGGGCCTGGGCTGGCTTGGAGGGCCTGGGCCGGCCTGGGGGGCCTGGCTTGGGGGCCTGGGCCAGCCTGTGGGGCCTGGCTTGTGGGACATGGGCCAGCCTGGGAGGGCTTGGCTTGTGGGGGGCCTGGGCCAGCCTGTGGGGCCTGGCTTGAGGGCCTGGGCCGGCCTGTGGGGCCTGGCTTGTGGGACATGGGCCAGCCTGGGAGGGCTTGGCTTGTGGGGGGCCTGGGCCAGCCTGTGGGGCCTGGCTTGGGGGCCTGGGCCGGCCTGTGGGGCCTGGCTTGTGGGACATGGGCCAGCCTGGGAGGGCTTGGGGGGCCTGGCTTGGGGGACATGGGCCGGCCTGGGGGAGGCTTGGGGGACCTGGCTTGGGGGGCCTGAGTGGGCTTGGGGGGCCTGGGCGGGCTTGTTGGGGCCTGGCTTGGGGGGCCTGGGCTGGCCTGGGGGCTTGTGGGGGCCTGGATGCACTCAGGATTAGCTTATTTAATAATGTAGATATTGGAAGTCTGGTATCAATTCTCCCCTTAGTCTTCTCTTTGCTAAGCTAAACCTGAGTGGTAGGAATGTTGTGTGAGAAGGCAGCTGTGCATTCTCAGAAAGGGTGCATTCCTTCAAGGCTGTTCCTTAATTGTGTGTTCCAGTGCAGCATTACTACAGATGCAAGGAATGGTGCCTTAATATTCAATAATGTAGATATTGGAAGTCTGGTATCCAGGGGCGTAGCTAGGTTGGAATGGGCCCAGAGACAAGAAATGGCCTCCCCCCCCATCACCATAGACTTCCCTGCCCCTCTCCCTCCCCTCTTTCCTCCCCTCAATGTCCTTATTGCATAAAAAACTGTCAACAAACGTACTTATTAAATTAAAACATGTACTCAGCTACTGCAATGGCCTCTACCTTGCTTTTAGCTACGGCAACACAGAAATAGTAACATACGGCCTCCTCGAGCCCCTCCTGATTTCTCATCCCCCTCCCCCAGAGAACCCCCTCCTGTTCCCCCAGCTCCATCCCTCCACAGACCCTCCCTCCTGTTCCCTCCCCCGAGTCCCCTCCTGCTCCCTCCTCCCACAGAGCCCCCCTCCTGCTCGTTCAGCCCCCTCTCACCACACAGCCCCCTCCCCCCACAGACAGGGCCAGATTTAGGAATGTTTCACCCCAAGGCCCTTCTCAGGCTGCTGCCCCCCCCACAAGCAAAGCCCCCCCCCCCCACTGTGCAAAACAGACAAGCAGGTGTACAAAATATGCAAGATATACAGAGCTGAATAGACACAGCATAAGCCAACGCACCAGGCGAACATTCCAGGACCTTCAGTATGACCTTCAGAAATTGATTTCAAAACTTATGAGATCAGAGATGGGGATGGGGCAACTACAAGGATGTACCAGAATCCAAGAAGTCTGTCTCCACCAAGTTTAGGAGCTTGCGGTTTCTGCTCTAGCAGTGCAAACACCTGTGACCTTCTTCACCTGCTCATGCCCCTCCTCTCAAACACCCTGGCCTGGAAGAAGATCAGTGGGGAACTAGCCCTCATACTCCACACTAGGGTTGCCACCTTTTGCCATTTGACCCCAAGACTCCTATAGGCCAAATGCGAGTCTCAGGATCAGATTGCAAAAGATGGCAACTAGGGTTGTCACTTACGCAAATATTTAAGGAATGCTTATGAAAAATACATGTTGCAGGGCCTGCATTGATGACTAAGGTGCAAATGCAGGTCCTACAACATGTATTTTTCATAAGTGTTCCTTACACATTTGCATAGGTGACAACCCTACTCCCACCCCCTTGCAAATTGCCTATAACATCCCTCCCCCAGGTTCTCTTGTTTTCTACTCCCCACCCCGAAGAGCAGTACGATTCCTCCCCCCAAATCGCAGCATTTGAGGACATGCATGAATAGAATGCCACAAACAAATCTCTAACCCCAAGGATGCCTCAATGTTCAAAAATCATGAGCTGGGCCCTAAAAATCATGAAACATAAATAAAAAGAACCCAAATGTTTCTAGGCTTGGTACTCTCCCATTTGTGAGAATGGGAGGAGCCACTCGAAGAAGAACAGAAGGTTGCTGCCTTGTAAAGAAGGTTCTTCGAGATGGCGCCGAACATTCTCACAAATGCCCCCCCTTTGGAAGGAACTGTTGGGTATCTATGAGTGGGAAGGAGGTGCTTTATATACGGGTGGGGGGCTCGAGACTGTTGCGGGGTGATTTTTTTAAACTAGTGAGCTTGATATATACTGGTAGAGAAGGGCGCGCAAGTGCAAACCCATTTGTGAGAATGTTCGGAGCCATCTCGCTGAACCTTCTTTACAAGGCAGCAACCTTCTGCTGCAAGGCACTGCGGCAGAGGTTTGGTTTTTTTTAAAAAAAAAAGCTTCGGAGTTCTCTCCGGAGCAGCCTGCAAGTAGTCAGGGAGGGAGCACGCAGCCGAAGAACGGCTTCGCACAGTGAGTGTAGGGATGCTTCCCAGGCTGTGGGAAGAACATTAGCCGGCAGGGGGTCCCAGCTGAGCTGCAACTTTGCAGGGTTTTTTGTTTTTGTTTTAAATGGGACAGGCGGCTGCGCAGCGCCGCAGCGGGCTTAGCTGCCATAGGGATGGGCCCCCAGCCACGGTGGGCCCCGGGGCCAAATTTCCTGCCTGTCCCTATGGTAGCTACGCCCTTGCTGATATCAATTCTCCCCTTGGTCTTCACTTTGCTAAGATAATCCTGAGTGGTAGGAATTCTGGTATCAATTCTCCCCTTAGCCTTTGCTAAGCTAATCCTGAGTGGTAGGAATGTTGTGTGAGAAGGCAGCTGTGCGTTAGCAGAAAGGGTGCATTCCTTCAAGGCTGTTCCTTAATTGTGTTCCAGTGCAGCATTACTACAGGTGCAAGGAATGATGCCTTAATATACAATAATGTAGATATTGAAGTCTGGTATCAATTCTCCCCTTAGTCTTCTCTTTGCTAAGCTAAACACAGGGCATGTGTAATACTAGTGCAGCTGATGTAGGAATGAAGAAGCCTTACTGTAGGATGCATAGCAAGGGACAGAGTGATTTTTTTGGTTGGGGGCCACTGAGCACTGAAACGGAGTGATTTGGGGAGCCGGAGCACTGAAATGAGGGCCAGTACCCACCCAGTGGCAGTCCCCCCTGCCATCCCCCCATAACCTCCCGCTCACCCCTGCCAGGCTGCTGAGGACCTGAGTCTGGGGCCTCAGCTCCGATATGCCCCAAATCTGGTACACTCTGCCCGCCCCCAAGCCACGCCCCCAAGCCACGCCCCCTTGGCCCGTTTCCGGTGCGCCGGCGGCAAAGCCGCCGGCACAGGGCCACTAACACTATATTTTCCCGGGCCACTTTGATTTCCCAATCCGCCCCTGCTGACAGGAATGAACAGAACCACTCAAGTGTAGCCCCGCACACCCCTGACAGGTCCCACAGACACGTTAACACCACTTCCTGATCAACTGTATCAAAGACCACTGAAAGACCTAATATGATCAACAGAGCACAATTCCCTATATCAATCGCCAGGCCTAGATCATAGACCAAGGCCACAAGCCCAGTCTCTGTGTCATATCCCAGACAAAAAACTGATTGCAATGGGTCCAGGAATCTGAAAGGACTGAGATGAGCCTGAAGCTGCTGGGCAACCACCCTTTTAATAACCTTCCCTAAAAAGGGAAGGTTAGAGTCAGGGCAATAGCTGGCCAGGTAGTCCATGTCCAAAGATGGTTTCTTAAGCAGGAGCTGGACCACCACAGTTTTAAGTAGACCGGAAATGAACGACCTTGGCGTGTACTGCTTCCATCAGAAGTAGGGCATTCGCTGAGATCCGCACAGCATGGCTTTCCTTTTGTTTTCACCATTTTCTGTTATTTTTCACAAGCTGAACAGGACTACTACAGGTGGGTCCCAAGCCCTGTGTGTGCCTTGTGCACATCTCCAAGGGCTGTGGAGAGGAAAACTTGCCAGCTAAGCACTGGAGTAGTGCTGAAAATTGCCATAAAAGTGCTGTGAAACTGCCATAAAACTGTCGTAAAATTCCCAGAAGGTGACCCAAAAATCCTGGAAAGTTCCAGAAGTGACAAAAAGACCCGTAAAGTGATGAAAATGATTAAAAGTCCCGGGAAGTGATGAAAATGGTAAAAAATGGTGGAAGAGCAGAATCACTAGAAACTGATGAAGTACCAACAGTCACCTGCAAGCACTCCCAGACGGTCAGTATTTCCCTTTGGAATGGGAACACTTGCTCTCGTCTCATCCCTAAATCTAGAATAATTAGATTTTCAGGTGCTTTTTAAAAGTGAGTTGGGAGGAACTGAGATGGACCTCTGCAGAGAACAAGTTCCACACTGAAGGGAACTGCTACAGTAAAGGCCTGATTTCCTGCCGACTTATACTTTTCAGCTGACCTATTATGGAATAGAATGCTCCTTTCCCACACAGTTCAGGCTGATTTTATGTGTTTTCGTGTCCATTATGGGAAGCATCCAACTCTCTTTAGCAGTTTGGGAACTGTGCTCTATCCTAGACTTGGTTTTCAAAAGTTTTGACTGAACAAGTGATGTTTAAAACTGCGCTAGTATTATCTGCAGTGAAAATGAAAGATTAAAACAACTCAATTAACATGGTTAAAGGGGGCCTCTGTGGAGCTAGACAAATGCTAGACAAAAACAGTGTTATAGCCACAAGAACTAACCTGGAGCTTTAGAGATTACATTTCCTTAATATTTTGTTTGCAGTTTGATGACCGGATCACCTCACCACAGGGAATTGTTTCTGCACAACTGCAAAACCCCCGGGTGGGACTAGCCTGCAGAATCTGACTGTGATACTGCACAAATGATGACATGTGCTTTACAAAACTGTGTGTGAATGCCTCTGTATTACAGAAAAAGTTTATTACAAATAATTGCTTGCTCTGTATATGCCTTTTCTGTAGAACTTGGATAAGCAATTTAGGTTACAGAGATTTATAACAGTTTTCATGAAGATGTATGAAACCAAAAAGCTGCAAGCTTTTTTAAAACCGCCTATAAATCATTTTATACATTTAATTTCTCCCTGTATAGGTTTTATAGGATCATATGTAAAATGAAATTTAAAATTAATACTTGTTTTTGATGAAGCAGATATGTTTGCTTTTTAACTATTATATCACTGTTGTATGTGGTCCCTCTAGTCATAACACATTAAATAAATTCCACTATTTCTTCCATTGATTGTCAAAGATCAATGAATGGTTTAATATTATTAACACAATTTTGGAGGTGATTAAGTGGTAGATATAACAACACTAAGGATATAAGGAGCTGCCTAACTGAGTCAGACCAATGGTCCATCTTAGCCAAGTATTGTCACATCCTGACACAGCAGCAGGGTTGCAAATACTGCTCTCCAGGGTCTCCGACAGAGGCATCACCCAGGCATGCTACTTGAGACCCTCCAGGATCCCTGGCACAGACATGATGCTAACTCCACTTTAAACAACTCTTATGCATGTTACAGGGTTGCATAGGGCATCAATACAGTCCTGCAACATGCGTAAGAAATGTTAAAATGGTGCTAGCGTCATGTCTATTTTCACCCAGTCATGTGGGGGATTGAACTTTGGACCTTATGCATGCACTCTACCACCTGAGCTATGGCCACCCTACTTTACTTTGTAACTGTAGGTCTAGGGAGGCATCATATACTGTTTGGGTAGTATTAATGGCAGTGAAGCAAAGGTGATTCCATGTGCAATATGCCATCCAGAACCCCTAGATTAGTGGTCCTGAGGGACTTTAATATCCATACTGACACCGATCTTGGAGGAGCGAGGCATGTGTTCATGGCCTCCATGACAACCATGGGCCTGTCCCAAATCATCTGTGGCCCCACACATGAGGAGGGACATACACTGGATTTGGTTTTCTGCACCGGCCTTGAGGCGGGGGGTCAGTTAGTAGGAGTTAAGGCTGTAGAGCCTTTGTCATGGTCTGACCATTACCTCCTTAAGACGTGCATCCTGGCGCACGATAGCCCCCGGCAGGGTGCAGGACCTATTAGATCGGTCCGCCCCCGGAGACTTATGGAACCGGATCGGTTCCGGAATGCTCTGGGGGAGTTTCCCCTGGACCTTGACACCCGCTCTGTCGATGATCTCGTAGCCTTCTGGAACACCTTGTTGGCCGAGACCATAGACAGGGTGGCTCCCAGGCGTCCGCTGCCCTCTCGAGTCTCCCGCAGGTCTCCTTGGTTTACTGAGGGTCTGCGGTGTTTGAAGCGGGAGAGCAGGCGGTTAGAGCGACGGTGGCGCCGGACTCGCGACCAGTATGATCGATCGCAGCATAAGAGCAGTTTAAAGGCTTATGCTGTGGCGGTGCAGGCAGCAAAGAAGCAGTTCTTTGCTGCTCTTATTGCATCTGCAAAGTCACGTCCAGCGGAGCTTTTCCGGGTGGTGAAAGGCTTGGTCAGTCCTGCCTGTCTCCGCCTGGACCTGGAGCAATCCAGTGACCGCTGTGACCGGTTTATCGAGTACTTTGTAGATAAGATCGCTCGCATCCGCCACGATTTCGGCACCACAGTTATTGCAGAGGATCATCTTGGGGCTATGGATGCCCCGTCCTGTCCTGTTTTGTGGGATCGGTTTCAGATGGTGTCGCCTGCCGATGTGGATTCCTTGTTGGGATCTGTTCGTGCCACTACTTGTGAGCAAGATCCATGCCCGTCCTGGCTGGTGAAAGCCAGCCAGGAGACGTTACGGCCGTTGTTGGCTGGGGTGGTTGGTGCCTCCCTTCGGGAGGGCAGGGTGCCTGACTGCCTAAAAGAGGCTGTGGTTAGACCCCTGCTCAAGAAACCATCTCTTGACGCTGATGCTCCTGCCAGTTATCGGCCGGTCTCTAATCTTCCCTTTTTAGGGAAGATTATTGAACGGGCTGTGGCACGACAGCTCCAGGAGCATCTGGACCACATCGGTTTCCTTGATCCCTCCCAGTCTGGGTTTCGGCCTGGGTATGGTACGGAGACGGCATTGGTGGCCTTGGTTGACGATCTCCGTCTGGCGTTGGACCAGGGTCGTCAGACCTTACTGGTCCTGCTAGACCTTTCGGCTGCATTCGACACAGTCGATCATGAGGTGTTGGTGACTCGCCTGCGGGACCGTGCTGGAATTGGCGGAACGGTCTTGGACTGGTTTCGTTCATTCCTGGCCGGGAGAACTCACCGGGTGGTCTTGGGGGAGTGTACGTCTTCCCCCCGGGACCTCACGTGTGGAGTCCCGCAGGGTGCCATTCTGTCCCCCCTCTTGTTTAACATCTATATGCAGCCGTTAGGGGAGATCGTGAGGGGGTTTCAGGGCATGCAGTGTCATCAGTATGCTGATGACACTCAGCTCTACCTCTCCTTTTCCACCGACCCAGGCCATGCAGTCTCCTTATTTTCCCAGTGCCTGTCAGCTGTGGGGGCTTGGATGAGGTTGAGCCATCTGCAACTGAATCCTGACAAGACGGAGGTGATGTTGGTGGGCGAGGGCTTGGGGAGCCTGGGGGTGGTTGAATCTCCTCTTGTTGGGGGGGTTCGCCCCCCCATGGTGTCTCAAGTGCGGAGTCTGGGTGTGCTCCTTGATTCGCGGCTCAGCTTGGAATCTCAGGTTGTGGCCGTGGCGGGGAGTGCGTTTCGGCAGTTACATCTTGTCCAGCGGCTTCGGCCGTATCTCTCAGACTCCGACCTCGCCACTGTCATCCATGCCTTCATCACCTCGAGGCTGGATTACTGCAACGCGCTCTACGTGGGGCTGCCCGAGAAGCTGGTCCGGAGGTTGCAGCTGGTGCAGAATGCCGCGGCCCGTCTCCTGACGGGGGCGGGTCGCAGGGAGCACATGACACCAGTGCTCCGGGCTCTGCACTGGCTGCCTATAAAGCACCGGGCCAGGTTCAAGGTGCTGGTTTTAACCTTTAAAGCCCTTCATGGCCTGGGCCCTGCTTTTCTGCGGGTCCGCCTCACTCCCCATGTGCCCGTGAGACCCATGAGATCATCTGTGGGAACCTTTTTGGAGGTTCCCGGGCGAGGCGGGTGGCCACCGATGTATGATCTTTTTCGGTGGCCGCCCCTGTGCTGTGGAATTCATTCCCAGAGGAGGCTCGATTGCCTCCTGCTCTCCTGCTGTTTCGGCGTATATGTAAAACCTGGCATTTTAAATTGTTTAAAATTGTTTACATTTTTTTTTTTTTAATTATTCAGTTTTGTTCACCACCCCGGGCTGCCCTGTGGGCAGGAGGGGTGGGATATAAATTTAAAATAAATAAATAAAATAAAAATAAATCCATTGAAATTAATGACTCCCATTGACTCTAATGATGGAGAAAGAACTGTACTGCCGGTGGGGAGACAGAGTACAGGCCCCTACACTGAATTTTGATACTTCACTAGACAGCATGTGATGGCTGCCTGTTTCAAGTTGACCTGGCAACTCTGCAACATAAAGCAGTTGTCATGGAGAGCTGACTGAAGGTACATATTTTTGGATACATTTTGAAATTGTGAATATTTTTATTTTGATGATAGTGAAACAGAAAAATGTTCTTTTATTTTTAAACAAAATTTTCTGCCCTTCTTTCTCTTCAGTTTCAATTCCTCAAGAAACTTGGCAATTAATTAGTGTCAGCTAAGAGGAAAAGGGAAAGCAGTTTTGAATTTCAGTGGTGTGGTGGCAGGAGGAAGTGGGTCTGCTGGAATTAGCCTTCTGAGGTAGACTAGATTACATTCAAATTAATTGAGGCATCATGTACTCTTTGGATGGATAGTAGTCAAGTCAAGTCAATTTTATTGCGTGGTCTTAGACCATTGCATATATACATATCAACATACAAGCAAAAAGGACACACAACTTTGTCCACAAATTGCCTCTCTATCTAAATATAAAATACAACTCAACAAAATACATGAATTAACTGATCTAAAAATATAATAAAACAAGACACTCAAATTCTCCGAGTGCCGAAGCACACCAGTAGGAACCCCTTCTCTATACCTTGAGAACAAGTTCTAGCGGGGGAACTTTGAAAACCAGGAAATTTTTCATGTCATTGGCCATCTGGATAAGAAAGACTGCTTACCTGAACCTTTGGATTATTCAATAGGGAACTCAAAATGAATACCTTGGAGTGTCCTGGGTACTTATTCAAATGCCAGGCTAGAAATTTTGTCCTAGCCATGTCATAAAGATGGCATCTTAAGATCATATGCCCCGCGGTTTCGGCAGTAATCTGGTCAACAGGACATAGATGATCAACAAAGGGCACACCCCGAAACCGTCCCTCTAAAACTTGCGAGGGGAGGGCATTTACACAAGCACAAAACAAAGGTTGCTTTACCCTTAGCAGGATGGAAGTCAGGAGATAACTAGCCATACAGCCCTGCTCTGGTACCCAATCCACATACTCCCTTAGATGAAGTGAGGTATTTATACTCCCTATCTCCCTCTGCCTATATATGTCCCTCAGTCTAGTAAGTACCTCCCTCCTAACAGGATGGATAGTATGAATGAAAGGGAATCAAACTAGCCAAGGTGATTCAGAGTGCAATTTGCTAAGCATTGAAATGGATGGTGTCGATGAAATGGGTTCATCAAGTAGTGTAATACATTACAGCAAAAGGTTGGGCTTTGGGAGGTTGTTTTTTTAAAGATTAGCAATGGGACTACATGTTAGGAATACACATGAACTAAATTATTTTCCCCACTGTTCACAAAAAGGACAATCAGTGTAATCTTTGAGGAGGGTGTATTATTTTTATTGTTCATATATAACAAATTAAGTGAGGTGGTGGTAGCAGTGCAAAAAGCATCCATATGTTGCTAAGATGAGTAAGCAAGAATCTATTGTTTTCCTTTGCTTTTGTTCAAGTTCATGTTTTCTGATGTCTCTTCTTTGGGCTGTTTTAAAAACACTTTATACCTATGCAGGTTAAGTTTTTACTGATAATTTTGGTAAAATATATACGCAAATAACAATTTGGGGAAAAAATGAATTGGGACCAATTTTTGTAAACTCTTTTACAAATCTGCTTTATTGATTAAATATAGAAAAATTCTGGTGTTGCTAATTTTTTGTGAATATCTGCATGTCTCTGTGCACAGACGGGAAACTGCTGCTCAGTTCCTCCTTCCCCAGGCAAAACTAATTGCAGTGCTGTCTTAAGGTGGAAGGGTGGGGTAGGGACATAGCTAAGAGGGAGTGGGACCCGGTGCAAAAGATAGAATGCCCTCCCTACTCGGTCAATCCATTGTGCTATACATTCTACATGCGTGTCCCTCTCTCCCCCTCTTCTCCCCCCACCCCCCGCAGCACATGGGCCCTGGTGAGGCTGCACCTGTTGCACCTATTATAGCTACACCCTCAGGTGGAGAGTGGGGAGAGAAAGCAGGAAAGTCACAAAAAGGAACAGGTGAGCCAGAAGGTTTCCTGGACAAAACTTTCATTTACCAGTGCCTGTTACCACTATACACTTTACCCTAAAGAAATACAATGGTGTCTTTAGACATAATGTCAACGAGTGTCTGAGTGTGTTTTGACCTTGATATGAACACCGGTTTGGCCCTGTGTTCACCATGTGGCGCTGCTTAGATACACAGCCCATCTTGGGCCAAATCGGTGTTTTGCTCACCACCCTATCTCAGGACGCAAACGCTGCTGCCTCATTCCCTGTGTTGTACCTGCTAACACGCCACACAATATCATTCGACATAACGTTGGCCACGTGCTCACCGAAACATGCAAATTGTCCTTGTCATGCAATAGTGTTCACATCGTGTGTTCAACGGGTGGCCAAATTGGTGCTGGGATTGTTATGATGCTTATACACAATGGCCAAACATGTGCTTAGTGGTTTTGACACCTGATCTTTGTTATGTCTAAACACATCTTATGTCTAAATACAGCATATTTGTCCCTACGCTTATAAGCAACGGTGAAGTCATCAAGCAGAGTAATTAATTACAGCAAAAGGTATTTTTTTGAAAGATTAGCGGTGGGATTACATGATAGGAACAAGACAACTGAACTAAATGATTTTCCCAAGACAAGTGTAATCAATGAGAGGGCTTTTTAATATATTATTTTTATTGTTTATATATACCTCTATAAAAACATAAAAAGACAATATAGATAAATCCATAAGATAAAAGCAAAAATCATGCATGGAAACATTCATTATGTACAGAATTTGAAGGAAAAACAAACAAAAACTCAAAAAACCAAAACCTGATGCCTGTAGGGCATCAGTTGTTTAAATAACTAAAATACATAAGTACAAGAGAGCACAATAAATGGATACATAATTTTAATTACTATTAAATTATTACTATTATATTTCAATGGTGTGCAACAGTTGCATGTGTGCCCAGACATCCTCATACTTTTTCCAGACATTTCTATTAGATAAAAGGTGATAATATTCATTCATTCATTCATTCATTCGTTATGATGCCCTTCCCACAGAGGCTCGGGACGTCTTACAATTATAAAAACCAAATAAAAAAGCCATTAAAATAAATGAACAAACCTTAAACCCCACCCAGCCCACCCCTGCATCTCCCACCAAATCCCATCCCCTATGAGTGGCGGTGGGGTTTAAGGGCGGGGGGTGAGCCCCTTCTAGATTCTACAAGGAGGGGCAGCTGGGACTGGAAGGGAAAGCACCAGGGGCTTGGCTCTGTCTGAGCCATGGTCAAAGTAATTCAGCTGTAATCACCCATTTTGGGAGGCAATTGGCAACGCTTTTCTTATTCAAAACAGCCCCACAACTGCTTCACAGTGTGATCTAGCCCTAGAGCCTCATTCACAGGGTGGGCACATCAGCGATTCCATTGACTTTGCTACTCCCTACTCCACCTCCCAGCATGGGGTCTAACAGGACCAGTCTTAAGCAGGGCCAGTTAGACTATGGCCTGAGCCCTGTGGTTGGGGGTTGGGGAGCCGGTCTTGGAAGCCTTAGGGCCTATGCTCCTGTGGCCTTGGGTTGGGCTATTTTTGCTACTCCCCACCTGCAACTCTCGGTCCATGGGGGTAGCTACTTCCTTTAGGGTCCTGCCCTCCACCCCATCTACTAGGTTGGGAGAATAAGCTCTGCAGGAAGGGGCTAAAAGGGTGGGATTATGGAGAGCAGTCTGCGAGGGGGGGGCACATTTTATTTTTGCCCTGGACCACACAAATTCTAAGATTGGCCATGGGGGCGAAACTCATTACAAGAGGAAATCATGGCAAATGCTCATGAGTCACCTGCTTAAAGAGAGACATTTGGTACCCATCCTCCTTGGTCCTTGTAGGCCACTTTTACATGGATGCCACCCACCTAGAAACACCCATCGGATGGGTGGGAGAGCGTCCATGTAAATGTTCACGAGTG
The DNA here is from genome assembly GCA_003113815.1 of Sphenodon punctatus. Taxonomy (NCBI): domain Eukaryota; kingdom Metazoa; phylum Chordata; class Lepidosauria; order Sphenodontia; family Sphenodontidae; genus Sphenodon; species Sphenodon punctatus. The sequence goes on along the minus strand of QEPC01006430.1, from coordinate 7,797,705 downwards.
GGTGGGGGCACATGCCCGCCCACCCGCCAACACCTGCCAACACCCACGGAGCAACTGTGAGGGAGCCGGCACCCTCCGTGGGTGGAGATGGGTGGAGATGGATGTTCAACACCCGAGTGTCTGTGTAAAAGAGAAAACACCCACACCCACGCGGAGTGGACTGGCGGAGCCCCACTGTGCCAGCGCCGTGAGGCACGCACGCGCCACCATGCAGATACACCTACAAGGGGGAAGCTGTATATTCAGCAAAGAGCCTGTAAAGGAGGGCGGAACCATGGCACATGTGCATGGGCTCCTACGATGGCGACCAAGAAGGTCCACGAAAAGGCCATGGGAGCTGATGATGCCCGATGCGTGGGAAGGGACTGGGTGAACACAGGGACCCAGGAGCGCCCGGGGGGGGAAGCCCCAGCAAGGCAGTGCAGGGGGGGCAGATGTGCCTGAGGAAGAAGGCACAAGGGGGGGCAGGACCACCAGTATGGGGGGACGAACGGGAGGTATAAGCGGGGGTGTCCAGGCCAGGAGGCATGAGGAGGGAGCCCTGGTGGAGGGGAAAGGGGGGTAATGCACCAGGATGTAATGCAGCACATGTGTCCCGGCACAGGGCAGAGAGGCCGCATCGACAGCCCCCCCAGTCGAGCACCCCCAGCCCAGCACTACCCAGGGGCACGGCCCAAGAAGCAGCAGTGAGAGTGAGGTGAACATGAGGGAACCAACCCCCACCCCCAGGAATGGGAGGGAAGCACCCCAGGCCTGGCACCATGGGCCGGGGAACACAGGCCAGGGGGCAGGTGCATAACCCAGGCACTCATCCCTGCAGGACAGCTCCCAGACAATGGAGCACTGCACAACCAGGATGACGGTTGAGGAGGACCCCCGAGACAGTCAGGTGAGCAGGGGGAAACCCCAGGGGGGAAACGGGGGGCAGGCCCCATTGGTGCGTGGAGGGGGCCAGCAGGACATGGAGTAACTCCTGATGCACTACCCCCAACAGGACACAACCACCACCATGACTACCACATGCACAGGGCGGGCCCCATGCTGCCAAGCTAGTTGGCCCCCACACGCAGGTCCCAAAAGGGGGAGCCTTTGTCCAGGCAGGAGATCAGGGATTTCATCTGCGTGTGGGGGTCCGAAAGGATCCAGCATGACCTGGTGTGCAGCTACAAGACCAGACAGGTCTATGAAGCCATCGCCCAGGAGATGCAGTGGCAGGGGTACAATAGGGATTTCACCCAGTGCATGCAGCAGGCAAAGGACTTGAGATCCAGAAATAAACATATCAAGGATAACAATCTCAAGTCCATCCAGGGCATGTGCATAGTCGAGTTCCAGGAGGAGCTGGACAAGTTCCTCTTCATGGACAGGGTCATTGTGGCCTCCCGCACACACGGCAGCGCCTTCGCCAGGAGCAGGCACAGGGCCAATATGCAACACCCCCCCCGACAGACCTCACGGAGCAAGGGGTGGAAGTGCCCCTGGCGAGGCCAGCCAGGAAGCGGGAGGGGACAGTCCCTGTAGTGAACTAATAGGCTAATTAAAGCAGTATGGCTACATTATAGAATTAAGGGATATTATTTGCATATGTAAAGGAAAGACATTGTATGTTTGATTTATGCTTTATAGTAATTTTAGTTTAGGAATATTAAAAATGCATATTATGAGAAAACAGGCTGGCAGGAGGAGAAGGAAATGAAAGATGAAGGCTGTAGTGTTGACAGGGACACATTCTTGTCATCTACAAAGAAAAGGGTCTAACAAGAACAGAACTAGCAAAAACTGACCGTTCCCAGAGCATAGTTGCGTATTAAGGTAAATAATAAACAAGAGAGAGAAGGTTGCAAGGATACTGCAGATAAGGATTAAGCAAGGCAAGGAGAAAAGATGGCCTGGTCAGACAGCAAGATGCCTAAGGGGAAGGGTAGGGGCAACTCATGGCCAAAGATCAGGACTCCCATCTGGAAGGAGGGGTAGGCAGGATCCAACTGGTCAGGACAGCCCCTAATGACAGTGACTAAGCAGAAAGTACCCCAAATCTGACTAGGCAATGGGAGAACTTTCTAGGCTTAGCACTGACAACCCCATACTCTGGATAATCATAAGGCAGTCACTGGATAAAAAGGCCAGCTTTAGACAGGATCGGTGTCTTGCATGGTACCCTCTGACCAGCTACCTAGGTGGCTGCCAGTTGATCCGTGCTTGACCCTTTCCAATGCTCTCAAAGGCTGTGAAAAGCCAAGACTCCAGCATCTAGGTTCCTAGATAGACCTCGATCAGGCCTTCACCCTGCCTCTCCTCTCGAGACCAGACCTGAGACCTCTGATGTGGAAGAACACATATATATGTATTTGTGTGTTTGTGCTTGCTGTTAGAATAGGTGAAGGCTATTGCTATATGCAAGTGTATTGGTGCTTTATTCCCAGTTCTTTCTATATGATATAGTAATAAACATATGTCTATTTAAGGGGCTTGTTGTCTGTTTTATAGTGCTTCTGCCAAATTCCCAGAATTGGGAACTGCCTACTAGGGGTTTAAGTCCTGCCCCTGGAAGGAAAGATAGAGAAGAGTTTCAATTCATAACAGTGGTGGAAGAATACGCCGGGGGGGTGGTGGTGTGTTGAGTCCATTGCACAGAAGTAAAGACTGAGGTCTCAAGCCACTGAGGCACACAGTAGTCAGCCTGTGTCTAGACTAAGTCTATACTAGAGGAGTGCTTGGTAAACCAGCTGTATAAAGCGAGTAACTGTGGGACATCGGGTTAGTCGTCTAATTGCCACTTAGGGCAAGACCCAGCACAACTACCAAGCATGCTTTATATAGGGATCATTCTAACCACACTTATTGGGGAAATGGTATATTTGCCAAACTGCTGTTCTGTCTACTTCTGCTGATTGGCCACCAACGGCTGTAGACAGAAATAGCATACGTGAAATAAGACACCTTTGCCGTTTAAGTAAAATTATAGTGCAGACTCATATCCTCCCAGTGGAAGCACTAGGCAAATAAAAGTATATAAATACCAAAAACACTTGCACTGGCAAAATGCCCTGGTTTGGGAAGGGATGGCAGGGAGGGGTCCCCATGGGAGAATGGGATAAAGTAAAAATCCTGCCAAAGCTACTAGAATATATTCATGATCAAGGAACCTGCCCATGGACAGACCAAGCTCTGACCTACCCGATAACGTACCAGCAAATTTGTGAAGCATGGGACAAATATGTCTCCATGTACTCCCCCAAAAAGGAACAAAAAAGTTCTGCCATGCTATGGTTGGGGTGGGGAATGGCCCGGACGGAGGCACAGCATCCGGGGCCAGTGGCCGGCAAACACTAACGGTACCCCTTCCCATTGTAGCGCAAGGCAGCCTGGAGGTGCACGAGGTGGAGGTTGTGGAGGAGGAGGAGGACATTGGGGGCCAGGCAGCTCCACCACCACCAGGTGGGCGACCCTCCACAGTGAGGTACACAGGCCAGGGGGCCACGGGTGGGACGGGTGCAGAGGGGGGCGGAGGTACAGGGTGGGGGTGGGGCACCCGGGGGCGTGAAACCACAAACAGCAGGGCCCAACAGGGGCAGGGGTGGGAGGGTGTGGTGGGAAGGTGGGAGGAGCGGGTGGGCCCACAGCGGCTCCCACGGCACACCTGACCATCAAGGTCCCATCCCGCGGCAATCAGAGGCCAGGGAGACATCCCACAACAGAGCAGGGCTGGAGAACCCCACAGGGGAGGACTGAGGGGAGCCGCCACACTATGGGGGCCGTCCCACCAGGCACCCCGGTACTGCGGTAGACGCCAGCAGGGCACACAGGCTGGAAGCACTAACATTGTGTCCAAACTCCCGTTCACAAACCAGACGCCCGCTCATGCGAGGGGAGCAGCTGCCGGAAGCATGTAGCGGAACCGGGAGATGCGTGCCAGGAACCGGTGCAGGAGAGAGAACCTTGGCAGGAAGCTGCTGGAGGAATCGCAACGGTTAGCCGAGGTGCACTCCCATGAGCTCTCTTTCACCAGGGAGCTCATCAGAGGGGAGGGGGAAAGGAACCGGGAGATCCTGGTTGCCATGATTGCCCGGTCCTGCACTGAGCACCTCTGGGACAGACGCCAGGCTGCTGCCCTCCAACGCAAGCAGCGGTGCACCTGTGACGAGCCACACGACTCATGGACCTCATGGGGGAGGCCATGGAGGCCATGCTGCATGATCCCCAGCGCGACAGACCCTGCCATGCCGTGAAAGGAGGGTTGGCAGCTGACCAAGACCATGGCGGCTTCCCACTGGTGCAGGTGCACCTCGGCCACCTGTGGTTCTCCCAGGAGCAACCCTACCTGGACGTGGTCCACAGGGTCCCCCTCCCCCACATAGGGCACCCGGACCCTCTTGCAGGGCTACCCTTCCAGTCCGCACCCCCGGTGGTCCCACCCCGCTGCCACCCTGACCCCTCCACCTGGAGGCAACGCCCCCACCCAAGGATCATGCACCCCAGGACGACCAACCGTCCCACCCCCTCCGGTAAGGCCGCAGCACCCTGGGCCCCTGGGGTCTGGGGGTGCAACACCGGGGTGAGGGCCCACCGGGAATTCAGGGACCTGCGCGAGGCAGGACCCTGGTAGGGACCACATTGTTGAACCCACTCTGAGCACACGCACTACATGAGCTGGGGAGCAACGGCCATTGCCAGAGGCATGTGTACCTGCTCAGTGACGCTGTACTGGAACGGGCATCTGCCATAATACCATGGATGGGCCGTCCAGGGGCGTGCACCAACAGGGAGAACCCTACGGCATGACTCATGCTCGTGTGGGGAGTAGGGGGCTCCCTGGATTACCATGGGGCACCCACTGGCCCGGGCCCCGACATGGGACAGAGGTGAGTGCACACAAGGGTCGCGCACCCCAATCTTGTTTCTCTGCACAGGGACCATAAGTGGAGGCCGGTGTGGAGCGGCCAGTGGATGACAGGGAGGCCAGGCTGGCTGGCCAGAGAGTGCTGCGGTCAGCTGCAGCCAGAGCACACCAGCCTGCGAGCCCCGGTGCTGCAGCCAAGAGGAGAAGAGGGTGCCCCAGATGTTAACCCCCACCCCCTTCCATTGTACATTCCCCCCCAATAAATGTGTTGTACCTCTACCTTGCTGTCGCTTCCTCTGTCCCGGGACATGTGACTGGGGGGGAGGGTTGTGGCATGCAGGGGGGCACCGGCATCTTGGGGTCTCTGTACAGTCCCTGCCCAGCTGATGGGGCTGGGGACTAGTCCAGTGAGTCCTCATGCAGTTGAGGTGGCTGGAACAGTTGTAGACTGAACCTGCACAGGCGAGCCAGCGACTGTTGGCTGGCAGGGCTGTGCGGGCCCCATGCACCCCGTGGCCGACAGCGAGGGGAGGATGCTCACACCCAGGAAACCCACGGGACCCATTCCTGGGACCTGCTAGCCCACACATGGAATGGAAGCCCGGTTGCAGGTAATGGGTAGGACCCAGCTTTATTGAAGGGGTTCACAGGCCTATGGCCATGGGTGTGGGTTGGGCGCTGCCTGGAGTTCAGATGCCTGGGCAGCGATATAGTGGCAGATGGCATCCCTGTTCTCCTCTGAGATGTGCTGGAATGCCCCTCCCTGGGCATGTTGGTACGTGGGCACTGGGCCGTCCCTGTGCACCAGTGCTGGGACACTGCTGAGCCCAATAGGGCATGGCATCGGATGGCCGCCTGTCTCACCCATTGCATGATTGTCATCCTCCTGAGGTTTTCTGCCCTCCGCCGCCATGCCCCCAGGAGGACGTACCAGCAACCCGGCAGGCGGAGCAGGGCTATCCGCTGTAGCAGCATGCGCAGCAGCAGGAGGGCTGCTCCCAGGAGGAGCAGCAACACATACCTGGCCTGTGGGTCCGCAGCCCCCAGAAACATGATTCTGCAGCTCCCCACTCCCAGCCACACTCCTCTGGCACGTGACGTGGACGCAGCGCGCTCTGCTGTATGGCCTGTGCCCATGGCCCACTCTCCCCTGGTATCACGGGAGCTCCTCTGTGTCCACACAGCTTGGGGTCGCCTTCTCAGTGTGCTGCTCACTCCCATGCTATAGCCCCTCCACCCCATGCCCGACTGACCACAGTGGGTCCCTTATGTACTATGTAGGCTGGTGGGGGAAGGGCACCAATTGGTACTGCACTGGGGGGGTGCTTGGGTAGCTACCGGGTGCCAGGTCTGGCTGAGCATCCCCGCGAGTGCACCGGCCACATGCCCGCTGGGGAGGAAGGGACCGCGCGCACCCCAGGGTACCCCTGCCTCTGCAATCGCACTACAGTCCCCCCAGCCAGGGTCTGCCTTTGCAAGCTGCAGCTGTGCACACTGTGGATACAATTCCTGGCTCGGCTCCACGCCCAGTCATGGCCCCCTTCATCTCTTGGCACCTGTGCTGCATCCCTTCTGTCCTGTGTGTGGGTTGCGGTGCCCTGTCCACAGTGGGCTGGACGATCTCTGGCATGCAAGGCTGCCTGTGGGCGAGGGTAGCCACTCAGTCCGTGCTTGTCCCAGTTGCATCAGCCCTCCATCTCCTGCCTGTTGCTTCACCGGAGCGAGCCCCACTGCTGCCGTGGCCGGTCGTTCTGTGAGGCCCCCAGCTGGGAATGTCATGGAGGGGTGGTCTCGATGTGCAGAAATGCTGTTGGCGGCCCTCTGGCGACCCCCTGTTGGTGGAGGATGGCTTCTGGCTCCTGTCTCGGTACATGTGGACGATGGGTCACCAGGTCGGGGCCCCGGCGTGCTGGGCCCATTCCCTCGAGCTCAGCTTCACCCCCCGGTGCCAGCCTCCTTGGGGGCACCCAGCTGCCATTTTTATGCCATGGACCACTGCGGAGTTAACGGCGGTTCGCCTGCTGATGGAGCTACCCAGGTTCGCCCTCGCCTTGCTGTCAGGGGACCCCCTGTTGCTGGCCTATGCAGCCTACTGTATACCTGCGGCATCCCGCTCACACCCTTGGACATGGGGCCCTCCTGTGGGACCTGGGCTTGCTATCCCCAAGGTTGCTGGGCCGCTCCGGACTGGAGACCCCTCCGCTGTGGAGCTCGCTGCCCTTCAATCATTGAGGGATCTTCCAGCTGTGTGGGCTGTGGCCACCGGTGTGGATCTGCTCCTTCCTCGCTTCCTGGTGGATGCCCATATGCGCTCCCAAGGCTTCTAGGGGGCCTGCTCTCCTGGGAGGGTCTAGCTCTGGGGTCGCCAACCCGGGAGCCCTCACCTGACCATCCATGAGCAGCACCTCACCGCCATCCGCGCGCAGCCACCCCAGCACCCTGGACGGTGCATTGGCTGCCCCCCACCGTGCCTCCAATTGGGCTGTGAGCTGCCATCTGCAGCACTGCTGGTAGCCACCTGCTTCCCTGGACACCATTGCCCCCTCTTGGTGACCCCTGATCCTTCCCGCTGGGGCTTCCCTGGTGCACTTGCCCGCCCTGCGTGGCCACACCTGTGCCCTCCTGTTGTGCTACTTCCCAGCCGTGAGTCCACCTGCACCCCCCTGCTGTGCCTCTCTGTGCTTGGGGGGCCCCGTTCCCCAGGAGCCAATAAAATGCTGTTCTATGATGGTCTGTCCTGCCTGGCTTCTCTTGCTGCTGTGGCGGCTGGGTGCCCTTTCCCCTTGGCGGCCCTCCTGCCCACATCTGTGTGGTTGTGTGCAGGGGTGTGCTTGGTGTATACTGGCGGGCTCCGGGCGTGTGGGATTGGCGCCGGCTGTGTGGTGTGTGTTCCCCTGGCGGATTCCCTGCTGGGCTCTGCTGCCTGGGCTTGCTCACGGGGTGGTATTGGTGGTGGGCAGTTGGCCGGGCACCCACTGGACTTGCCTGTGCATTGGTGTGGCCCTGCTCCTCCCCTCCGCTCCCCTCTGCTGTCGCCCCATGTTTGTGTGGGCCTTCTATGGTGGTGGCGATGGATGGGCGGTGGCACCATGGGTGCTGGGTGGCTGAGCATGAGTAGGGGTTGCTGTGGACCCAGTCTTTGGCCCGACCAATCCCCCTTCATGTGGGATCCGGGTGCTCCTAGGGGTGGTGGTGGCTGTCATTGTGTGAGGTGTGCCCCTAGTGCTGTTGTGTCCCCTGACCCTCCCAGGGCCAATTGATGCTGGCGTTCCCCATGGCCCTGTCCCTTCTCTCCTGCAGCTACTGTTGTCATGCTGCTGGTGATCTTGCGCCTGGGTGCGATGGTGTTGCCGGGACATTCAGGTGGCAGGGCGGCTGTTCGATGGCATCCATGAGTGTGTTGGCTGTTTGCTGGGCCCTGTGCCTGTGTCTATCTGTGGGGGGTGCTGTTCCTTGGTGCCCGGGGCCAGCTCTGATGGCTGTCTCCTCTCCCTATGTCCCATACGGTGCAGGCCATGATCGCAGAACAGACCCGGGAGACAGGGGAGTTGCTGGAGCTCCTTCTGCACATCCTGGAGTGGCTGCACCAGCTCGACTGCGCGCAGGCCGAGGGCTGGTGCCGGGCGTGGGGTTGCTATCCCTATTGACCAGGTGTTGTCCCGGGCCTGCCGCTGCTGGTGCTGCCCCCCTTTCTGTTTCCCCATCCCCCTCCCTGCCCTGTTGTTGTTGCCCCCTGTTGCTGGTTCCCCGTTCTATTAAAGACTTTTGTGTTCCTTCTCGGTGTGTCCATGTTGTGCTTTGCTGTGACCTTTCCCCTTGTGCAGGTTCCTCCGCAGGGGGTATTGGGGGTGTTGCCTGTGTTGTGTGGGTGCCTTCTCCCCCTTGCCCCCGTGGGCTGTGGGCCTGTCCCTGTGTGCTTCTGTTGCCTTCTGTGTGTGTGCCACTCTGCTGTGTGTGGGGGGGGCGGGGGGGCTGGCACCGGGCTGTCTGGGCTCTGTGCTGGGGCTGTGTGGAGCCGGCTCCTTTATAGTGGCTATCATCCCATCTCCCTCCCACCCCACCCGCGTGGGTCCTGGTGGCTCGGGGGTGGGACCATGTTGTGTGGCCTCATTTGCCCCCAGTCGGCCATGTTGGGCTGTCGCTGTGCCAGGTGGGGGTTCCCCACTGTTCCCGTCCGGCCATGTACTGGCATGGTGTTTGCCTGGTGTTTCCCAGGATGGGTGTTTGGCCTCTGGGTGTTTGCCAGCCCCTCCGCTTTCCATCCCACAACCCCCCATGGCGCTGTCCATGTAAATGTCTCCCTGCTCGGCGGCACCGGGTGTTCTCTGGGTGTGCTCACACACCCATCTCCACCCATCAGCGTTGCTGCGCCGTCTGTGTAAAAAAAGCCGTAGCTAGCTTGTCCACAGGCCACGAGGAGAAGTAGCAAAGCCGCAATGCAGCAATGTCACAGTCTTGGGCCATGTCTTGTGCCATGTATGCCTCATCCTAAATCTCTTCTCTAGTCACTTGTATGAGTGAACCACTGCTTTGGGCAGCTTTATTTTTGAAGAAATCTACGTTTGTTAACTCAGTTGCAGTTTTTCATTAGTTATCTGTAGATGGCTTCAAAAATGTATAATTAAAATCAGGTGGGCTTTCTTCTGTGCATTTTATTTTGTAATTAGCAAGACCATTTCTGACTTCAGCAATGAAATGACCTGATCTTAAAGGTTCTTTTTCAATCATAATTAGAGTTTTAATCATAATTAGAGATGTGCTGGGATTAAGATGTCCAGTTGCGCCATATGTTCTATGTAAAATATGCAGAGAGCAAGTTCCTGCTGAGACAGTGGGTTTTAATAAACATGACACTGGCCTAGCAGGGCCAGCTTCAAGGCAGTATGTTTGTTCTGGGCCCACCAGATGTGGGCCTGGTTCAAACCCCACCAGGGGTAATAGCCAAGCCATAAATGTGGGCCCAGAATGAAGAGGCCCCAAGGTCTGATCCCAGCAGCGGTCCAGAACTGGGCAGGAACATCTGTGCCCAGACTGACCTGGACTGACCTGACATGGGGAGTTTCCATGACAGACAGCCCATGTCACCCATGGTTGCCCATAATGGTGGGGGGAGGGGCAGCAGCAGAGTGGTGACATGGCCAGGCAGCCTCATGTCACTCCCCATTTTCTTTTCCTGACCAGGGAAGGCTGCAAAGATGTATGTTCCCACAGCCAGAGCTAACCCAACTGGTGGGATGATGGCAATGTCACCCTGTAAGGGTCATGGGGTGAGGGGTGCCTGGGACATGGGTAGACATAGGGGTTTAGGGACCGAGCTGGGAGGCACAACAGAAGGCAAGGCTAAGGAAATAGCAAGGATGAAGGCAGGGAATGCACAAGACCAGAAGGGGAGAAAGAGACAAGGGAACAAGGCACAACTGCACAGGGGAGTGAGACAAGGACCAAGAGGGGAGCAAGACAAGGACTAGACTAGACAGGAGAGCAAGATGTGGGTGAGGTGGGAACAAGACTATGAGTGTTAACAAATGAGATGGTAGCCCACACCAGGTGGATGTCCATTTGTCTGTTTATTTGGCCCACATGACCACCATCCCCCAGACAGTCACACAGCAATCTCGGGTGGAGCTCGCCATTTGGGAAAATGCAGGATAACGTGCATCTATGTCTGCATTCCATCAATTAGGTTGCATGAACCCTCACGTACACACAGGTCCAGTAGCACCAGAGAGTCACGGGTGAAGAGTCTAGAGCATTCTCAAGACCTGCTCCTCTTTCTGCTCTTAGTCTCACTGGAGCACACATAACATCTGCTTTAAAAGCCCACCAAACCATTTTCAAACATGCATTCTCCCAGTTCATCCTGTTTGCAGCATGTACATGGCACTTGCACTTTCAGATCCATTGCATTCCTGGAATGACTTCTGGAGGATTGGATTACCATCACTGGGACCACGGCTAATATCAAGTCAGGCAACAACTAGCAGCCCTTCCACCACTCTGCAATCCCTCTCTGCCTACCGATCCACCTGCCAACACTGCATTCCCTGGACAGAAGAAGATACTAAGGACTTCATAACTCTGTGGGGAGAGCAAAAAGTCCAATATGCCCTGGTGGAAGTATTATAGGAACAAGGCAGTGTTCCAGGAAATCTTGGCCCAAATAGCACAGCAGGGCTACACCTAAGACATGAATCAGTACTGGAAGTGGGCCAAGGACTTGATTATAGGCTACAAGGAGTTCCAGGACAACAACTTTGCATCTGGCTGCTGGAGGCAAACATCTCCATACTATAAGTTCCTGGATCAGTTCCTATGCATGGATGGAGTCATCGTTGCATCCCACCTGAATGTCTGTGCCTTTGCCAGAAGGCACAATTGGCTGAATATGGCTCCACCACTGCCCACTCGAGCTGCAAGCATTCCCACTGCAAGCACTCCCATCACAGAACCTGTAACCATAGGCAATGATTTGTCCGTGCCCATCCCCCCCCCCAGAGTCAACACGGGTCAATCGGGACACCATGAGTAGTTAAGGACCTACTTCTCATCAAATCACTAAGCCCCACCCATTTTGCATAATGTGACATGGACTCCACCCCATTGGTAGTTCGAAGTCCTGCCTTCCAGGTCAGGGCAGGTGAGACCTTTGGTCCCACCCTCCTGACCCTGGAAGGTCCTTACATTGAAGTTCGGCACAGCTTCTGTGTCTTTATGTGTGAGTTCAGGGTAGCTTGTGGGTTGTGGGAGGGGAACCAAAGGTCCCATTCCCCAGACACCACAAGTTCATTGGATTGGGGGGTCATGTGAAATCTCAAACAATTTAGGAGAGCAGAATGAGTTTGAGAGATCTAGCCCCTCCTGTTCCATAGAAAAGGGGCCAATGGTTTGGTGGTTCGTGGGTAGGTGGGGTCAGGAGAAGGGGGTATGTGACCCATAAAACAACTCAGCCCACCATGCTGAATTAATCAGGGAAGGTTTCATCATCTTGGGACCCTCCATTGTGGAGATCTGGCCCAATGGGATGGCAGTTTATTCACAGGAAGAATTGGCAGAAGATGGGTCATTTGACCCCTCGAAAAAATCAGCCCACCACCTTGACCAATCAGAAAGGTGTTTGGACCCTAGGAGCTTTCTGTTGAGATTCCCAATGGGTTGTGGAAAGAAGGACCATTTTGTGAGGTGGGGTATACATTTCTGAACACTGCACAGATCACTTCGCTACATCTTACATGTAAAAAACCAAACTGGCTTCCCATACTGATGTTACTTTTGTGAGGCCTTTGAAGCTTACTAATTTAATTCACCACCATTGGAAAGATGCTTACTGCTGGCATTGTTGTGCTGCCTACTGCACAAAAAACCACCAATGCCTTACCTTGGCGGTGCAACCCACATGGCCCAGTTTGACCCCGGTACTCCCTTGAACATGATAAGACCACAAACAGGAAATAAAATTGCTGAAACATGATGAAGAGCACCCAGCAACTGATCGAGGAACCCGTGTATGAGTCTGGCTATTCAAGCCAGCACTCCAACAGAAGATCTGGTGATAAATCACATACATTCAGGGCTGGATAAAGAGAAAGCAGAGATGCACTGATATATCTTTATTTTTTATTTCAACAGGTAAATGGTGACTTTGGAAAGGCTTTGGAAAACCAGAATTTGGGAATGCCTGTAGGGGTAAATGTATCTTGTGTCTCCTGATTTTGCATGAGAGGAGGTGATCAAATGGACTGCTGCTACAAAAAGAAACAACTAAAGTCAGAATAAAAACTTTCTTTGAAACTTCTTTTGTTGTCATTACCGGTTGGTTGGTTTTTAAGCTGGTAATGTTAGAAGCATGTCTGCTCACGAGGGCCTGTTAAAAGAGATCTATTACACACCAGGAGAGGCTGGAATTTTTTGATGGGGTGAATCCTTGTTTTCAGACTGAAGACGAGGGCCTGTTAAAAGAGATCTATTACACACCAGGAGAGGCTGGAATTTTTTGATGGGGTGAATCCTTGTTTTCAGACTGAAGACTTGATATATTTCACGTTCATTTTAAAAGTGAAAATGCTTTTCTTCCTTTGGTTCAGATGTACAGTGACACAGCTGTATGCTTCTACGCTATCACTGGGATTTCATGTTGTTATCTATTACTAGTAAATGCTACAAATATTTAATACTCAAAATAGTTGCCTTGGTAAGTAGCAAATAGATATATTGATCTTCATAGTTCGACTCCAATGCATCATCAATTTGGGGAGACTTTTTTTTCCTAACTAGTAATGCAGAAGCTCACAATTTGCAACTGCATACTCAATAACCTATAGGATGTAATGCACACACTGCAAGTTACACACAGCTATCACCTCACCTGAGTCTTACTAAGGATGTGCGAACAGAGGAGGCGGCGGCCCAGGGAGCTGTTTACACTCCCCCACCTCCCCCTGCAGGTCGGCTCTGGGCTCTGCTTCTCACTCACTCTAAGCATCCCTGCCCTCCCTGTCAGGGTGATGGGGAGCTGCTTAGAGTGAGTGAGAGGCACAGCCAACCATCAGCTTCTCTGCTTCTGGCCCCTCGCTAGGGATGTCGTGTGTGTGTGTCGTTCACCCAGATACTCATATACAGGCTCCACTCCTGCTTGCATGTAAGGGCAGGAGTGACATGGGAGGTATGGATAATGGTGGCATAGAGATAAGCCTCTTTGGGGGGGCTGGAAACACTTACATTTGAGGTGGGGGCACAGTAGGCGGCCGCATACCTCTGCCCCTACATTTCCTATTGCCATTCCTAGACTCAGCTAGCCTGCAAATGCCCATAGGAAATTCACATGAGTTCTGTTGTTTTGGGGACCCTGCCTACCCACTGAAATCATGGTCTATGAAGTTCTACAGGAAAGGATGGGAAATAGCACGTGAGAGGCAAGGGGGGAAGGTATGCCATCTCGGGGGGAGGGCTGGATGGACCAGAGGAAAACACAATGACACACAGGAAACATTTTAAAGGCTTTATTGATAACACAAAAAGATAATTTGAAACAGTTCACATATGCTCATTAAATTGTCAATGATGGTGGGTATTTTGGCTAGAATTGCAGTTGATGTGCGGGCACAAGGCATCCCAGGTCTCTCCAGTTATGTGCTGCTCTTCTCTGTTCAGTTCAACTGTTCCCAGAACAGGGGCAATGGCTCACCAGAGTTCCCCAATGTGTTGTTGATGGAGTTGCAGATGTTGTGGCGAACATAGATGGTGGTAGCTAGAAGCAGAGCAGTTTCCAGATGGAAATCTATTCTGGCCAATGGCAAAAACTGCTCTCCAGCACTGCTTCAGAAGCCCAAAAGCCCTTTTCACAACTGAGCAGGTGGCACTGAGCTGTAGGATAAGTAACATTTCTCTGGTGTGTGGGCAACACTGTAGAACTTCATACACCATGATTTCAGTGGGTAGGCAGGGTCCCCAAAACAACAGAACTCATGAGCACCCCCTCAATTCATATTTTTGTGGAAGGTCAAAAGTGTCTGGTGTGCATGTGGCCAAAGAAAGGGGACTCTTGGAAAATGCAGGCGTTGTGTTTCTTCCCTGACTACACACACATCCACATATTAAGTACAGTGGTCCACTATGGCCTGGAGAACCATGGAGAAGAACTGTTTGTGGTTCAGATAGTCTTCCTTGTATGGGGTGAGCCGATGATGGCAATATGACTCTCATCGATCAGCCCTATACAGACTGTGAACCCCTTCTGCCGAAAGCCCTCCGTTACTTCTGTGGGGTTAGGCACCTACATCACCTGGTCTAGAAGCATTTCCACGATCACTGTGCAAACATCCACAAGTATGGTGTCCACCATGGAGGTTCTAACGTCAAAGTACTGGGTGACAGAACAGTAGGAGTCTGGAGTGGTGAGTTTCCAGATGGCAATGGACAAACGCTTCTCCATGGGGATGGTTGACTGCATCACCATGCTCTTTTTCTCTAGTCAGGCCTCAGGATCTTGGATATCTGCAGGACAAGGCAATGAGGCATTCTGATGTTTGTAACCCACTCAGTATCTCCCCACAAGGACAACATTTTCTCCCACAGTCTGTGCTTTTCTCCTTCATCTAGACAAACCTCTTGGAAGCTACAGTGATGCACAGTATGTTGGTGATTGAAGCCATGTCTCCTGACCTCTCAGCACGCAACAGCTCCTCTTGCATGGCTTCAATCCTGCCCAGTGCAGTCTGTTGTCAGGATTAGTTCGTTCTTCCAAATGACAGTGAGCTGAGAATTGCCTGGATTCTGGTCAAGAAATGTGAGATAGCAAGACTTGAATTTCAGTCCCAGAACTGATGGGCCAGCCACCGCTCCAGAAATTCAGAGGGTGGGGTTCAAGACCGGGGCCTGACAAGGACAGCTCTTAGGGGTTCAAGCAGATGGAGGCCCATCTCAACTCACTCAGGTATAAGTGCCCCTTTAGACAAGTCCATGGCATTGACCTTGGAAGAAATGGGGCTTGTGCTGGTTCAGTGCTTTGAGAATCAGGTTCGAAATCTCATCTGCAGTAATAATCTAGGACTCCCTTCCCTGGTTAACTGCATGTTAGTAAGAACTAGGGATGGGACTCTGGGCAAAATTTTGGTTTCAGTCAATTTCAGTTTCAGTTCTCATGAATTTCGGTTCTTTTTCGGTTTCGGTACTATACGATCTTTTGCATTGATTTTTGTACCAGATTTTAAACATTGTGTTTTTTCAATGGGGGACAAACTGCAGTGTTAAAAACCCGGTACAAAAATCAATGCAAAAGATCTGGTAGTACCAAACCCCAAAAGACCGAAATTTTGGATTAATCCGAAATGGCCATTTTCAGGTACTTACGGTTTTATCCAAAACTGAAATTCCCATCGCTACTAAGAAAGTAAAGAATGACACTCTGGGTCTATCTAGCCCTGTAATTTCTCTCCAACACTGGACCAGTGCTCGGTATTTCAGATGACAGGTTCAAAAGCAGGTCATTGAAGATAGGAGTGAATCACTCTACTACATAATAGTCAGAGGCTTAATCCCTGCATGGATACATTTGAGAGACCTTGCATTGTAATGGAGCCAGTGGTAGGAAACATTTCTGGGTAAGACTCTACAAGGATCTTTTTTTTAGAGGGTTGGAAGATATTCAGGCTGCCCATTCACATGCTGATACACCCATTATCAGGCAATGAATAGCAGTCCAGTTTTTTAGTCATTAACAAGAAAAGCTTTGTCATGTTCTGCTCCACACAAATTCTTTACTTGGCAGAACTTCAGCAAAAATACTTCATAGTGATTACTTGTTTCCATATTGTTTTAAATGGTAGTTTAAAAGTTCAGTATCTTTTCATTATTTCTACAAAATTTACCTGTTGGGAACATTCAGATAAAAAGTACTGACTTGCTCTGTGCTTATCATTGCACCATTGTGGAGTATCAACTTGCATTTTAAAGCAGTAAATTCACAAAATTACATTATGTTTATAGTTGTCATCAAAATATAAAAGGGAACATTAATCTTCCAGAATTTAATTTTGCCTGAATTTTAATTCCACTCTTTATTACCAGGGGGATTTATAGAATTTGTTGTTAATATATCTGACTTCACAAAATTTATGCTTGAGAAAATGATATGCTACAATACTAAAGTAATTTTCTAGCTTATAGTTTTAGTATTGTCCTCTTATTTTCTAATAATTTACATACAAGCATTATGGTACTAAATTTATGTCTCTATTCAGCAGAAGTGTTATGCCTGCAATATTTCCACCCTCAACTGATCTCTTCAGAAAGAATGCCTTTATATAACAGAAGGTGGAGTTCATATTGTGTTAACACTACTCTGGCCCCTTGGAGAAAATCGGCATTACTAGTCACTCCTGTGTCATCTCCCTCAGTTCTCTGGATAATGTGAGGAGTGCTCATGCCTTACAACAGAGGGCTAGATCACTTAGACAGTTGTGGTGGTGGTGGTGGGAATGGTGAGTTAATAAATATCCTCATCTGAACTAAGGGATTTCCATGTATCAGGAATGGTGATTTTCCAGTCATCTTTATTCCTCTGTCTTTCAGTGACCAAATGTTTTCCAAAACTTGAGAAAATGACCAAAGTGTATGAAGTGAAGGTGTGTTTTCTTGTCAGGAAAACAGCAGATCAGATCGCAGAAAACACATTCCGAGATCTGGTCTATTTTCATCCAAATAGATTCGTGGAATTAAGCAAAAACCAATTTCTTCCTGGGGTCTGAGATAGATAAAAAAAATAAATCCATGTCAAATTAATATTATTAATGATTATTATTATTTTATTCTAAGCATTTGTATAGCACCAGCTGTGTACCTGGCACTTTACAGAACAATGAGATAGACGCAGTCCCTGCCTACGGCTTACAATCAAATAGACTCGGAGGGTGAAGACAAGGAGAGGGGACATAGGGAGAGACAAGGGATAAATTACATTCAAGCAGATGCGAAGTCTCTGGTGCACGTGCTTGGCTTGGTTGCAGTTAGACAGGAATCAATGGGGAGGGCAGACAGTAAGTATTGAGAGGGAAGTTCTAACACGTGGCGGGAAAGGAGACGAGGAAGAGGTGGGTTTTGAGGAGGAATTTGAAGGTGTGGAGGGAGGAGGCAAGGCGGATGTGGGCAGGGAGGGGGTTCCAGGCATGGGGGGCAGCTAGGGAGAAGGGACAAAGGCGGTTAGGTGAGCAGGGGAGACGAGGGAGAACAAGGGAGGGGACAGGGGAACAGCGGAGAGTGCGTGCAGGAGTGTGTTAGGAGATAAGGACTGAGAGGTAAGGGGGAGCCAGGTTGTGAAGGGTTTTGTATGTAAATACCAGGAGTTTATGAAGGATGCGTGCGGAAAGGGGGAGCCAGTGAAGTGAGGAGGAGAGGCTGCACGTGGTCGAAGCAACGGGCCGAGTGGATGATCCTAGCAGCGGAGTTTTGGATGGAAATAAGGGGGGACAGATGAGAGCG
>QEPC01006430.1:7753087-7766372 GCA_003113815.1 Sphenodon punctatus | reverse complement strand
ACACCCCACAAAAAGATTATATAAAGGAAGCCAGAAACCAGCATCTTTCCAGATCAGAACTGAATTTCACTAGCATTGGCTGTGAGGTTCATGGTCCTCAATAAACACCCTTTGTGCTTCACTGTGCCTTGTCTTGCCTCCTGTGTCCTTGGGCTGCTGGGTCCCCCTTCCCCTTGGCCGCTGGGCTCCTGCCCCCTCCCCCTCCTGGTGGGTTGGCCGTGCTGGTCCCTTACCTCCCCCTCCTCCTGTGCGCCCGACCATCTGGGGGGTTCCCTGTCCCCCCCTGGTGTGTGCCTCCCTCTGCCCCCCTGCTCGGCTCCCCTTTGTTGTGTGGGTGTGCTGCTTCGTTTGTGTGTGTGCGCTTCTCGTTTTGAAGTGCATGCACCTTCAGTGCTGCGGCTGCTGTTTGCGAGCACTGCTGCTCCCTCCACACCTTCCTTCATGTTTCCCTTCCCTGGGCGTGGCCCTCCACCATCTTTGGCTTCGTTTGCCCTCCGGCGCCCATGTTTGCATCCGCGTAACCCCGGTGCCTTGCGGGGCTCCCACCGTGGTTCTCGCCACCACATCACATCTGTTCGGTTCCCCCAGCCCGTGTTCTCTCCGGCTGGCCCAGGGCGGTGGTGCCACCCCTGTCACGTCTGTTGGGGCCACGCGTCTCACCCCGGCCCACGGTGAAGCCATTCACACCGGGGTGGGATTCACTATGGTGGATTTCACCGTGTCACGTCTGAAATCACCCTAGGACTCTTAGGAAAACACAAATAGTTGTTTATGGTAAGAGGGTGCTAAGAGAAGGCTCCCGTAGTGTGCCCTATGGTTAGTAAGCATATTGTAATTTTATTTTAATTTTATTTTTAAATAATGTCTACTGTATTTGTACTTTTTTTAAAAGAAGAATTACTCTGTCCTATCTATTACTTTTTAAGCCCTCATAAAAACAAAACAAAAAAGAACAACAGAGATGGGGCAACCCTATTGTCCCATGTTGAGTTTCAATGGGAGTCCTGATAGGCCCCTTGATAAGAACACACCCAATGCAACATCTGTCTCGTTCTGAGAAAAAATGCATCCTGGAGGCCTAAGCATTAGATTTCCAAAAGGTGCTTTTATTGACAAAATAGAGAGCCATTAGAAGCCATTGCGATATCTGTCTGGTTTCAACACTGTTTTGAGAAACTGCTGCAAGAAAGAAAAAAACACACACACACACACACACACACACACACACACACACACACAAAATGCAGCCTGAACGCAGATAGATTTTCAAAATGTGGGTCTTGTTTAACAACATTTAGCTTTATTTATAGATTCTTGTAACTTTAGGCTTACAGGTAGCAGGTTTTTTAAAAAAAGTTTTATAATGACGTTTTAAAATTATGGTTTGTACCAATTCTAATATGCGTTTATCCCCCTGCTTCACGAGCCCATCCCAACACAGTTTCTGGATCCTGAAAGGATTCAACTTTACAAAACAGCAATAGAGTCAGGTTAAAAGTGTCCTGGGTCATACAAAGATAGTTTAAAGAATAGGCTAGCATCATTTGAACGTGATAGATAGATTGTAAGCACAGGTTATCACAAATGACTTTAAGTTTTCTGTTCCTGTCCTCAGAAGTCCATGTCACACAATATTGGGCCATTTGGCCTGGAGCGTTAAAAACACACCTCTCACAATCAGAAAATCGCTTTTCTCTAAAACATTGTTTTAGAATTCCATAGACACATGCTCTCACTATAGGTCTCATGGTTGATTTTCGTTTCGTTAGCTGAACACAGTCTGTCTCATTCAGTTCCAGATCCAATTGTCTCTGCAGTGTAATATGTGGGGGGGTGTCCCCATCTTTCCTCTCAGGGCAATGGCAAGTAGGGCCTTCCACCTTCTTTTCATCAGCAGAGTCTGGAGAGCTTTCAAACATTTCCTAAAAGCAATTTTTGTTAAAAAACCCTATGAGTTAGCAGTCTTTTTACAAAACAATGTTTTGTGACAGTCAATCCCATTACACCTCTAGACACACAAACCCCTTTTAATCACCCTGAAAAATCTTTCTTACCTGTGAATTTTGAGCTGGGGGTATCCCTTCTTCTATCACCTCTGGAAAAACCAAAGACTCCGCAGGGCTGGGCACTCCCATTGCTTCATCATAAACAGGAGTGCTAAAAAGAACCTTGGCCACAGGTTTTCTCTCAACATCCTCGTCCTCTGAACTGGAAATATAGTGGTTTCTGTATAACCATCTCACTACCTCTGGAGGCTTAGTCAACTCCATAGGCCTCACAGGTGTTGTATCAGCATGGAAAACCATTGCAGTTTTTCCATGTAACTGGTAGCGATTGGCTTCCTGTTCTCTGTATCAGAAAATGGCGGTCCCCTCTTTCATACCCCTAGGGGGTCGGACTACAGCTCCACAAACCTTTCCGATTGGTCGCGGGTGGCGTGGTGAGCGGTTTGAGACCCCCTTCAGTCAATTCCAACTGCGCACACACACCCTTTTGCCCCCTAGGTCCGATCTCTGCAATGAGGCAGGTTAGAATGACAAAACCTTGCTGATTGGTTGAACTCACACTCCTGAGTCGTTTAAACCCTCACATGACCCTCTTTCTGCGATTCATCCTACCCCAGAGACTCCAGTCCCATTGAACCCAATTGTCACCAAGACGGAGTGCGTTAGGATGACGAATCCTATACTGAATGGTTAGGATGACGAATCCTATACTGAATGGTTCAGCTCACTCAGCTGAGCTCGTAGAGGGGTTACATGACCCAATAGCTGCAATTCACCCTACCCCAAACCCCACACCATAAAGTTGCTCCGATCCTCACAAAACCCATACCTACTGATCCATCTCACTCTCCTGAGTTCATAGAGGCATTGCACGGCCCTCTTCAAAGGACCTTGTGGGTTCAGGGAGGCTATAACCTTCAGTTCCAGCCACCCTGTCCCAGAAGCAGAGCCCCCAAAGTCAAGCATCAGGTCTTCTGGTTTCAGGGGGGCAGGAACCTTTGCTTCCCGCCTCCCTGACCCAGAAGCATTACCCCCTTCTGCGTCACTTCCACTTACCCATGTCACTTTCATTCCAAGGATGCAGTTATGGCCCCCAGGAGGGCGGGACTTTCGCTGACGTAGGACCCCATGTGACCTGTCAAACTGATCATTAACAGTTTGATGACTATTGTCCCCCTTCCTACTCTCCTTCCTCTTTCCTCTCAGACTTTTATTCCTGGCTTTCCTGCTTCCTCGCCCCTTCTTCCCCTTCCCTTATCCTTGGGGACTTTATCTTCCATGTCAGGGACTCCTCTGACTTCCATGCTTACTAGCTTCTTGCCCTAACCTCCTCATTTGGTCTCCAGCTATGACCTCTCCTACTCATCATCATGACCACTGCCTTGATCTGATCTTTTTATCCAACTGCTCTCTCTTAGCCCTCTCCACCTCTGTTCTTCCTCTCTCTGACCATCATCTACTCACTTTTACACTCACTTAACCACTCTTCCCCTAAGCCTTAACAAACCACCACAAACATAATTAGAAATCACCAGGCTGTCCTCTCGGCTACTACTGTCTCATCTCTCCCCTCACCCACAACTCATTGGAGTCCGTTGATGACACACTTTCCTGTTAAAACAATGCACTCGCTTCTGCTTTGTATACTCTTGCCCTTTCCCCATCCTATCAGGTTTGCCAAACCCCAACCTTCTCTCACTCCCCAAGTTTGTTTCCAACACTCTCCACTCTCTCTCACTCTATGTAAAATCCAGCCCTCATGCTGACTTCCTGCACTTCAGATTCATGCTCACATCCTTCAGCTCAGCTATTGCCGTTGCTAAGCAGGCCTACTACATCGACCTGACTGACTCCTGTGCCTCCAACCCCTGCCATCTCTTTGCCACTAAGGGTGTGCATTTAGTTTTTATTACAACAACAAAAATGAAAATGTCATTTTAATTTTTGTTGTTGCAATAATGAAAA
The DNA here is from genome assembly GCA_003113815.1 of Sphenodon punctatus. Classification (NCBI taxonomy): domain Eukaryota; kingdom Metazoa; phylum Chordata; class Lepidosauria; order Sphenodontia; family Sphenodontidae; genus Sphenodon; species Sphenodon punctatus. Next base: position 7,762,401 of record QEPC01006430.1, on the reverse strand, counting down.
CAAAACAAAAATAATGAATTTTTTGTTTTTGTTGTTTTTGTTATTTGGGGGTAATTTCTGGTAATTTGGGCCAATTCCAGTAATGCTGATATACCAGAAATTACAGAAAAATATCGATAATACCAGAAATCACAAATGACCAATCTCCCCTCTTTTCAGCGCTGTTGTAAAATGTGGCTGTTTGCCTGGCTTTTGATGAGGAGGATGGGGGTGGGGGTGGGGTGGGGTTAGGTCGGTGGGTGGTAGGGATATTTTAATCCTCCCTGTTTTGGGCATTTTAAATTCTGTTTTTATTGTCGATTGTAGGCTGCCCAGAGCTGCCTGTGGCAGAATGAGTGGGGTAATATATTTTTTTAAACAAACAAATAAATAAATAAATAAAATTAAAATAATGAAAACTACAACAAAAATAAATAGAAATGAAAATGAATAACAAAAAAATAACAAAAATTGTTTCATTTTTATGACAACGAAAACAATTTGTTTTCCTCTGTTCACCCCGATTTGCCATCCTCACCTCCCTCCTCAAACTACCTCCGACTCACTCTCCTCTTCCCAGACACTAGCTAACTTCTTCCATGAGAAGTTTCACAAGCTCTGCCTCGAGATTTTCTGCTAAGCCCCCTTCATATCCCTCCCCTCCTTTTCCTCCCCTTCCATTAACCCTTGCCATCTTCTCTTCTTTCTCTGAAGCAACAGAAGAGGAAATTGCCCACTTTCTCTCCTCCTCCAAACGTACCATTTGTTCTTCTGACTCAACCCCCACCCACTTTCCTCAGTTCTATCTCCTCTGCAGTCATCCCCTCCACCTGTCACATCCTCAGTCTATCACTTTTCACAGCAACTGTTCCTGCCACCTCTGAACGTGCTGTGGTCACACCACTATTACAAAAAACCTTCACTGGATTCTACTTGCCCTATTAGGTATTCCACTGTCTTCCTCCTTCCCATTGCCTCCAACCTGCTAGAGTGTGCCATTCAGGTCTGTTGCTTTAACTTTCTTGCGACTCAGGCCATTCTTGATCCTCTCCAATCTGGTTTCTGCTCTCTTCATTCCACAGAGACAGTCCTTGTCCAAGTCTCCAGTGACCTCATGGCCAAGGTCAGGATCCATTGCTCTTATCCATCTTAACCTATCTGTTGCTTTTGACACTGCTGATGACCGTCTGCTTCATAACACTCTGTCTTCCTTTGGATTCTAGGACTCAGTCCTATCTTGGTCCTCCTCTAACCTCTCCCACTGTACATTTAGTGGAATCCTGTGGTGGATCCTCCTCCACTGCTATTCCACTACCAGTTGGTGTTCTCTTCTGGGTTCTCTTCTGGGTCCTCTTCTCTTCTCTCTTTCCATTCCTTTGTTAATCTGATCTCCTCTCTAGCTTCCAGTGCCATCTTTATTCTGATGAGTCGCCTCTCTGCACCAGAACTGAAGCCACTTTCAGACATGCCCCCTACCCCGGCACATATTCTGGCTGGGGGGGGAATGTGCAGCCAGAATATGCGTGAGGATCGGCCAGTCTGAAAGCCCCCCTTTACTGGCAGACACACGCAGGGATTCAGAGCAGGAAACTGAGCTCTGAATCCCTGCGCATCTCTGCTGGCAAAGCCGCACGGGAGGCCTCAGTCTGAAAGTGGCCTCAATCTCACACAGAATCCAGTCCTAAATCTCAGCTTGCCTATCTGACATCACTGCCTGGATGTCTCACCAGCACCTGGGAAAGACAGAAGTTCTTAACTTTCCTCTTAAACCCACTTCCCTCCCCTCTCCCCCTCTATCTCTGTGAAGAACACCATCATACTTCCTGTCTACCTAGCCCACAACCTTGGTGTCCTCTTTGATTCCCCCGTCTCCAAATCCAAAGCATTGCTAAAATTTGTCATTTATTTCTTTATAACTTTGCCAAAATCTATCCCTTCCTTTCTGAAAACACTAGCAAAATGCTTATCCATTCTCTCATAACCTCCCACTTTCTTGGAGGCCTCCTGCTGAAAAATCTATCTCCAGTACAGTCTACTAAAAATTCAGCTGCAAGACTCACCTGCCTTGCACACTGATACAACCATGTAACCCCTCTCTTCAAGTCACTACACTGGATTCCCATCCACTTCTGCATGCAGTTTAGTCATCTTCTACTCACTTATAAAAGTCTTCACTCTGCAGCCCCTCAGTACCTCTCCTCCCTTATCTCGCCCTACACCTTTTTTCATGACCTTGTTTCATTAGGCAAGATGCTCTTATCTGTACCTTTCTCTTCCATCGCCAACTCTGTGCCTTTCACCTCGCTGCAGCATATGCCCAGAACAATCTTCCTGAGGTGGTGTGTCAGACCTCCTCCCTTTCCATAGCAACCCTGGGCTGGGCAGTTGGTTTAAAAGTGCCCTGCCAGGTGTGGGGTGAAAACAGACATGACGCTAACTCCACTTTAACATGGCTTTAACGTTTTTTGATGCATGTCGAAGGGCTGTATTGGTGTACTATGCAGCCCTGAAAAATGCATAAGAAATGTTAAAGTGGAGTTAGCATCATGTCTGTTTTCACCCGTGGAAGCAGAGCAGGCTGAACTTGCTTTAGGGCAGCCCCACTGGTGGCACTTGGGAACAGTCTGGGGTGCCACTGGTGGAGCAGGACAGCCAGATCCAGGGCAGTGGCCTGAAGCGGAGCTGCTCTCTGTCTGATGGGTGGACTCATGCTTCAGCTCATGCCCGGCTGGCCATTGTCCCTGGTAGCACCACAGAGTTGCAGGTGTCACAGCTCTATCATGCAGGGAGGGGGCCATGTGGGCAGACTGCAGGCTTGGGAAACCATCGGGTCTGTTTAAAGTGGACCCAGACAGGGCTACAAGCAAGTAAACATAGGGGTGCACACCCAGAGCAGTTCCAGGGGCAAGCAGCCTCCATATCCATCTGTTTACACCCAACGTGACATGAAGCTTAGAAAGATATCTCTGAAAATTGGTACTTTCAAAATAGCAGCCAGTTATGGGGCTGATTCTAACCCTGCGTGCCATACACATGCTATGCACATAGTGTGTATGACCCCACCTACACCCCCACTATGGAGACTATGGCATGCACACACATAAGCCACAAGGGCAAGGGTTTAGGATCGGTCATAATGACTTTTGCACGCACTAATATTCAACATCTTTCCAATCCAAGCTCAAAGAAATGAAATGGAGTGCTAAAAATCACACATGATTTCTGGAACATCAGTCAACTTTTTTCCTTTATGAAACCATGTTGTATTCTGATTCTGAAGTTTGGTAATAGTCATGTACACAATGAAGTAAAATAAGGAGGAAGTTAGTTGATGGTGCTGTGCTTATTTAAAAAAATTAGGTTTGATAGGTAAACTTTGGTAACAGAAAATAAAATAATAAACATTTGCTGGCTAAATACAGTTTAGCAACAGCATTTCATTTTAGAACCCAGGATAGCTTTATTCCTTTACTCTTTGGGTGATTTTAGACATTACGAGCCTCCCTTTTACCACAGTCAATCCCCTGTGGTGGAGGAAGGCCCGTAACATCTAAAGGAGTTCCTGCCAGATGTTCACCCCAGTGAAACTGCAGCGGGAATCCAAATAACCACCATTCCAGAAGGGAAGCTGGCCTCACCTCCGGAATGGTGGTTAGCTGGACCACGGTCCAGAAACAGTGGAAAGTAACGTCTGTTACCTCCACCAAGTCTGGAGTATGGTCCCGGCCACAATCCAGGAATGGGCGCAGTTGCCGGATTGGCCTCTGCGCCTGCCCGTCTCCAGGAGGGAGAGTGGCTGGCCAGCTGGGGGAGTGTGGTGGGCGGGGCTGTGCGGTCGCATGTTGCGCCGCACAGTCCCTCCCCCTCCCCGATCCCCAAGTGGAATCAGGCCAGCACGTCTAAAGGACGGCTGGCCTGATTCCTGTCCGGGATCCGAAATGGATCCCAGACTGTGGTAACAAGGGAGGCCGGTACGTCTAAAATCACCCTTTAGCTGTACATTACAAATAAGATATTGCCCCAAATTGGCACTCCTTCCTGGTATGCAATCCAATGAATCTCTGTTTGAATGCTCTCACATCTACTTACACAACAGAATAAAACATAAATGCCATGGAATATTCCAGAACTGTATAGTGCAATTAAAATATAATTGAACCGACTCATTTAAAAGCCCTACCAATTTTAAATATTGCTCAGGTAACTGTTCAAGCAAAAGTAATATAAATGTATTTGGGATCTGCAAATGATGGTGTTCTCATATCAGGGTGCACATTTTAATGAAGAACAAATGATTCTTCATTAAATATTTTTAAGCATATAATTACTGGTGGGGGTGTAATTAAAAAGTCAACATTTACCCATAGTTACACACAATGGTTTATCAGAAACCACAATTAGTTTTTATTCTAAATGTAATTCAATTCAATACTGCCATACATCAGATAATAAATGTATGGGTAAATGTGGTCTTTTAAATGGCAACAAGGGTGGCAAATTTCACACTGAACTATTCACACTTTTATTTAAAATCTGGAAATTTAGTAGCCCATAGACAGCTTTAGCATTTCTACTGTACAGTATTTTGCAAGCTGTAACTGCCTAAAGATTCAATACTGAATTTCTCTTTCTTTTCCTTTTTTTTTCTTTTTATACAAATCTAATGAAGTCACAAAGAATATAGAGTAATTTTAGCTACTGGTAAAATAAGGATGTGAAATGTATCTGTAGGGCAGGTTTTTGCACTTTGATGGCTGCCTTCACTGACTCTTATCTGACTTGTAAGTGTAGATGATAGCTCATAAGAAATTACATTTTTCCCTTGCACATCTGTGACCTTAAATTGTCTGCCACCTACAAAAATTGAGAATTCTAAACTGAAGGTCAAACCTACATTTATGTAGATACAGCTTATGTCAAACAAGCTTGTTGGGGGGGAAAATACAGTGTCTATACCTTTCTAAAGCAAAGATATGTTCTAAAATAATGGGGCTATTAGCAGTGTTATTTGGCTGAAATAATCTGTTTCTCATTCCCCAATAAGCCTCCTTGTACATTCTTAAATTAGAGCACAAAGTAAGGAAATGCCATGAGATTTATTTAAAACTTACAAAAGCATGTTGGTAGACTGCTCCCTTTTACTTAGTTAATTTCAGGATATTGTCCCCTTGAGTTGTTTTATAGTGTGCTTGGCTCTGTTATTTAATGCAAAGTGTTGGCTTTCAGATGCTGACCTTGCAATCATTTTACTGAACTATGTCATCTTCAAAAATGGATGTGTCAACACCCATAAACTAAGTGAAATTTAAAACAATCGGTATGGTAGTTTTCATTGCAGTCTGCAGCGGTGTGAAAACAATAGTAAAACAGGAATGATGCCTACGCTGTTTAGTGAAGTGACTGTTGGATGTGTTCAGAGAAAGCACAGGAAGAAAGAACACCAAAGAGCCAAATTATGGCTGGTTCTTTTAAGCGTGGACATTGTTTGTTTAGATTTGCACAAGGAGACTTTCTGTGCACTCTGTCAGCCACATTTGGGTGGGGAGACAAATGACTCATTGCAGATCTCATGAGTTTAGATACATCCTTAAAGCCTTGGCTGCTGAAATTCTAAAACCCCAAGCTCTCACTTTTTAAAAAGTGCCTGCCTTTCTAGCCTTTGTAGTTTCAAAGAAAAGCTCAAAAGCTAAAATGTCCCCTGAACGCTTACAAACCAGAAGACAAAGAAAAAGAAAAAAATAAACCAAAAATATAAAAATCCTTGTGACTTTTAAGCAAATCTCATAAATCTGGGGTGTGGGAAGAGACTGCATCATGTGTCCTGTACACGTTAGGCTGGCACCCTTGCTAGTTTAACACCTCGCTGAGGTTAGCTTTCTGAAAGAGGGTGTGACGGTGAAACACAAAGGTGAGCTGACTACTCCACATCTCTTTCGCACCAGTCAGCTTCACTAGGTCCAGTTTCGTAAGGAGAACAGCCTTTCCTTGTAAGTGAGTTCTTGAGTTTCTGTTTCAGCATGTGCTCTTCCAGAGAAGATCCCATTGAGTTTGCTTGTACCCCTCTGGTGTCCACCATTACACTGTAGTCCCAACTCATGCCCATCTAGCAGAGTTTCTGGTTTAACACTACACACTAGTCTCAAACAAAGAATTGGTGCTTAATTTGCTCAGTAGTAATGTTGTGTTCTTACTACATTGCATGGGGGCATTAGGAAGTCTTTTACCATATCACTGCTCCTCAACTGATGTTCTATAATACCCCGATGGACTTTTTGAACATATGTGTCTCTAATATTAAAAAAGGAATAAGTAAATAAATAATACATACTACTATATGGCTCTGTCTGTATAGCTCTGAGATTTGTTTAACTATTTCATATAGCTTCCATATTGGACTTTTACTACTATATCCCACTGATTTACAGCTCATGCATCTACATTGACTTCAAGCTCCAGTGTAACAGCAGTGCCATAACCTCTACAACATTCAAAAGAGTAGCTATTGGAAGATAAATCGCCGGCTGCCTAGGGGTTACTTATAATGAAGCACTGGAATCCCTTAGAGGTGTTATCAAAGAACTAAACTAGCATTAAATGCCTGGTATCTTGGAATCTATCACTATTGTCATTAAAAGTTCTCTTTCAGCCTGTCAGATTGAAGCAGCAGGAGCTCAGGGCAAGTTATAATGCAACTAGTATTTAATATTAACAGCTGAACACCTAGTGGTATAAAATTCCACAATAAATGTAAGTACACAGCATGTAGGTTCATGTCTACTAAAGCAAAGCTGTCAGTAACCCCGAAAACAAGCCATTTTGGGAAGAGAAATTGCACATACACAATGGCATAACTGAAAATGCTTACACCAGGGACTTCAAATATGCGCAAATATTGGCTTTGCAGGCAAAATAGCCAGTAACTACAATGAATTCTCAGAGATACACTGCAGTAATAATTAACCCTGTTGATGGGCTTTTCATCACACTGTTTTAAATACTAACTAATAAATCCTCAAAACATATCACGAAAGGTTTCAGGTTGTTATCCCTTTTTCAAAAGCTGTTGAAAACTCAGACTGAATGATTAATGTTATGACCAAACTTGCCAATGCAATGTAGCAAGTTCATTGAGGGCTGAGAGGCCCCTGACTCTCTGTCCTTGGAAAGACAGCCAGTGGGTGACAATAATCATGGATCCTTTGGATAGCCCATTTTACAAATGGATGCTTTAATTGTAGATCTTTTTTTATTGTGATGTTAGCGTTCACCACACAAAAAGTGAACATGGAAAGTCAATTTCATATGCCTGTTAATCACAAAGAACTCAGCTCCACAGCCATTTTTGAGGTTTTTTGTGCCATATTATGGCCACAGAACCACTGTGCTCGGACATACAAACATCACAGGAAGTACTTTAGCAATCAGTGTCCAGTACTTGTAAGGCCTCAGTGGGTGAGAGAGTGTAAGGTAAGATGCAGCTCATTTGAGGAGGAAAGAAAACACCGGTTGAGGTTTTTATTCCCAAGCAGTAGCGGGAGACATAGGAAAGGCTTGGGTCCATGCGTTTCCAAGCAAGACAGGGGAACCCTAATGGCACATTTGCATGGAAATGTTTAGCATGGAAAAAACCTTGTCCCCACCTTATTTGTGGAGATTTAGTTCACACGATGTACTGGGCGTGATGTAGATCAATTCATAAAAGTTAAGCCAGAAAAGTAAGGCTTGACATTCCTGCGAAATCCATCTCCTGCATTTCCCTTATCATGTGAAGGCATTCATACACATATCAACCAGCCTTAATTGCTGCAAAGCAGAATAGAGGAGATTTCCCCCCTCAGGACAATATAGTACTGATTAACACCCCCCCCCCCCAAACCACTCCAAACCCAGATAATAATGGGACACCAATTATGGGACACATCAGTTTTGAGGTGGGAGGGAACATGGGAACAATGAAAATGTGGGAATCCAAACTCCCACAACAAAGAATACATCAAGGAGAAGGGTCTCCAATGAACCCATGTAAAGGCACCCTAAGAGTCAGCTGATGGAGGAAGAAGGAGTTGGCACTAGGGTCCTGGATTCTACACTGGTCTAACAGTTGTCTGGGACTGGAACCTTTTAAACAAGGCATGGATTGGTGAAAAGACATGTTCTATATATCCCTTAGCATGTCCAAAGTTTGAGTTTTTTTTGAGGCATAGAACAAAATCTGAAAATAAGCCTAACCCTGAGTTTCAGAGTTTATAGTTGCTCAGTTCTGGCAACTAAATTCAAGGAAGGGCTGAGCCCCAGGAAATATTCCCAGTAGAAGTGTGCATCCTGAAGTGTGAAAGACAGGAAAATGCCAATTTGGGGGGCAGAAATGAAGGCAAGATAGAGCCTGGATGGGTTATTTGGCTTTCATTAGTGAGTTTCCTACCCTGGCCCCTGCTTTGGTCATCACAGGTCAATCACAAGCTGCTTTCTATTCAGCTGTAGAGAGGCAAGGTGGTCCAGTGGTTGGGGTGCTAGTCAGAGACTAGAGTTCAGTTCCCTGCTCTGGCAAACTCTGAGGTAGGGGCATGGCTTCGGAGGCAGACTTGGGCCTTGCCAACTCTTTGTTTACTTTTTTTTTTTTTTTTAACAAATGAAGTATTGTTGAAGCCAGGACCCCTCAAACATGGGCCCAGGGTAAACTGCACCTTTTGGCTCCTCCCTCTGTTCTCTGGGCAGCCCTGCCCCAAGCAGTCTGATTCCACAGTGAGTGCTTTTAGACAGATCGGACAACAGCTCCACCTCTGCTCACAGGCAGAGCAGTCTGTCCCTTTTCCAGCCCCGCTTGTGGTGCTCCGGAGCACCGCCAGCAGACCAGGATGCCCAACCCCAGGCAGAGACAGAGCTTCTGTCCACCTTCTTGGTGGACGGCCACTGCACAGCTCTGCTTTTGCTCGGGGGTTGCCCTGGGCCAGGGGCGTAGCAAGGTTGAGAAGGGCCCGGGCTCAAGTCTCTGTTATGGGCCCCCTATGTGCGTGCGTGCGTGCGTGCAAAGCACGTGCACGCTCCAAAACCCCAAAGTGGGCGGGGATTAAGGGATGGGGCGGGGCCTGCTGACAGCTTCTAAATATACAAAATCCAGCAGCTAGGAGTTATAACTGTGGAGGACCCAAGATCAGCCCATAATTATGATCCCCACACCTGCAAGGGTAACTCCCAAGGTAAATAATCAAAAACCCAATCAAAACACCAACAGCGTTCAACAGTTAGAAACATATAATGTATTTTACAACTATAACCTTTGAAAACATGAAATTGACAACAATGAATATAGTCAGGTACATAAAAACTATATGCAC
>QEPC01006430.1:7684010-7746246 GCA_003113815.1 Sphenodon punctatus | reverse complement strand
CATGCACACAACAGGGGAGACAACACAGTCTTACCACACGCAGAGGGGAAAACACGCAGGAATCTCACACACCACAGACAGCACGAGTACTTCCTCAATCACTCTAGACAAGAATGGGAAGGGGGTAAGAGACGTTGCTCCACCAGCTTCCCGTGGCCACACCAAGGCTTAAATACTTCCTGTGGCCAACCAGGAAGCTGGGAGGCAGGGCTAAGGCAACTGGCTATAGCTGGGAGGGGGCATGACACACAGAGAGCAAGCACACAAGGGAAACAGAGGGAGGACAATCCAACACCCTCACAAGCCCACCAGGTGGCGCAGAGCACCGGACAGCCTCTCCAGGGGCCATGGGTTCAAGACCCAGCCCTGACAGCCTAAAGAACTGGTAACTATGACACTGAGAAGATAGATAGATAGAAAACATAGCTTTTTCTTTAAAGTTTTGACTTAGACAATGTACGATGTTCTTTTAATGTCTTTTGTATCATATTGTTCATATTTGTAACTGAATGGGTTTTCCTTTTTGCACTATCTGAAACCTTATTTGAATTTAAGTAAATCTATATGTTTTTATATTCTTTCTGTCTTGAGTCCTCCTTTAAAAATATACTGTCATTACATATACGTACTAAGGAGGGTTTACTCTTACCCACATAGTAGGTGTGATATCAGTTTAACCTTCAGATTGGAAACTAGTATTACCCTATATTCAGGTCAGATTATGTCTGGTTTGAACCACTAAGTACTTTTTCCTTTTTGGGAAACGGAGGCATCTGCGACAGGCCAGTAAGGAGGAAGCTGCAGTAGTCAAGGCGAGAAATGTCTAGAGCATGGACTAGGGTTTTTGCAGTGGCAACAGTAAGGCATGGCCAGATTTTAGCAATATTGTGCAGAGCAAAGCAACAGGATTTAGCAACAGCCTGAAACTGAGGCTTAATGGAGAGGGAGGACTCAAAGATGAATCCCAGGTTATGGGCCTGAGGGACCGACTGGATGGTCACTGCCTCAATGGAAATTGAGAAGGAAGTAGGAGGGGAACATTTGGGGGGAAAGATGAGGAGTTCAGTCTTGGGCATATTAAACTTGAATTGGCGATGAGACATCCAGGCAGAGATGTCAGCAACACAGCCAGCAATAAGAGTCTGGATGGAGGGGGAGAGCATGGTAGTGGTGAGATAGAGTTGCATGTCATCAGCATACAGGTGATACTGGAAGCCGTAGGTTTCAATGAGTTTATCCAGAGAAAGAGTGTAAAGGGAAAAGAGAAGAGAAGAGAAGAGAAGAGAAGAGAAGAGGGCCCAAGACAGAGACTTGGGGAACTCCCACAGAGAGGGGAAGTGATGTAGAGGAGGTACCAGCAAGAAAAACATTGAAGGAGTGATTTGAGAGATACAAAGAGAAACAGTCAAGAACAGTGTCCCAGAAACCAAGGGGGCGTAGTGAATCCAAGAGGATGCCATGATTGACAGTATCAACAAGCAGAAAGATTGAGGAGGACAAGAACAGAGTAGAGGCCCTTAGACTTAGCTAAAAGAAAGTCATCTGTTATTTTGGCAAGGGCAGTCTCAGCTGAATGGAGAGGGCGGATGCCCGATTGAGGGGGTCAAGGGAGGAACTTGAAGAGAGGTAGTCCAGACAGCGCATGTAGGCAGCTCACTCCAGGAGCTTTGAAGTGAAGGGTAGGAGTGAAATAGGGCGATAGCTGGAAGGGTCAGAGGGGTCAAGAGTATCCTTCTTAAGGATAGGGGAGACACTAGCATGTTTGAAGGCCAATGGAAATGACCCAGTAGAGAGTCTCCGACTGATGAAGTGCAGCAGAGAAGACGCAGCAGTGGGGGCAATCAACGTTAGGAGACAGGGGTGTAGCTACCATGGAGCGAGGGGTCTCACTTGAGCTCAGGCCCCAGACTTGGAGGGGGCCCTTTTGCAAGCAATCTGAGCACTGCTAGGAAATTTTCAGCATGGGTGGAGGAGGGAGCATAGCTAGCACCAGGGCCAGCCTCAGGCATGTGCCACTGCACATGGCCCCGGAGCCATCTGGGTCCCCACACTTGCCTGGCTGGGTGGCAGGCTGCAGCCTGCTTCTCCCCCAATAAATTATTCTGCCTCCCCTCCCTGGATCCAGTCCCCATCCCTCACCTGCCTCTGCCTCCTAGTAGTGCTCCAGCAGCAGCTGCAGCAGCAGGGACACCTGGACAGGCTGGGAGATAAAACTGTTTGTTTACAAACAACTCCTCCCCACGTTAGTGATCAGAAGATTGTTACCTTGTAAAGAAGGTTCTTCAAGATAGATCCGAACATTCTCACAACTGAGTTGTGCACGCTCACCCTATTCAAATAATAGACCACGTAATGGTCTCAAGCTCCTCTAGTATAAAAAGCACTCTCCCCCTCAGAATGACAGTTCCTTCCAACCCTGTCTAGGAATATAAGAAAAACAATTCCACGTGGGGCTGGAAGGGTGGGTATTGTGAGAATGTTCGGAGCCATCTCAAAGAACCTTGTTTACAAGGTAGCAGCCTTCTGTTCTTCGAGTGGCTCTTCTCAGGCCATTTTTACATGGCTCCACTGGGTGGGGGGTCCGTGGGCACGCTGGTGCGTGAGCGGGGCATGCACACGGCTGCACACGCATTCCCACTCAACCCCCCCCACTCATCCACACCCGCGGAGTAACCGCTGTTTCCCCCAGTTGCTCTGTGCATGGGGACGAGTGGGGGGTGAGTGGGGATGCGTGTTAGGTGGGCACACGCATCCCCACTCACCATGGGCACGTGCACCACATCATTCAAACGGGGCTCCTCCACCCATGAACACGCAGAAATCTGCATGTTCATGGGTGGGAGAGGCCCGTGTAAAAAGGGCCACATTCTCACAAGTGTCTTACTTATATTACCTTAGGTAGGAATTTAGGTTGTAAAGCAATATCTATTCTACCTTGGAAAATCTGCAAATATGGTTCTGAGATTATTAAGGCTGCTATTTCGCTAACTCTTCTTAATGAAGTTATTGCTAACAGGAATACTGTCTTTAAACCTGTACCCCATAACCAGTTCATTTTAGGCCCCACATCAAGACTTTGCACATGGCCTCAAAAACCCTGGGGCCGGCCCTGGCTAGCATGCCATCCTGGCCCACTCTGAAAATGTCTCAGTGGGCACTCATGTTGCTTGCAAAGGGCCCTGCCAAAAAGAAAATTTTCAGTGTGCGTGGGAGTGGAGGGCTAACCCCATCCCCACCCACTCTGAACTTTCTGGCAGGGTTGCTACTGCTGGGAGCTGGGGGAGCTTTTGTGGGTAAACTCACTCCAGAGATTCCACCCCACTGCTCTCATGGAGGCCCATAATTGGGTCCTGAGCCCAGGCACACCACAGTCTTGCTACGCCCCGGTTAGGAGGTGAGAGGGGATGGGGTCAAAGGGACAAGTGCAGGGGTTGGATGAAGAGAGGAGGGAGGTGACCTCATCAAGAGAAGCTGGGGAGAAGGAGAAGAGAAGAGAGGCAGGAGGGGGAACATCAGGGAATGAAGTGGAGGAGGGAGAGGGTTGAGAAGCAATTGCAAGGTGGAGTTTATCAATTTTGTTGTTGAAGAAATTGAGAAGATCCTGTGCGGGGAGTGACGAAAGTGGAGGAGGACAGGGAGGCTTCAGAAGGGAAGTAAATGTGGAGAACAGATTATGTGGGTTGCGAGAGTGGGATTCAATTAACGTGGTATAATAGTGGTCTTTGGCAAGGGAACGGGCATCGCTAAATGCAGAGAGCGCAAACCTGAAGTGGAGAAAGTCAGCAAAGTCACGATACTTCCACCAGTGGCTCAAGAGGAGGATATGAGGTGGCGAATGGTAGGGGTGAGCCAGTGATGTGGATTTATGCGACAGATAGGATGGCAGGAGAGGGGAGCGTAGGAGTTAAAGGGATGATTTGAAGATGGAGACAGCAGAGTCTAGGCAGGTGATAGAGGCAACAGATGAGAGATGGGGGAGAGAGAAGAAGCAAAGTCAAGATGGTCAATGGATTGAAGGTCATGGAAAGAATGAGAGGTTGAGAAGGCAAGGAGGAGTGAGTGGGAAAGATGGAATGAAGCAAGGTGATGGTCAGAGACAGGAAAGGCATCAAAGGAGAGATCCAAGAGAAAGCAGTTTTTAGACAATATTAGGTCATGGGAGTGGCTGTCATGGTGCATTGGGATGTCCATCCAGAGGCGAAGGTCAAGAAAAGAGGTCAGAGAGAGGAAGCAGGATGTAGCGCTGAGAGAGGGGGTGTCCACATGGATATTGAAGTCTCCAAGAATGAGGGTGAGAATATTATCATTGGAAAGAAAGTAGATAAGCCATGCATCAAAGTCAGAGAGAAAAGTGGTGGGAGAGCCTGGGGTGATGGTAGATGACAGAGACATGGAGCTGGAGGGGCAAGTAGAGCTTTAATGCAATGGGCCTCAAAGGAAGAGAAGGAGTGAGAGGGAGAGGGAGCAAGGGGTTGGAACTGACAAGATTTGGCGAGGAGCAGGCCAACACTAACACCACGACCTTCAGAGTGTGGCGTGCGGGTGAAGGTGAGACCACCAAGAGCGAGGGCACCAGGAGTGGCAGTGTTACAGGGGAGAATCCAGGTTTCAGTAGGGGCAAGGAGATGGAGAGATCGGGAGAGGAAGAGGTCATGGATGAAAGCTACTTTATGTATGGAAGAGTGGCAGTTCCACATGGCACAAGAGAGAGGCAGTTGAGTTGGGGGGAGATAAGGAATGGGGATTAGATCTGGGGAGGGCGGTGGCAGGAGCAGGGGGGAGGATTGTGGGGGTAGGGATGTGGGGAGGTAGAGGTGTACGATGGTAGGGGGGAGGAATGTTGCTCCAAGGGGGAGTTTTGAAGTCAAGGAGGAAAGGAGGAGAAGGGATGAGAGGTACAAGGAAGCAGACCAGATAGTAGCTGCAGGAGGGCAGGAACTATGGATGAGTGCTGGCATGTTGCAGTGCTGCGATGAGTGGAACAGCACTGGAACAGGGGGTACATGACACATCTTTCTCCGGCCTCAAAATGACAAAAAAATGCCCAGCACCCTTTTGTCACTGCCCTTCGGGCACCACTTGAGGGCTGCCACCCTCAGAGCAGAGACCCAGGAAAATGGAGCCTTGTTAATTACCCAAGGGGGAAGGTAGGAGAGGCAGGTGCAACCAGGTGACCATTAGCAGCTGAATGCGGATACAATCATCATCCCCTTCCTTCCAACATGCACGGAGCCCAGACAGAGACCTGTCCCTCAGAGCAGAGACCCAGGAAAATGGTGCCTTGCTAATTCTCTAGGCAGCCAATGCAGAGAACACAGGGTGCACATAATATGATCACGGCTGCTTAAACCAGTAAGCAGCCACACTGCTGCATTTTGAACAAGCTGCAAGCGATGATAAGCACTGCTGGTAGCATGTAAAAGAGGGAATTACAAAAAATCAATACTTGTAATCACTAGGGCATGAGTCACCGTGGCAAGGTCAGCCTGAGATAAATAAGGGTGTAACTTACGCAAATTCGGTAGCTGAAAAAAGCATTTCTGCACCATGCCCAATACCTGAATTTTCATGGACTGAGCATGGTCAAAAATGATGCCCAAGTTCTTTGCCAGGCCCACTACCTCTACCCAGACCTCCATCACATTCAGGGTCCCAAGGGAGGCAAGAACGTCTTCATATTAACTACCCTTTCCCACCAACATCACCTCAGTCTTCCCCAGATTGAGCACAAACCGAAGTAGCTCCGACAAAACCAGATGGCTTTGACATTTAGGCATTCCTCCAAGGCAGAGGCCGAGTTGTCAAGACTCATGGGGCAAAAGATGTAAAGTTGTGTATCAGCAGCATACTGATCATACTCAACCCCATTCTTGATCATGACATCCCTAAAGGGCTGCATGTATACGTTGAACAACATGGGTGAAAGAATAGAACCTTGAGGAACACCGCAATTCAGGACCCTAGAGGATGACATGTATTTATCCATCACCACTTATTGGGTCCTCCCTTCCAGGTATGACTGAAACCACTGACCAGAAGCTCCATTTATACCAGCAATGTCCCTCAGCCGCCGAAGCGACAACACATGGTCAATCGTATTGAACGCTGCCATAAGGTCCAGCATGACCAAAAGGGCTAGCTGTCCTTGATCTACAATCATCAGCAGATTGTTCAACACCCTGACAAGTGCGGTCTGTATCCTGTGGAAAGGCCTGAACCTGGACTGGAATTTTCCCAAAGTATTATTGGAGTCCAGGTGTCTCTGTAGCCACGTGGCCACATCCTTCTCAATCACCTTCCCTAAGAAAAGCAGATTGGAGACTGGATGATAATTGGCAAGCACTCCAACATCAAAAGATGGTTCCTTGAGAACGGGGCAGACCTGTGGGGGGCCGGCATCTTCCCTGTCCTAAAGGAGGTGTTAACAAAGCCTGTCAAAAAAAGGTACCAAAGGTACGCTCGTCCTCAACAGACAGGATGGGCATGGGTCAGAGGCACACATGTTGGGTCTCAGCAATCCCAGCAGTACACAGACTTCCTCTTTATCCCCCATGTCAAATTCAACCAGGGAAATATAGTCCCTCAGGACTCCACGACTCTCCACATCAAAAGACCCAATGAGTCCTGCCTGGAGTCACTCTATCTTCTCCACAAAGAATGTAGAAAATTCCTCACCGCACTCAGTTGAGAAAGCTGTAGACAGATTAAGGCAGTATGGATTTTGCGTACCACCCAAAACAGTTGTGCCAACCTGTTCCTTGCGGCATCAATATCCAAGGACAAGTACAAAAGTTTTGCCTCAGTAATAGCCCTTCTGTACACCCACACAAACTCTTTGTACAGCTGAAGATCAGTCTTCAGATGGGTCCTTAAGCATCTGATCTCCAATTTATGTCCACTAGATCACTGTTATACCACAATGATCTACGGACCATCGAGACAAGGGTCTGGCGAGGAGCCAGGGGATTGAGGACCCCCTTTAACTGCTGAAAATAGCCATCGGTGAGCCTATCAACCCCCTGGTTGGAAGGGGCAGATGTATAAACTCCAGCACTAATAATGAAGCTGCTGAAGTCCATTGGATTCAACAGCCTCCGTGGCCGTACAATAACTTTTCGGCTACGGTGCTATTGGTCAGGTAGAGCAGCACCTGCCTTGAAACACACAAGGTAGTGGTCGGACCACCCAACAGGGATGACCCAAACATCCAAAACTGGAAAACCCAGCCTGAAAACAAGGTCAAGCACCCAGCCAGTCCTGTGGATGTTCTCCTGGATGATCTATTCTTCTTATTATTATTATTAAAAAACATTTATATAGCACCAGCAGTGTACCTGGCACTTTACAAAGTAATAAAATAGACACGGTCCCTGCCCATAGGGCTTACAATCTGAGAGACAGGAGCTGGGGGAGAGACTTAGGAAGGGGAACAGAGGAAGAGACAAGGGATCTAACATTCATGAAGATGCGAGGTCTCAAGTGCATGTACTTGGCTTGGTTACGATGATCTAGGTAAAACCCAGAGATGTCGTTGCATCGAAGAACTCAGAGGCTGGATCCCCAGAGCCAACACCGTTGTGCACATTAAAGTCCCCCAGGACAAGCATCCTTGGACACTCCAAAAGCAACGCCAATGCCAGATCCAGGAACTCAGCTCCAAATGGACTGGGTAGGCTTTCTTGATCCCTCGCAGTTTGGTTTTCACCCTGGGTTTGGCACAGAGACTGCACTTGTGGCCTTGGTCGATGACCTATTCCATGAATTGGATCAGGGCAGATCCACAATTTTGATCTTACTGGATCTGTGGCGGCGTTCAATACTGTTGATCATGAGATGTTGGTGGCGAGGCTGCGGGACCGAGCAGGGGTGAGTGGACTTGTTCTTGAATGGTTCCGCTCTTTCCTGGAAGGGAGAACTCAGCACGTGGTTCTCAGGGAATGTTTGTCACCTCCCCGGAATCTCACGTGTGGAGTCCCGCAGGGTTCTATTTTGTCCCCTCTCCCATTCAATGTGTATATGCAACCTTTCGGTGAGGACATGAAAGGGTTTGGCATGCGATGTCATCAGTACACCAATGATACACAACTCTACTTCTCGTTTTCTGGAGACCCATGCCAGGCAGTCTCAGTGCTTACCCAATGCCTGGCAGCTGTGGGGGACTGGATGACGATGAGCCATCTGAGGCTGAATCCTGACAAGATGGAGGTGATGTTGGTGGGTAGGACAGAAAGGGTGGTGGCTCCCATCATTGGCGGGCTCTGCCCCCCGGCCACTCAGGTTCGTAGTCTGGGGGTGCTCCTCAACCCGCAGCTCCACCTGGATTGTCAGGTGGAAGCTGTGGCGAGGGGAGAATTTTGCCAATTACATCTGGTGCGATCGCTATGGCCATATGTCTCAGGCTCTGATCTGGCCACCATCATCCATGCTTTTGTTACCTCTCGACTGGACTACTGTAACACGGTCTACATGGGGCTACCCTTGATGACAATCCGGAGGTTGCAGCTGGTGCAGAATGCAGCGGCTCGTCTCCTAATGTGGACGGGTCACCACAAGCACATCACACTTGTGCTCCGTACTCTGCACTGGCTGCCATGCCTATAGTCTTCTGGGCACAATTCAAGGTGTTGGTTATGACCTATAAAGCCCTAAATGGCTTGGGTCCTGCTTACCTGCAAGACCACCTCATATCCAAGATCATTTTGTGGCCCTTGCAGTTGGTCCGGGGCGCCCGACTCGAAGTCCCCCAGGTATGCCAGGTGGCGATGGTGGAGAGGGCATTTTCGGTGGCCACACCTCGGCTGCAGAACTCCCTCCCATTGGAGGCCCGTCTGTCCCTGGACCTCCCCTCTTTCCGTAGATGTTGGAAGACGTGGTTGTTCCACCGGACCTTCGGGGAGGGGGGAGGGTTTTGGTTTTTTTTGCCTTAGCTGCTGCAAAAAGATAATAATTTTTTGATGTATATTTTATGTATTGTTATTTTAGATGGTTTTATTGTTGTTTTTATGTTATGTGCCGCTCCAAGCTGCCAGTGTGCAGGAGGATGTGGGATACAAATTTTTGTATAAATAAATAAAAATCCCCCCCAAATTACCTGGGGGTCTATACACCAGCAGGACCATAAATCTTGGCCCTGCCCCAGCAGCACACTGCCTCTGACGTTGGCCACATTGTGCATTGCAGGTGAGATGAAAAAATCAAAGCCACACCCCCACCTTTTCCTTCTTGCCGAGGCTGGTGGATCACTGAAAAACCTGGTGGGACTAGCTGTCCCAAAATATGGCCTGCGGCATCATCCAACCAAGTCTCAGTGACATGTGCCAGGTCTGGGTGAAACTCCATGATAGAATCACACAGAGTGTCGGCTTTATTCACTACAGACCTGGCATTAGCCATCCAGATCCTTATGCAGTAGAAAATCAACTTCCTCATTCCCCCTTCGCCCTTCAAGATACTCACAATGGGCTCCAAGGGAACTTTCTGAAGGCATCTAAGCCTTCGGGAAACTTTCTGAAGGCAAAGCCAGCAGCATAATACATTTCTACTCTGCCGGCAACATATGATCACAGGAAAAGATATGCACTTCCACCCTTCCCATGTGATGGAAGACATATCTCTTTGGACTCCCAGACTTCCTCATGGCACTGAAGGGTACAGATTTTGTGACAGCAGAAAGCACCCAAAGTTGTGTGTCATCAGCATACAGGTAGATGCTGTGAGTTTCTAGGAGTTTACCCAGAGAAAGAGTGTAAAGGGAAAAGAGAAGAGGGTCCAGGACAGAGCCTTGGGGAATTCCCACAGAGAGGGGAAGTGACATAGAGGCGGTACCAGCAAGAGAAAGTCTGAAGGAGCAGTTTGAGAGATGGAAAGAGAACCTGTCAAGAACAGAGTCCCAGAAACAAAGGGAGCATAGCAAATCCAGGAGGAGATCATGGTCGACAGTGTTAAAGATGCAGTAAGATTGAGGAGAATGGAGTAGACTTAGACTTAGCTAAGAGAAAGTCATTGGAGATTTTGGCGAGGGTGGTCTGAGTTGAGTGGAGAGGGCAAAAGCCCAATTGAGGGGGGTCACGGGAGGAATTTGAAGAGAGGAAATCATGACATGTGTAGACAATGAAGACAGTATATGGCAACATTTCCATTTGTTACTAAAAATATTTCAGTATGATACTTGTTTACCTTTATCTTGTTGCCACTGATTTGTCAGCATTTTTTTTTCTTTTTTCTTCAAAGAACGTCTAATGTGACCTGGGTAGATCCAAGCAAAATCCTGCCAGGAACTGCTTAGTTCTCCCACGACAGTTAAGTGAATGCAGCTTACGGCTCCCTAACAATCCCTAGCACTTCCTACACCACTTCAGAGCAGAGACTGCCAAACTGTTTTGAATTGCTTGCTGCTTTTCCGACTTACACAAGCATTTGCTAGAGATGGAGCTTAATACTAGTGCACAATGCAAAACCTCTTCAACCCTATTCTGCTAGGATCACCATTTCACGGCATGAACAGAAAGCAGGGCATTGTTCCATACTATAAGCTATCCTGCTTAAAAGATCCTCTTTCAAAAAGATCATGTTGTCTATATGCAGCATTACCTTACCAGTTCTGAGCTCTGTAGCTTGTACATCAAAGTGAAAATGTCTTCACAGGCCAGAGACATACATCTTTGTAAGGAATTGCATCTGAGGGTGTTAAGAAATAAAATGATTAGGAGTGTGCGAATGCGGTTGGGACCTTCAGAGTTCGGCCTGAACTCAGCCAGTTTGGCTGGCTCAATCAGACACCCGAACTGAACACCAAACCCCCGAACAGTTCGGCCACGTTTGGATAAGTTCGGGCATGTTTGGGCGGGAAAAACCTGGCTGGCATGCCCGGGGGGGGGGCAGCTGAGGAGCAGACTTCTTGGCACCAGGGGTGGAGAGGCTTGTACTAGCAGCCAGTCTGCCTAGTCACCATCCCTCTTTTCCTCAGACCACTGGCTTGGCATTCTGCGATTGGCATGGAGCTAGGCTGCACAGAGCCAATGGGGCTTGTGGTAAGGCAGGCGCAGCAAGTAATAAAAGTCATTTCCCTCCCCCCTTCCAATTCCTTCTGAGCTAGCTACTGATCCTGTAAGCAGGCATTTTCAGATGTGTCTCTCTCCCAGCAGTTTGTGTCCCTAATCCATTGCCATCCTCCTCCTGTTTCACCCATTTCCACACATTTAACTCTATAGTTTCATTTATTTAGATTAGATTGGATAGATTTAGGTGTTATACCCGGCATCAAGAAACAGTCACTCCTGCCCCAGGTCCCATCATCCGAGTTCTGGGACCTATGTTACAGGCAGGGATGGCTGTTCATCCACGTCATCCAGAAGCTGCCACTCCAGCTCCAGAACCCACCGTCAGGGTTCTGGGGCTGTCATTCCATTCACAGGGAGCCATCATTCCACCTCATCAAGAAACAGCCAACCACTCCATCCCCAGGACACACCATCAGGGTTCTGGGGCCTATGTTAAAGGCAGGGAGGGCTGTCCATCCATGTCATCCAGAAGCTGCCACTCTAGTTCCAGGACCCACCATCAGGGTTCTGGGGCCTACGTTCCAGGCAGAGAGGTCTGTCCATCCACATTATCCAGAAGCTGCCACTCTAGTTCCAGGACCCACCATCAGGGTTCTGGGGCCATCATTCTGCTCACAGGGAGTCGTCATTCCACTGCTTCAAGAAACAGCCAGCCACTCCAGCTCCAGGACCCACCATCAGGGTTCTGGGGCCCAAGTTCGAGGCAGGGAGGGTTGTCCATCCATGTCATCCAGAAGCTGCCACTCTAGTCCCAGGGCCCACGGTCAGGGTTCTGGGGCTGTCATTCCACTCACAGGGAGCCGTCGTTCCATCACATCAAGAAACAGCCAAACACTCCATCCCCAAGACCCACCATCAGGGTTCTGGGGCCTATGTTACAGGCAGGGAGGGCTGTCCATCCATGTCATCCAGAAGCTGCCACTCTAGTCCCAGGACCCACCATCAGGGTTCTGGGGCCGTCATTCTGCTCACAGGGAGCCATCATTCCACTGCATCAAGAAACAGCCAGCTACTGCAGGCAGAGGACCACCATCAGGGTTCTGGGGCCTATGTTATAGGCAGGGAGGGCTGTCCATCCACGTCATCAAGAGCTGGGGTGGGGGCAGCTGCCAAGTCCATCAGCAGCTGAAGGATGTGGAGGGCGGTGTGGCTTTCAACTGAAAGCCGCGCGCGTGTTGGGGAAAATGATTGCGTTTGATGGGCAACCCTTCTTGGTGGTCTTTCATGGGGTTTAGGTGCCTGATTGGCTTCTTGGCCCCCCCAGTTTAACCTGACCTCGCACACCACCCTGAGTCAGGATGCCACCAATGCCTGGCAGTCTACAATGCCCGGACAAGTAGGGGTGCCAGCCACCAAGCCCTGGTTGGACCTCCGCTGCTGCTCCACTGATGCCTGGCAGCCTGAAATGCCCGATCGAGTTGGGGTGTCATCCACCAAGCCCTGGCCGGCCCTCTGCCGCTGCTCCGCCAGTGCCTGGCAGCCTGCAATGCCTGGTCAAGTTGGGGTGTCATCCACCAAGCCCTGGCCGGCCCTCTGCTGCTGCTCTACCAGTGCCTGGCAGTCTGCAATGCCTGGCTGTGTAGGGGTGCCAGCCACCAAGCCCTGGCCGGACCGCTGCCACTCCCTGGCAGCCTGCAACGCACGGCCGTGATGGTGACTAGAACTGGAGAATCCAGCATAGAGCGAGCAGAACTGGAGGCCTGCCAGTGTGTCTGTTTAAGATATTAAACAGCCCAAACCCCTGCTAGGCCTACCCTTCACTTCATTTGGGGTAATGTCCACAACAAAGGACACATACCCATCCAAGTACAATTGCCCCACATGCCACATTTCTTTGAGCAAAATAATGTCAAAGGATCTAATGAAGCAACGAAAATAATTTTCCATTAATTTGGTTTTCCAACCCAAAATGTTCTGAGAAACTATAGAGATAAAAGACTTCCATAGGGGACCTGCCCATCATTCCTCCACTTCATCTGTGGTTGCAAAACCCAGTTGGTTTGAGGGGAGATCAAATTCCTCCATCCCCAATATTGAGGGAAAGAGAGGAGGTGTAGGCAAAGGATCCATCTTAACTGGACATAATCCTGAAGGATCAGAACCAGTGTTACCCAGCACTGTACATGACCACTTCTCATGTGCCAAAGCACCCAGGGAAGTGGTCTCATGCTGAATATTTTGTGACACAATTTATTTTAACTGCTCCATTACTAAGGCCACTTCCCCTTGAGGATGGTACCCTTCTAAATAAATAGTCATTGCAGGCTGCCATGCATTTGTGGAGCTACCACAAAGGCCCGGCCCGGGCTTGGTGGTGGTTGGCACCCATATGGGGCTGGGCATTGCAGGCTGACATCCTATTTGCCAGATCTCAACCAACTCTTACGCAAATTGGTCAAGTAGTCTTTCCCAGTGGTAATTCACATGGCCAAACTTCATTTGCTATTTGGAACCCTGTGGGTCTGTAGAGATGCTGGAGCCTTCAGCCAAAGTAAGACAGAACTAAGGGGTCAAATTAAGGAAGAAAAAGTTTTGTAGGGATGGTCACAAGCAGTGAACCCCATTCCCAAAGGAGACTGTTAAGACTGCCAAGAAGCAAGAGAGTTTCTATATATCAGCAGGTGGGATACTCTTCCCTTTCATCCTTCGCTTCCTGAAGAAGCATCTGTGAAACATTGAGGAGAAGGACTGAAGAGAAGAATGTTTATAGCCTTTACTGTTCTTGGACTGTATATCTTTGTTGTCTCCTATGTGGAGTATATCTACACCTTCTAGACTCATGCCTTGTGCTTAGTTTTCTGCTTTGTTCTACATTATCTACTATTGTATATTTTAGATCCTGTTTTTTGTCTATTATAAATACATATATTGTATTTTGCTGGTCTTTTGTCACTTTTGGTTACTTTTGTTTGTTGGTTTCTGCATTTGGTTAGTAACTTTTAGCCATTATGTTCTGGATTCACATGGCCAACCAGCCACCGCCTGCTATGACAACTAGAAATGGAGAACCCAGCACAGAGCCAGCAGAACTGGAGGCCTGCCAACCTGCAATGCCCGGACAAGTAGGGGTGCCAGCCACCAAGCCCAGGCCGCGTCTCTGCTGCTGCTGCTGCTGCTGCTGCTGCTGCTGCTGCTGCTGGGTCTCTGCCTGCAGGCCCTGACAACACATGCAACCCCACCTCGGGCACCAGCAGTCACTACTTTGCCAGGCATTTCAGGCTGCCAGGCATGGGTGGAGCAGCAACAGAGGAGGGCAGCAGAATTGCTCATTTGTAGGAGAGGACAGGAGTCAAGAGACTCCAGTTCTAATTCCTGGTTTGGAAGTCCTTTGACCTCTCTGCATTTCAGCTTTCCCAGTTCTAAACCAGAGGGCTACCATTCTGGGAACTCACAGGAGAAAGAACCTGTATGGAAACTAGGCTTGGGGTATGCAGTTCCAATTGCTGTTGCGTATCCAGCCTCTTTGCAGGGTAAAGAAGAGGACTCTTAAATGCTTCCCCTTCTTCAGAAGAAATTAGGTTTGGCGCTTGGCCCCCAGTGGTGTCTGCCCGATTCCTGTTGGAGCATGGCTGACTGTCTGAGACCCACTGATGCCTGCCAGTCTGCAATGCCCAGCCAACTATGGTTGCCAGTCACCAAGTCCCAGGCCTTCCCTGTCTCTGATGTTGCTTCTGCTGCTGCTGGGTCTCAGATGACCAGCCCTGGTGTGATGGGCACCCCCAGGGGTCAAACGCTGAGCTTGCCTGCCCAGGCAAGCTGGGGTGCCAAGCACCAAGCCTTCCCAGTCTCTGCTGGTGCTGCTGCTGCTGCTGCTGTGTCTCAGGTGCCCTGCAATGCCGCCATGGGAACCCTGGAGGTTCCTGGAGCGCCCGAACCCTCCAGGTGGGACCATACTTTCCAAATTTTTGGGGTGTCCGAACTCTGCAGGACCAAACTCTGGAACCCAAACTAAGTTTTTAGTCTGAACAGCTGAACAGCTGAACAGCCAAACTCCGTCCTGTTCACACATCCCTAAAAAGGATATCCCACTGTAGTCTGAATTTGGTCTGTGCAGCCCCACTTACATGTTCAGCATCTCCAGCCTAATAAACGGGCAGCCCCCAGTATGTATTCCTTGTGCATGTGGATAGCCCCCTCTCACAGGTTTACCGTGACAAAGTTAATCCATGGCCAAGCATTCCCCACTGTGTTCTGCTCACCCCCTTCTCATTATTCCACCCCATCATGACTCCCAGCTGCAGTGAACCATGGTATCAAGAAGGTGCCCCATCTCTTTCTTTCTTCTGTGCTATTATCTGTGCTCACCAGAGTGCCATGCACTTCTGGGAGTGTCAGGGGTGGTGCAATCATTTTTGCTCCCCTAAGCAGCTCCAAGAAGAGCTTGGCAGTGGAAGCTGAATTGAGGGCAGAGCCACCTTAGACAATCCCATACCTGCTGCTGCTGCAAAGCTCCATGGCTGGATCAGGGACGGGGCCACTTAGGGTGGCAAGTTCAAGGGTGTGCTCTCTCCTCTGCCCCTAATCCAGCTGCTGCCAAGATCTGTGGCTGGTTTGGTTTGGGGGGCAGGGCACCTAGGCCAGCTCTTCCACACCACTACAGTCATGTAGCTTGGTGGCAACTGTGGGGACAGGAGGAGAGGCAGGGCTGCCTAGGGTGGCAATTTCAAAGGGGCAGCTCTCTCATCCCCCACTCTGATCCCCATATTGCCCCCCACCCTGATCCAGCCACATCTGTTTAGTTAATAATTATAACAATTATTAAGTATTATTCTTATATATTGCATTGTATATTTATTATTTGGTGCCTGCCAAATAGTGCTTAGGGCACTTCACACAATCTATTCAATAAAATATAATAAAAACAATGTAAATTCCATGTAAAAGCAATTTATTCCCATACAGAATGCTTGGTTTGACACACAAAATACATCATTCAGAATGCAACAGTTCATGTCATTCAACAGAAGGAAATCACCCTTCCAGAGAACATTTTAACATATGTAGTGTTAGTGGCAGCAAACTTAGGAGAGTGGGAACTGAGCTGAAATCTCCTGCCTTTATGAAAGAAATATCAAAAACATTGGATAAGGCATATGAGACATTGAATGATTACAGGGAAACATTTCTGCTTGCAAAAACGTTTCCCTCTCTTTCATTAAAGCCTTTGAGAAAAAAAACAAGGGTGCTCATGTGAACATGGACTTGGTTTCTCGAGACTGGCTGGTTAATAGCAATCAGTGGACAAATTGTAAATCAATATTAAGCCTGTGCGCTATATGGTGTTAACAGACAAGACGATAGCTGCCCACACCAGGTCAGTGACCCATCTATTAGGGTTTCACCCCCACGTGGCCTTCACCCACTGGACTCGCATCCCCTTGTACAATGTGGAGCCTGCCATGCAAGTGAGCGTAGGCTTATATGTGCCATGTTTCTGCATCCCATCTATTAGGTTGGATGCAGTGCCTCCATGCGCACAGGTCTGCCAGCACCACAGAGTCATGGGCAGAAATCCTTGAGCATCTGAGAAGAGACCACGTCCTGCTCTTCTCCCCACTCTTGCTCTCACTGGCACTACCTGTGCTACAAGTGCATGAAATACATGCTGCGGACTGCCCATTTATTAGTCTGGCCGAGGAGTATCCTCCGTGTTCTGAGATTGACCCCACTCCCCATGCCGAGGCTAGAAACTGGTATGCTGTCTCTATAGTCGCAATACAATCCTGGGGCCATGAGGTTTTGGTGTAAGTTGAGGCAGGGTCACTCCTCCCCCTTAGCATTGCAATGTTACTTGGAAGAAGTGTTGCATCAAGGACCCTCTCAATATAAGTGGCTGAGGACTATTAAGAACTTGACCAAAACTCTTTCTCTACCATTTGAGGGCTTGGACCACAGGATAGATTGGGCTGAACTTAAACAAAAAGTCAAGGATTTAGCAGAAAAGTGTAACATACAAACTATCATGGCTTCTAGAATTGCTCCACTTTATGCAGAAATTAAGACTAGTAGTACTCTTTATTTATTTATTTATTTATTTAATCACATTTATACCCCACACCTCCTGAAACAGCTTGGAGTGGCTAACAGTCTCAAGTAAAAATACAATTATAAAACATTTTAAAACACTCATAAAATTACAGCAATTAAAACACGACTAGGGAACATAAAAATAATTAATACAATAAATAAGGGTGGAGGGGGATAACCCCCACTAACCCCCCCAACCCCCCTCCCCAAAGGCCTGAGCAAACAGCCAAGTTTTGCAAATTCAGCAAAATGTTAAAAGCCTTAGGGCCAGGCGATCTTCCTCTGGGAGGGAATTCCAAAGGCGCGGCCCAGCCACTGAGGATGCCCTCTCCATCGTGGTCACCAGCTTAACATGGGGGACCTCCAAGAAGGCACCCCCGGCAGAACGAAGGAGCCGCTCTGGGGCACAGAGAGTGAGGCAGTTCCTAAGGTATGAGTGACCCAGACCATGAAGAGCTTTATAGATCAATACCAAAACCTTGAACCTGGCTCAGCTCGCTATTGGCAGCCAGTGCAAAGTCTGGAGCACAGGTGTTATGTGCTCCCGATACCCTGTCCCCGAAAGGAGCCGGGTCGCTGCATTCTGCACTAGCTGCAGCCTCCGAACCAGGAACAAGGGCAGCTCCATGTAGAACGCATTGCAGTAGTCCAGCCTCAAGGTGACAAAGGCATGGATGAAGGAGGCCAGGTCTGGACCAGAGACGTATGGACGCAGCCGCCGCACCAGATATAACTGGCAGAAGGCGGCCTTCGCCACTACCTGCACCTGTCGCTCCAGGCGGAGATCTGCGTACAATATCACCCCCAGACTCCGAAACTGCTGAGCTATAGGAGGGCGAACCACCCCAATCAGGGGGACCGACACCTCCCTCACTCTCCCCACCAACATCACCTCTGTCATATCGGCGTTGAGCTTCAGTCTGCTCTGCCACATCCATTCCGCCACAGCCTCCAGACACTGGGATAGCACCAAGACAGCATGGTCTGGGTCAGTTGAAAAAGAGAGGTACAGCTGGGTATCATCAGCATATTGGTGACATCACACCCCGAACCCTCTCACGACCTCCCCCAAGGGCTGCATATATACATTAAATAATAGTGGAAACAGAATGGAACCCTGCGGAACGCCGCAGTATAAAATGTGGGGGAAAGATGTTTCAGCTCCCAACACTACCCGCTGGCTTCTCCCCGAGAGGAATGAGCGGAACCATTCAAGAACAGTCCCGTCCAGACCCCCGCCCCCCCAGGTCACGCAGCCATCTCAACAGAAGCCCATAGTCCATGGTGTCAAAAGCGGCCGAGAGATCTAGCAGGATGAGAAATGTTGAACATCCTGCATCCATCTCCCAGCAGAGATCGTCGCCCAAGGCCACCAACATCGTCTTGGTGCCATAGCTGGGGTGGAACCCAGATTGAAAAGNAAGGTATCCCTGGAGGCTTTCATCAACCAGGATGCTGTCTAGATGCGCCTGGAGCTGGATCACCACCGCCCGCTCAATAACCTTCCCTAAAAAGGGAAGGTTAGAGACAGGTCAGTAGCTGGCGAGTGCATCCATGTCCAACGATGATTTCTTCAGCAGGGGGTGCACCATAGCTTCCTTAAGACTAGGCGACATCCTCCCCTGCTGCAAGGACGCATTCACAACCCTCGCCAGCACCATCCCCAGTGTCTCTCTGGAGGCTTTCACCAATGAGGACGGGCAAGGATCAAGTTCACAACAGATGGCTCTTACAGACCCTAAGACATCCATCACATCGGCTATTGCCACTTCCTGAAACTCTCCCCACAAAGTTGGACCAGACAGGGCCTCCATCACCTTGCTCTCTCCACCTACTACCCCTAATCCAGTGTCAAAGTCATGCTGGTAAAATTTCCCTTAAAATAAGGTTGTCAGTCTCCCCAATCCTGGACACCTTGAACAAAGGGGGATCTACCTCCTTCCCTTATCAAAACCCAAAAGGCAGCCTGGTCACTATCCCGAACCGCACTGATCAAGGCTTCCCATGCCTTAACCTGAAAGGCCTCTCTCTTCTCTTTAAGTAGTTTTTTGTAGCTACTTTTTTCCTTAGTATACTGGGAGGCCGCTGCCACATTTGGATCTGCCTTGAAAATTCTCGCACTGCACTTGAGGCTGGTCCTATACTTCAGGCATTCCCTATCATACCACCTAGGCTGAGTATAGGAAACCACCGCCGGTGGAGATATAAATTTGTTGCCAGCCAATTGCTCCCCAAACTGGACCAATAAGGTTGCAAAAAGCTCATAGATCAATTCTGGAGTTGTCTGATGTAAATCCAGCAAGCAGTGCTTCAAATGCATAGAACAAGCCTGACCGTAGAGCCCCGAACATTTCCTATCCACCGTATCAGACCAGTGGAGCCGAGGAGCCAAATCCAAAGCTACATACCCCGCAGGAGCAGGTCAAGGATCCTTGCCCAAGTTAGGTGCTGCAGGGGGAGCAAAAATCAATACAATGGGAAATTGATCACTGAATCCCTCAATCAATACTGAAAAGTCTATACAACAGTCCAAATAAGACTCCTGTATACAGAAGTAATCAATTGTACTTTGCCGTTCTGGGAAACGAAGGTATACTGGCCCGACGCATCGGAAGCAGTCCTCCCATTAAGAACCTTCCAGCGCCCAGCATAAAGAAAATGGAGAAACTGGATGCCAAAGGAATTCAATTTGCTGTCTCTGGATCTGCGAGGAGGGTCACAAAGCTCATCAGTAGCCTCGATACCCAGATCGGCTGCTTGTCTGTCGAGGCCCATGCCAATTCTGGAATTAAGATCTCCTGCCAGGATTATTGGACACCCAGGATGGTCATCCTCAAGCATGCCTATAAACTCCTCAACTTCCAACCAAAAAGTTCCTACCTGGGTACAGTGAGGGGGGCGATATATATTCAAAACTATCATTTCATGGCCGTTTTTATCCGCAAAAAATACAGAGAGAACATTATCGGGGGCCCCAGTCAGCACAGTCCTATGCATTGATAAGGAAGAATTTTAAAAGGTCAGTAAGCCACCTGATGCACGGCCAAACCTGGCTGTCCTGGTGGCTGGGTGGCACCACATCTGAAATCCCGGTAAGGAAAAGAGGGAACCATCCATCAGCCAGGATTCCTGTACACAGATGATATCAAATTTAGCCAACAACACCCGAACCTCATGATTCAACAGCCAACCCCATCCCAAAATATTCCATGAGAACAACTTTAGTTCAACCTTTAATCCCCTGCTATCTTGGGGCACTGCATTTCTCAGTCAATCTGCAGCTGGGCTGCTCCTCCCCAACACCCCCCACCATCCCCGCCTGGAGCATTTGGCTCGGAGTCGAGGAGGGTGATGAAGAGAGTAATGGGTATGGATTGAGCTGTAGTGCAGACTCTGGTCCCAACCCAACCCACTCGTCCTCCACTCCAGGGGGGGAAAGGTAAGTATTGATGATGGTACCAGATTGATCCTGGCCCAGATCCCCTGGGCCGGGAGGCCAAAATGGCCTTTAGGAGAGGTAGTCTCGTAGGTTCCTACTCCTTCCTCCACCAGGCGGGGGGCTAAATTTTCTTCCTCCTTACCAATCCTACTCCTTTCCTTGGGGATTGTCCCAGTATTCCGAGCCACTGGGTCTATTAAATTAACCATATCTAGGATATTGGGGTCACACCGACTAGTCACCTCCATTGACTGGATGCTATCCCTAGTCAATAATTTATCTTGGAGATAGAATAATCTGTCAATAACCAGATTCTGCTCCCCCGCCTTTAAGGCATCCAGAATAGCCTCGACCTGGGCGTAATCAGACCTAAGATGTGGGGAACCAAAGCACACTTCAGCCAACCTTTGGCTGAACCTTGCCCCCTGAGAAGCTACTGGTGCCCCTTCTGCCCCCTCAGCCTGAGGGATCAAACATTCCATTGGTTCAGCCATAGTCGGGGCCTCAGCCACATAGGAACCATCACACATGCTATAATGTGGTAACACTTGGGCTACGACTGGACACACTACTGTTCTTAACCAGGAACTATTGGCAGCTCTTCCTCTCTGGCCTCCAGTGGACCCAGAGGTTGAGATCTATATTGGACAGGGCCAAATCCAAAAAAGCTCCCGGGATAGATGGTATCCCGGCAGATCTCTTCAAGCATAACATGGGATGGTGGATACCTATTCTTCTTAAGTTGTTCACCACTATAAATAACTGCAGGGTGATTCCAGCAGGATGGAACATCAGTATAGTGGTTCCCATCCACAAAAAAGGAGATAGGAATAGACCCCAAAACTACCGGCCCATTAGCTTGCTTTGTGTTGTTGCAAAGATCTACGCGAGTTTTTTATTATTCAAACTAGAAGATTGGGCTGGGGTGACCGATTTCTTTCCTGAGGAGCAGGCTGGATTCTGACTTGGCCGCTCTACAGTGGATCATTCCTTCACCTTATGGCACTTGGTCGAGAAATATGTTAAAATCCTGAAGGGAAGATTAATTTTGAACTTCCTGGATTTGCGATCCACCTTTGACTTGGTCAATAGGGATATTTTGTGGGACAGACTGTATAGAACAAACATGGACCGGAGATTGATCTATCTGGTCCATGCTCTGTATTCCCAGACTTCACTTAGAGTCAGGGTGGGGGGCAGTGGTCACATCTTGAACCCGATTCCGGTGCCCAATGGGGTGTGTTCTGGCCCCTTTTCTTTTTAATTTCTTTATCAATGGACTAGTGTCTATCCTTAAAGTAGATTCCTTTTTGCCGGCAAAGGTTGGAGGTAGATTTGTTTCCATTTTAATGTTTGCAGACGACATGGTCCTCTTGTCACCCTCAGTTTGGGGGATGAATAGGATGCTCTCTGAAGTGAGTCGATTTTGTAAGAATTCTCAGCTTACCGTAAATTACAATAAATCCCAGGTTGTGGTAGTGGGCCGCCTTCTTACATCTTGCAAGTGGTTACTTGATGGAGCAAGGTTGGAGCAGGTGCGATCATACAGGCATCTGGGCCTGCTCTTTAGTAAGTCTGCATTTTGGCAAATTCATCTCGAGACAGCCAGGCTTAAATTGAAGCAGGCGGTATTGGGCCTTCTGAGGTTTTGGCAGCACTTTGGAGGAAGGTCTATATCTCCAGCGTTGAAGCTGTTTGATCTCAAATTCAAAGTGGGCACCCTGTTTGGAGCTGAAGTATGGGCCCCCTTTGCATCTGGTGCACTAGAAACTTCTCAAAACTATTTGCTGAGATCACTTTTGGGGGTTCCGCAAAGAACCCCAGTCTGTCTACTCCACTTGGAAACAGGATCTCTTCCCCTGGGAATCGAACTGCGTTTCCGTCCTCTGTGCTATTGGCTTTATATCAAGGCCATGGTCAAGGATCATTTACCCAGATTATGTCTTGAGGAGGCATCTTCTTGGTCTACTCCAGGGATATGGCTCGATAGGGTTCTAATTAACGTGAGTAGCCTGGGCCTATCGCCGGAGATGCTCAAGGTGATGCCCATCCTAGAAAGACGAAGGATAATGCGAAGGCAGCTCACGGACCAAGCTATTCAGCTTGAGTTGCGGGCCACCCAGATAGTTAAAAGTACCCCCTTTTTTGGATTATTCAAGCAGGACTCTAATCGTGAACCATATCTAGATCTCATTGTCAATCCCAGGTTGCGCAGGGCTTTGACCCTCTTGCACTTCGATCTCCCCCCTACAAAAGTACTTCTTGACAGGAGGAATGGTATTCCCTTTGAGAAGAGGATTTGTACCTGCAATTTAGGGCAGGTTGAGGACCTTCCCCATGCGTTGTTTATTTGCCCTCTTACTGCACATTGGAGAGAGCTATATTTGGTCCCTTGGATCACTAGCCGAATATCCTTATCCCCAGTGCAATTGTTACAATTTTGCCTGGGTACAAATTCCCTGGACATGCTGCTTAGCCTTGCTGGCTGGGCGTACCAATACAACAAGCGTTGAATTTTCCTGGGCTTATTCCATCCGGCTTTAAGCTGTCCACATTTTCTGGCCATTTGTCCCTTTTGGCAATTTTATGGGGCCTGAGCTATATTTTGACCACCCCATCGGTTTTTCTTTTCTTTTCTTTTTTATACAATGTATAATTATACAATGTTTAATTGTTTTGTCTTTCTATCCTATTCTTGTACCATGTTTTATGTTTTATTTCTTGTTATGGCTGTCCGCTAAACAAGATTAAATAAATAAATAAATAAAAATTCAATGTCAAAGTCACTCTGAATCCGAGCGATCTTGTCTGTGAAGTAGGTGACAAACTCCTCACAGCGGGCCTGGGACAAGTCCCCATCCAGGTGGAGGGAGGCTGGACNCCAGCGTCAAAGTCGGTCTGAATCCGAGCGATCTTGTCTGTGAAGTAGGTGACAAACTCCTCACAGCGGGCCTGGGACAAGTCCCCATCCAGGTGGAGGGAGGCTGGACTGACCAGCCCCCGCACCACCCGAAACAGCTCCGCTGTGCATGACTTCGCAGACGCTATGAGGACATCAAGGAACTCCTCACAGCCTCAACATAGGACCGCAGAACAATCTCTCTCATTTTCATGACCCAAATCTTAGGAGACTGATTACCCTCCTCAGGTTCAATCTGCTGGAAACAGCAGTGGTGAGGGAGAGAAGGGATCATGTCCCCTATCAGGATAGTTTTCAGTTGTGACAGACAAGAAATTGAGACGATGTCCCATGTCGTATTTGATAGCCCTCGATACACAGTACTTAGAGTAATCTGGATTGAGCCTCTATCCCAGGACTCCCCTCTGTCAGTGGAAGACAGGCTGCAAAGCCTACTTGTAGCAACAAATCCAGTCAGTATTAAGGCAGTAGCTTGCTTTATGTGTTGGAAACCTGTGGAAAACAGCTAGAGACCAAAACCCTTAAAAGGTACATTGTAGTATGTTTACTGCTGAGAGCAGAGAACATTTATTTTCCTTGTTCTTTTTATTACTTGGCATTTTATTTGCTATATTTTAAGTTGGCATAATTTCAGTTTCGTGATACGGTTATGCCTTTTATGTGTATTTGGTTTTAATTTTTATAGCAAATGCTTGATACAATAAACTTGAACTAAACTAAACTAAGTCTGGCCATGGTAAATATGTGAGGGGGGCTGAGGGGGAGCTATGCAGACCAAACCTGGGGTGTTTTTCAACAAGCAAAACTTGGGGGGGGGTGTCTATGATCACCAAGTGGCATCATTTAGAGTGTGTGGGAAAGGATTTTAACGGGGGGCTTCTAGGGTGGCTGCCTCAGCAGCTGCCTCACACTCCCCTGCCACAGCCCATGGGGAAGGGGGACACTTGCTGGGCTGGCCTTTGAAATTGACATATCCCAGTCATGAGTTCCTGGGAGCAAGGCTTCACAGCACTTGCGGCCAGTTCCTGTGAGTTGCAAAGGCTGTGTCCCACGCCAACAGTGCCTATGAGTTGGGTGACCTGTCTGCTGGCGTGGGTGGCCACCCCAGTTCATATGGACAGCAGATGCATGGGTGCCCATCACCATACATTTTTTTGGCTTCAATGGCTTGCCCCACATGGGGCACTCTGGATTTTTGGCAGTATCCCGTGAGTGGCTTTAAGTGGGTGCTGTGTCACTCATGGGACCATGCATCCCCCCACTCCACCTTCAGGTAGGTGGTCAGATGAGCGGTTACGGGGTGGCCATGTGCGGTAGCATCTCATCTTAAAACACCCCCGGACCCCAGCAGACTATTATCTCATTTGTTAACACCCATAGGTAGATTTATTTGTGGAACTCCAAATTTTAGGCCCATTTTACACAAGGCGCACTCACCTATGCACATGCAGGTTGGCTACGTGGGCATGTGTGGGTGCCTCCCATGTGAATGCTGCACCAAGTGGGTGTGCTTATATGCACAATCCCGCCCCCCACGCATCTCCACCCACCATCCATGCATAGAGCAATTGGCCCAAACAGCAGTTGCTCCATGTGTGGGGGTGGGTGGAGATGAATGTGCATCCATGTACAGATGCACCCATGCACCTCCCCCTGCACGCACAGTGATTCCCACCTCCCCCTACAGCCTTGACCCATTTTAAAAAGGGCCATAGTGGAAACGATTCAGTTCACTGAAAACAAAAAGAGCCTTCTAGAATGTAAGCCCACTTTCCCAAGTTTGCTTTGGTATGATGATTCACTCTATCGTGGGTTGTTTGGTAGCAAATCACGTTATGAGCAACAGTCTTGATCAGCAATTTTTATCCTGTTTTCCAAAGACTCAAGTGCAATGCTTTAAGAGTGAGTTATAAAGCCACCATAAATAGCTATTAATGTGCTTTCAAAACACCAGATGGGAAAACCAGTCTTATTATTCATTTGTGAAATTGAGGAGGGTAAAGCAGTGTTTAAGCTTAATTCAAGTTACTCAGATTTTTTCCTCTCTGTGCCATTTGTATGTGGAGTTAATTATGGAGATTCTGTAGAGGAGTTAGAAACTATAAGAAAAAAAGTACCATGGAGCTAATAAATCCAAATAGGATCTTCTCAGATGTTGACTCTTATGTAGAAAGATCAGCTCTGGATTATAATGGAAATTATCTCTACAAAGCTAAGATTTATAGAGACTTGTGAATCAGTGAATATGAAAACATCGCTCTGTGGCCTTTTCGTGCACATGTTCCTGGCTAAGGTGAGACTTCAACCTGTGCCTCCCACTGGGCTGGTCCCTCGAACCCCCCAGGCAAGTCAGAGGGGGCCAAACTGGTCAGGTGTGTCTGTTTTCGCCCCTGACTGGGCCAGTGTGGGAGGTCACCATGGCAGCTGCATGCCATGGTGGGTTTAGGACACTGGTCGCAATGCGGAGGTGATGATCCCCATTTCCCTCCCTGGCCATGTCAGGCCACAGGGCCATATGTTTCCAGTGCCACCAGAGCTAAAACGGCCGGGAGTA
This sequence comes from Sphenodon punctatus, assembly GCA_003113815.1. Lineage (NCBI taxonomy): Eukaryota > Metazoa > Chordata > Lepidosauria > Sphenodontia > Sphenodontidae > Sphenodon > Sphenodon punctatus. Next base: position 7,720,246 of record QEPC01006430.1, on the reverse strand, counting down.
GCCTTCCCTCACCCCTAAGCAGAATGACATCCAACCGTCATGTGAGTTAATAATACCCAGTGTAGCAGGGCCCCTTGTATCATGTCCCTGATGCTGGCACTTACAGGGCAGAGCAGCATGAGCCAATTGCAGCCAAGTGTCATGGAAAGAGTTCCTAAGGTGGCAAAGTATGCTTCCCCTGGCTGGAAGATCCCAGGTGGTGTGCCAGTCAGGCGGCACAGCTGGGTGGTAGCTGAGTGGCAGTAACACAGTGAGGTTTAATAAGGCCCTGGGGAAAACCAAATTATTAGGCCCCATATCAACCAGGATGAAGGGGGGTGCCAGAGCAGATCAGGGTATGGGGAGGATGCCAAAGCAGACTGGGGGCATGGTGGGTGCCTTGTACAGGCTTGAGGGGGGAAGGAATGGAATTAAGGAGCCGAGGAGGATCGTAAACCTGCACTGGGGAGCCGAGCTTAGCTCCACGTTCACTCACTGCTGCATCAAAGAGTCTGGAATTGAATCCTCCCCCAGAAGCTCTCCCTCTTCACGAGGAGTGGGAGCAGGCACTCACAGACACAATACTAGCTCTGGCAGAGATTAAAGCAGGCCATTTTGATGTCCCGATGGGGCTGGCCTTGCTGCTCCCTAAAAGACTGGATCCTGGGGGTGGGGCCCTGGGATGTGGAAAACGTACCTCCTTTTATTCGTTTATTTTATTTTTGATTAATTAATGACTGCCTCATTTATTAGCTACACTCCTGCTGAGTAGTGCAAGAGAAGGTCCCTATCTCCACCACTGGGCTGGTGCGTTTGTGATTGTGATCCCTCCACATGTCTCCCCCCTGTGTTTGTCTTTGTGTCATCTCCCACCCCGTGTGCCTGCAGAGATAGAGAGATAGATTAGATTATGTAGACTGACTTAGCTATTAAAAAGGTAATTATAATTAGTTAATCAATAATATATTTTTAATGTGGCCCAGGGCCATTTTCAAATTGGTAATGTGGCCTCTGGACTAAAAAAAAAGGTTCCTCATCTGTAAAAGCTTTCCTTTCATGCAGCAGCGGTTATCAAATGAAATTCCAAACTGCTTTACAAATTGAAATCTAAGCTCTGTTCCCATTTGCTTGCTTAAACCAGCTGGACAGAATTTGTCTTTTTAAAAAAGATATAGAAATCACCGTATGTACTAGTGAAATTTGCCTGTGTGATGGAAAAAAGACAGCCACTCTCTGTGAGCAAAAGTAATTAAGAATGATAGATTTATCGGGATAGGCGAACGCGGTTCGAAAGTTCAGAGTTCGGACTGAACTCGGTCTGTTCGGTCGACCAAACCGAACTTCCGAACCGAACTCGAATTTCAAACCGAACTGAACCGAATCGAATTTCTGAACTCCATTCTGTTCGCCCATTCCTAGTGGCAACACACACCAAAAAAATGGTTTTGAATGGCCAAACTTGGTTCGGAAGTTTGGAATTCGACCGAACTCGATCTGTTCGGTCGACCGAACCAAACTTCCGAACTGAACTCGAATTTCAAACCAAACTGAACTGAACTGAATTTTCGAACTCGAATTTCAAACCGAACTGAACTGAACTGAATTTACGAACTCTGTTCTGTTCACCTATCCCTATAGATTTATTTAACAGGGAAAATGTTGGTAGGAAGAATAGAATAATAGATTTGGATGGAACCTTGAGAGTAATCTAGTCCAACTCTCTGCTTCTTATGCAGGATGTCTACAGCTACAACATCCTTGACAGAATAACCATCCAGACTTTTTTTGAAAACCTCTATTGGTGGAGAGCCTACTACTTCTCTAGGTAACTTCCCCATTGCCAAACAACTCATACAATGTAGCTGCCCTTGTGGGAACTCAACCATAATCCCAGGTTGTTGTTTTTCTACTATCTTTTTTAAATGGCCAGGATTTACTTAATAAATAAGAGTCATGCTAGGTTCTAGATTGTGTTCAACTAAAACAATGAGAGTAGGTATTTTAAATGAGTGAACCTACAAAGTGAGTTGTGTTTTGCTGCGTTCAGTAGGACCAAGCTTGTGATTTCTATACAAAAAGAAAAACATACTATCAAAGTCCTAAAATTTAACTTCAGAAAAGAACTCAAATACTCTTCTGTTTATACAAATTTGTTTTCTTTTTAAAAATAATTTGCTACTCATCCTGTAGCAACTTACTCCAGATTTACATTGGCAACCAAGAGCTGTAGGTCCAGCTATTGCTGCATCTTCCTGGAGTTGCTACACCAATATTTAGAGAACAGTCAGATAGATTTGGTGCCTAAATTTAGCCATATAAGTTTGAGCATTCTGGTCATAGAAACAAATGAAAATTGCTCTTCCTTTACTGTCTCAATAAAAAAATGTGCACAAGTTTTGACAGATAATATAGTACATGAATAGCAGTCAGGAAGATGAGAAGAGTTGTCAGCTGATACTTGAGTAGTCAGGGTAGCAGATCTATAAATTCAGGCTACACAAAGAAAGCACAAAAGATTAAGATAAAAAGTGATTTAAATGAATGAATAGGCAATTCTGGATTTTTGTTGTAAAACTGTTTAACCATTTTCAGTTAGTTAATGACATTGACTGCTCAATTTGTGACATTTGTTTTGTGACTAAAGTACAAATAGTATCTAAACCAGTTCTGAACTAGAGCTGAATGATTTTCAATGAGATGTAAATAGTCAATTATTGAAATATTTCCATAAAGATGAAACCATTACACAGCACTGAAATTGAAATTGTTTGAATTGTACCTAAATGTATCCAGCAAAAGAAGCAATAGGCTAACAAAAATTAAGACACTAAGGATCCCATGGGGAAAAATAGACTAATGAATTAATGTTCAGTATCCTGTGTAAATAAAATTAGAAAGATTGCAAGGCAAGAAACTTTAATTACAGTCTATTAAAATCAATAGGGAAATAGAAAGTGAAAACAAATAAGACAGCAATGATAGAATATTAACATGTTTTCAGAAGTGCTGAGCATTCCTACTACAATCAGCAGGACGTGTAGGCACTCCACACCTCTGAAACTTTGGTTGTAACTCAGATCTCTACTTTAAGGCACCAGCTAACTCACACTGTCATTCCAACATCTGAAACCACAGTGTCCGCTTCAAGCAAAGAAAGAGAGAAGAGTGTCAGACTCCAGAATTAGGCACCCAAGAAGAGATCTTACCAAGCAATTAGCACTCAGCACCTGAGACATTAGGCTGTTTAAAAGAAGCCCAAATGTATTACCTGAAGCCCCCAAATCTGAAATTTTCGACTTGTGTGCCTCCATGCAGTTTCACTTCCTTGCGACAACATGGCTGGAAACCACCATGACTTGTAAGAGAGTGGAAACATGTTCAAATTGTATTAGGTTTTTTAAATAAGTTACTGAGCTTATTTCATGGGTGTAAGTTGGAAGACATTTTGGATGTCTTTGTTTTGGATCCATCCTGTGAGTGTATCCCACCATAGCTGAAAGTAACCATTACCAATAACAGCCAGATGATCTGAGGAAGATATGATGGTCATTTTATTAGAATGTAAATATGAGCAGGGGTTTTATTTCAAATTGTGATACCTACTTGGCTGTAACCTACCGTCATTACATCGGACAGCAGATCAGTCCTTCAGTAGTCCTTTGATTCAGTGAGATGGTTTACAGGATAAGGAACTATTCAATGTGAGTGTCGTGAACAAGGGAAGCGGAGTCTTGTCCCCTGTATTTTGCTTCCTTATTTCACCTTGTGTTTCTGAATTGTTGCTCTAGATACATTTGTCATAATAACTATATATTTTTCTAAACTCATGTTAGGTAGGAATGTGCAGCTGGGCTTGGAAGGTAAAAGAAGAATGGCATATCTGAGATTCATTTTTGTGAAATATGATGACTGCGGTCCAATCCTTCATCAAATTGGAGACAAGCAGCACACTTAAAAGTCTAAGTACAGATGCTCAGCTCTACTAGGCTTGCAAACTTCCAAGATTATGAGAAGTGCTCCGTTGGGTCCTGCAAAAAAACCCTATAATTATAAAATACTTGGAAAATGCTGGTAGTAAGTGAAATAACTATTGGTTTAATTATCAGTAGGGAGAATGCATAACCTGCACCTCACCGTATGCTTCATTCAGAACAATCGGGGGCAATGATTCCCAGTGTCACCTGATCGATGACCATGCTAACATTAGTCCAAATGCTGCTTGCTTTACTTGTGCAAGCAATCCCACTGAAACCAACCATTTGCCACAGTTTCAGATCCCAAAACAGCTAGGTGCCATCCTTCATGAAAGGAACAGGAAAGTCTATTAATTTTACTAACTACAGATCTGTCAAGCAGATGTATAGGCTGGGTGATGTAGGGGAGGGGGTTTCATGCACCTGAATTTAATCACTAGCAAACATCCCTAGTATAAAATGATTATACAATAAACTTGGACAAAATATATTAGTTACATAAATATTTTGTAATGAAAATCTCATGTTAAAAAGTGTCTGTCAGAGATAAATGCACATGTGGTGGAAGATTCCTCATTTTATAAAAGATGTTCCTGTTAATAGGGTAATAAAACAAAGAAAACAAGGTAATCAGACAGTTATCATTAAGGGAAACATTAGGCAAAGTCAGGGAGCGATGGGAAGGAGAGGGTGATGCATTATGTTGGCCAAGAGAAAATCACAGGTTGAGTTTCAGAGATATCTGGTTCCTGCATTTGTGAAATAGTTAATCCACATTTATGTTTAGGTGAATAATTCCTGGCCGCTTCTGGTGACCTTGCAATAAATTAAACTGTTCTTATTGAAAAAAACATAAACCAAATTTATGGCTTTCTCCAAAACCAAGTGTTTGGGCTTCTGAGGAGACTGTCCTATGACTTCACACTTTAATTTCAACCTCTGAAGGAATGCACCATAAGTAATGATATCCTGTATATCAGGTCACTGGTGTTCGTAACTCTTGTGTTATTGAGTCCAGTACTAAAAAAACAGATACTGTCATGTGCTTTTTCTCACAATAAAAACCTTTCCTAAAATAAAGATTGAAAAAGCCATATTAGAGAGGGCAAATAGAATAAGGGCAAAATTGGTGTACGCAGAGACCACCTGCTCCCGGAGCTTCTCCGAGGGTGCACCCCTACACTGCCTGCTCCCAGCCACACCTGGGTTGGCTTTAGATGGACCCAGCAGTTTCCCCAGCCTACAGTCTGCCCACTCAGTTCCTCTCACCGCAGACCACACCAGAGTTAAGGGTGATTGCCCGACACTCTAGGCTGGTGCCTGTAACTTGATGGTGTTGTCCAGGGCAACGGTCAGCCAGGAGTGAAACTACAACATGGGTCTGCCCTAAAGACAGTGTGGGATGAGTTAAGGGAATTTATTATTGTTGTTGATGAGAATTTTAATGATTTTTAAAATTGTTTTTATGACTGTAAGCCTCCCTGAGCCTCTACAGTAAAGGCGGATATAAATTGGACTAAATAAAATAAATAAGTAATTAAATAAATAGATAAGATGGACAACAGCTCCAATTCAGGTCAGCACCCCCAGTTTGGTCAACTCACTCTGCTGGCGATGCTCCAGGATGTTCCAGAGTGCTGCTGGTGGGGCTTTCTTAGAGCAGGCAGAGCCTGCTCCACCTGCATATCTGGTGGCCCTGCCTTTAGACGGACCGTCTAGCCCATGGTTGAAGTGGACTGGTGAGGGCAGCAAGAGAGCTAAGGCACCTACTGTCAGATCCACTTTTGTGAGTAGGGTCTGATTTTAATAAATTTGATTTGAGTATGTTGAAGATCTCAATGGGAACAGTCAGGTGTGAAGCATTGTCCCCACTTGTTTATTTGTTTATTTATTTATTTTCTAAATTTATACCCCTCCCCTCCTAAGAACAGCTCGGGGCAGCTTCCAACAGTTAAAAATACATATAAAATATATATAAAACAATTTAAAACATTTCAAAAAAATACTATTCAAATATTAAAATATGAACAGGGCCTGGGAATTTACTAAAACAATAAATAGGGTAGGGGAGATAAAACCCTCAGCCCCCCCTCCCCAAAGGCCTGGGCGAACAGCCAGGTTTTACAACACCGCCGGAATGATAACAGGCTTGGGGCCAGGCGAGCTTCCTCTGGAAGGGAGTTCCAAAGGCGCAGCGCGGCCACCAAGAATGCCCTCTCCATTGTGGCCCCCCGCTTAACGCGAGGGACCTCCAGGAAGGCACCCTCAGCAGACTGAAGGAGCCGCTCTGGGGTGCGAAGGGCAAGGCGGTCCCTGAGGTACAAGGGGCTCAGACCGTGAAGGGCCTGGTAGATCAACACCAGAACCTTGAACCTAGCTCGGCACGCTATTGGCAACCAGTGCAGAGTTGGAAGCACAGGTGTTATGTGCTCCCAACGACCCATCCCCGTAAGGAGACGGGCCTCCGCATTCTGCACTAGCTGCAGCCTCCGAACCAGGCACAAGGGAAGCCCCACGTAGGGCGCATTACAGTAGTCCAGCCTCGAGGTGACGAAGGCATGGATGAGGGAGGCCAGGTCCGGGCCAGAGACGAACGGACGCAGTCTCCGCACCAGATGCAACTGACGGAAAGCCGCCTTTGCGAGTGCCTCCACCTACCACTCCAGGTGGAGATCCGCATCCTGTATCACCCCCAGTTTCTGGACCTGCTGAGCTATAGGAGGGCTAACCCCCCCAATCAGGGGGGCACTACCTCCCTCGCTCTCCCCACCAACATCACCTCTGTCTTATCGGGGTTGAGCTTAAGTCTGCTCTGCAACATCCAATCAACCACGGCCTCCAAACACTGGGATAGCAACGAGACAGCAGGGTCTGGATCAGTTGAAAAAGAGAGGTACAGCTGAGTATCATCAGCATATTGGTGACATCGCACCCCGAACCCTCTCACAACCTCCCCCAAGGGCTACATATATACATTAAATAATAATGGGGACAGAACAGAACCCTGCGGAATGCTGCATGATAAAGCGCAGGGGCAAGATGTCTCCTTCCCCCAACACCACTCGTTCAGGTGAACGTCCAGCTTAAGAAGGTGAATGCATAGACTGGTGGTCCAAAAGGTACTTCTTTATTCAGAGAGTTTAGATGAACTTTATGTTTCAGCTTTCAAAGCAAATTAATTGTAGTAAAATAATAACTACATAAATGGTAAGTTTTCAAAATGGGGAGAAGTAAAAAGTGGGGTGTCCCAGGGACCATTACAGGGACTGATGTCATTTAATATTTTTGTCATAAGACACTGGGCTACATGTAGACTACAGGTCTAACAAATATGTAAAGGTAAAGGTTAAACATGTATGTAATGTGAAAGCTGAGAACTGGAAACTCACTTCATGTAATGGAAAAATGCAAAGACATGCCGAATGTGTATTCAGAAAAAGCCTAAACACCTCTGCAGACACTAGCCATAGACCATTGAGTTGTAAATGGATTTCTTCCTGTGAATGTGACCGAAAGCACAGAGTCACCTGGTGGGAAAATCAAACAAAGGACCATGGAAAGGTACTGAAGGAGGGAGACAAGACAAAGAAAGGATCTATCCTTTTATCTCTCTCAGTTGGTTGACATCAGCTTGTTGAGCTTCATCTGCATCATCACATCTTACCAGCCGGAGAAGGGCTGCACCAAAGGAAATATGAAGTAAGGCCTTTTGGAAACTAAGACTGGTACCCAGCCAAGTCTTCCATCACTGACTGTGACATGAACTGAAATACCCTTGGACCTTGATTAGGATAAATCTAAGTCAGGAGAATCCAAGTACAGATAGGAATGTGATATTGGTTATGTTATTTTAATTTCTGCACTCTCAAGTATAATCTTGTACTGCTTGCTTAAATCTTGAACTGCTTGCTTATTCATGATTTATTCATTAAACTTCTTTTTACTGAACTTCGTATGGTCCAGTGGAATTGTCAATCCTAACATTGGCGAGACACAGTTTGGGGTTAATTCTGTGTTTAAACAGAATGAACCTAGAGAGACAGATGAAACTAGAGAGAAAACACAGATGAACCTAGAGAGAAAGAGTCTGTGCTGGGAAACTCTGTGGCTGAAAAGATGACAAGAAAATTCACCTGTTGCAGGCTCAATTAGTTCTAGAGAGAGAGCTGATCCAGGGTGATTTCAGACATGACGAGATCACGCTGAACCACACTGAACCACGCTCAACCCCCCCGCGGGGCCAAAGGCCCCTGAACGTCTGCACAGCGTGCGCCAGATGTTGGCCACGCTCAATTGCCACATGGGGTCAATTTGAACCACGCTTCCCGGGCTAGCCGGGGGAAGGTCCCGGGAAGCGTGGTCAAATGGACCGCGGGCCGTGGCCAACAAAAAGTAACGTCTGGCCGCGTGCCACGGCCCGGGATCCCCGGCGGGATCCCGGGCCGTGGCACGATCGGCCAGACGCGGCGGCCGCATTGGCCCCGCCGCCCGCCCGTCTCCTCGGAGGGCGGGCGGCGGGGTGCGTGGAGGGGGCGGGGCCGTGCGGCCGCACGTTGCGCCGCGCGGCCCCGGCCCCTCCCACTTTCCCCGCCGGGATCCCCCCGGCACGTCTGTTGGGCCGTGCAGGGGTGACCCCGGCGGGGAACGAAGACGTTGCTTCCGGTACGGGGCCAAAGGGCCCCGTAACGTCTGAAAATACCCCCAGTGAGAGCTGCAAGCCAGGAAAACCGAGTCATGACAGTCTAGAGTGGGGTAGTGAGCCCCCAATTCCATGACAATATTCATTAATGATCTGGAAAAGAGCATGAAGGGAGAGTGGCTAAGTCTGAAGACGGCACAAAGTTATTCAAGATAGTTAAGACTGTCAAGATAGGTAGACTGAAAAATTTACATGAGGACTTCACACAACTGAGTGACTGGACGATAAAGTGACAGATGAAATTCAGTGTTGACAAGTGCAAAGTAACGAACATAAGGAAAAATAATCCTAATTATACATACACAATGTTGTGTCCAAATTAGGTGTTACTACTCAGGAAAAGAATCTTGGAGTCACTGTAGACAGTTCATTGAAAACATCTGTTAAGATCTGTTAAAAAAAAAAAGAAGAAGAATAAAAAACAAAAAACTGGTACTGGATTTCAGAAAAACAATTTTTTTTCCCCCGTGAACATTTTGTTGCTTTTAAAAAAGAATATTGGAATACAAGAACATTAAAATGGAGCAATTTCATGAGAGGAACAAAAATGTCAAAAGCACTGAATTACGTGCATAACTACAGAAAGAAGAATTTAAAGGGGAAATTGATAAAGTATGCAAAAAGCAAGAACATTCTTAATGTCTGTTCAGTAGTAACAGTCTTGAAGTGTCAGATAAAAATATACCTGTACAAGCACCTCATTCTCAGCTCACTCTTGTAGTAACCAAGTCAAGTGCAGCACACAGAAGGCTTCTTTTTTATAGATGAAACTCTCTCTCTCTCTCTCTCTCTCTCTCATCTGGTTGTCATGCTTGTTCATATTTGGGGAAATTATTACAGGATGTTGAGGTAATTTGTTGGTTTTTTTAAAAAAGCAGATCATGACAGCTGAAAGTAATCTGGAATGAAGTACTAATCCCATTGATTCCCTTAAATGTGTGATATGGATTCGTCCTCATGATGATTATTACATATCAAGAAAGTATGTGAGTTTCTCACAGCTGTAAACTTACATTTAGTTTATGACTCCATTAAGTATGAACGAGTCCAGAAAAGCCAATGGGTAGTACCACCACAGATTTAGAGACCCAATACAAAGTCCACTGAAATCTTTTTAAAGATTCCCATTGACTTCAGGAAGGTTTGCATCAGGCCCCCATCCCTTTGCTTGACCGAGGTCTAGGTCAATAACATGAAAACAGACCAACTGGAAAATAATAGGGCCTAATTTACCTCTGAAGCAAGCTGACCCAGTTCAGTGGAGTTGCACATTGTGGTGGTGAACGTGCCAGGCAGATAGATGCCCAGTACATTTGTAATTTGCTGTGCAAATGTATGGTCAGTATATAAGAGATACTTAATAATATAAATAAAGCTAAATCCCACAGCACATCACCCTAGACCAGTTCAGATCAAACCCAATTCACTTTCAATGCCTCACATAGTACATAGCTCTAGAGCAAAGACTCTGGGCATCTTTAACTTCTTATTCTTTTAAAGTAGTTGAGATTCTTTCTAAAAAAATGTTTAGATAATTTATCACTGCTGCCAGTTGGGAAAGATACTGCCTGCATGGAAAAAGGGAAAAGAAAATGAAGAAATCGAGGGGGAATTCTGAATCCTACAAAACCTCATAGCTTATTAAAGAACCACAGAAGAATATAAAATCAGAATAGATACAAGATACAAGATAGGTTTATTAGGCACAGCTTTCGCCTTATGCCAAAAGAGAGAACAACAAACAACAAGCAAATGATAATAAATTACACCAATCACATTTCTCCTTATATAACTTTAAAAGAAACATTTTACATAGTAAATAATAAAACAAGACTAGAGAAAGTTTGGTCTTACATTAAAATCTGAACATCCAATCAATTACCCATAGTCAATTAGCTATAGATTGGATCCCCATAGAGGGATAAAAAAATAGGAGGTAAAGGGAGGAAATAGCATTCCCCCAACTAGCCAAATTAGCTAGGAGGGCTACGGCCGGCCCTCTGTCCTAACCAGGATAGTTGCCCAATACATTTGGCCTGTATTGCACACCGCTTCCTTGATGCCAAATGTGTGTATGAGGCAAGAGCAATTATTGCCTCCTTTTGCGTCAATATCATCAAATCGCAAAACCTACTGTCTGACTCCCCCCCCCGAAACCCTTCGGCAGCAGGGGAGCTATCCATACTGCCCGAAGCGCATCGAAATAAGGGCACCGCAATAGAAAGTGGCAGATGTCCTCAACTTCACCCTTATAACAAGAACAGAGTCTATAGACCCGTGGAGTGGAGGTATACCTGCCCTCCACATTTGCCGTTTTGACCAGCTGCCAGTGAAGTAAAGTATAGGCTCGCCTTACTTTAGAGCTGGCCAAGATATCCAAATAGGGCTCAAAAAGAATCTGGTTCTTGTAAAAGGCTGAATGGGGAGCAGCTTTCCATCCCCTCAACCGTGCCATGTCCTCCTGCCATGCAATATCCTGAATCCACCCAAGAAACTGCATCTTAATAGCCGCTATTGATTTCCCAAAAAAGTGCTGCAAAGAGAAGGCGCTCTCATGGAGCAAGGAACCAAGGAATGAAAGCACAGGGGCCCAAGTACTCTAGTTCTTCCTTCGGGCATTTGGCTGGGATAGCAGTCTCCTGCTGTAATAACAGTCTCAATCAAAAGCATACAAAAGCCATCTTTGCTAAAGAGGCTATTGAGAGGACAGTCACTTCTGCCCTCAAGACAGCCCCTGGCACACTAGGGGGGACCCCAACAGCCTTCTCAGGAACAGATTGTGTACCCTTTCCAAGGGGAGAGTAACCGCATGGGGAATCAATTCCACCCCAAACAGCAAGGTTGGGGGAACCTTAGCCCTGTATATTTTAAGCATATCTGATATAGCAATACCCCTAGATAGCCTAGCGGCCTTCAGTAGAGCATGCACTGACCTCATTGCTGCGGCTACTCTATTCGGTACATGGGCATTTCCAGTCCCCCTGGCACTAATAGTCTGGCCTAGGTAGGTAAAAGATTTGACCTGCTGCACCTGGCCCATGCTCAGATGCCAACTACGCAACCTAGGCCTTCCCCCAATCACCAAAACCTTGGTCTTGGAGAGGTTTAGAGCAAGTCCGTTCGACTTGCAGTAGCTGTGGAATACCTCCAACGCCCTCTTAATGCCCCCTTCTGTTTGGGACAAAAAGACAACATCATCCGCAAACTGCAAAAAGGGCAAGCTGACTTCACCTACCCTTGGAGCATGCGTGTCCACCTCCATCATAAATTCCTGCAGTTCCAAAAGGTATAGATTAAGGAGGAGAGGGGCAAGAACGCACCCCTGCCGCACTCCTCTCTTGATGTCAATAACCTCAGTAAGCCCAGCTACCCCTGGGCCTTTAACCCGTACCTTGTTGTTAGAGTACAGAGAGTAGATTGGAAACAAGAGATTCTCATCTATACCCAAGGACCTCAATTTTGCCCACAAGTGGGCCCTTGGTACAGAGTCAAAGGCCTTAGCGAGGTCAGCAAAGGCAAGAAAAACCTTGCCCTTCCTTATTCCCTGGTACTTGTGGATCACATGTTGCACAATATAACAGCAATCCAGGTAGGATAGTCCTTTCCTAAACCCAAACTGGGCATTAGGAATAATGGCCCTCTCCTCTGCCCATGTCTCGAAATGGATTAAAAGTATTTTGCCAAACAGCTTGCCCTAAAATCAGAATGGTTCCCCAGCAGCCCCGTTACATTGGGGAAACCATTAAAAAATGAGCAACGCAAAAGAAAGCTGTTTCTCTTTATTCCCAAGTTAATAAAGTTTTCATAAATCTGCGCCTTTATCTCTTTAACAGGCAATACAGTGCTTTATTACCCAACCAATTTTTGTTAGAAATGGCCGACTGTTAAGACTTCTAAGTAAGAATACCTCGCAGCCTTCAGTACTCTCAAATGTATGGGAAGAAATTTCTGTTATCAAGGCTCCATTAACGTGTCATGCAGATAGATTAGAATTCTGATACCCAGTCTACTCTGTAGCCACACTCTTGATCACAGTAACACTATAAATACCTTTGAAGCACTTCCAAAGCTCCCACAATAATTAATGCCTATTGGTATAACTTCCCTCTCAAATAAAACCTTTAAAACTTTCCAAATGGCTGATAAATTTGAGTTTTTATGAAGGCATTTCTAGGCTCTAATTTCCTTCTCTCGTTTCTCTAACTTGTAACTCTTCTAGGTTGTTCATCATCATGGAATTTTATATTAGTGAGGAAATTAAGGTTTTTAGATTCCACAGGAAGATTGTTAGATGGGAAATAATAAGACAAAACCATGCTCCTAAATAATCTAAATTACAGGATTTTCAAGCTCACCTACAGCAGTGCTTCTTTTATGGCTAATTCAATTGCTGCCAGTATTTCAAGATCTAGCCAGAAAGGAAGTAAATCCATTCGCTGAAAAAAAGGCTTCATGTGAGAAATAATTTGAAAATGAATTTGGAGTGTTTATTCTCCACCAAGATGCTTGATGTAAGACATTTTAGCTGCAGATGAATTACACTATATACTCCTCAGATGAAGGAAGTGTTTTGTTTTGTTTTTTCAACTGATAAAACCATATTATCTGTAGCCTCAGATACCCACTCGTCCTCATGATTTAGAGATAGGAAAATCCCTTTAGGGCTGGCAGAGAAAGTGCTAAGAACCACTTTCTATCAGTTTCTGTGCAGTCCTTGGAGTTACTTACATTCTTCACATGGGAAGCATTTTCCGTCCATCATCAGCACCAATAATTTTGCCAGTTTAAAATACATTTCATTGGTTTTGCTGGATCAGCAGGATGGTTGTGCCAAATCCTATCCTACTGCTCTAGTTTTATATCCCAGCAATTTAAACCTTCTGCTTTCTAGCAGGTCATCCAGAGCACTCTTCTCCTGAGAAGATCGATTTTCCAGATACCAGTAAATGAGAGAATAAAGGCAGTGCTGCCTCAAAAATCATTTCTGGATACTAGTGAGTCAGATTAACAAGAGAAACAACCAACAGAATATTCTACAGTTAACCAAGATAGGCTGATGGAACAGAAAATTCCATCTTTTAGACCAAAGCTGGCAAATATGATGACAAATGCTCATAATTGAAGGGCTTTCGCTACTAGGTCACTGGTTCATATCTAGCAAAAAGGAACAAAGAAATCATGTTGAGGAATGAAAGAACCAAGGACTTTAAAAGAGGTGTCTCTCCCATGTGCTTTAAACATAAACGGAAGAACACAAATATTAAAGCGGAATTCATAATAGTCCTAGCCACAGAAGCAAAAGGCAGATGCGCCTGTAAAATGACAGAAAGAACAAGATTGCTAGTAAGTTTAGCCCTCCGAGTTAGAGATAAACCAACAGTATCAGAAATGCAAACAAAAGGAGGAAACAGAGAGAGAAACAACAGATATGACAGCTGTACCAGTCACAATAGTAATACTTGTATGTATCAATGTCACGTTCTAACCACACAAAGAATAGCATTACTCCTATGTGCACCAGACCCCCATGTTGTTTTTGTTTTTTGTTTTTGTTTTTGTTTTCATTATTAAAAAATTCATTTTCATTATAATTATTAATGACAATGTCGTTTTTGTTGCCATTGTTGGTATTGGTATCATTTCAAACAAAGATTTTATTTTATTTTTATTTTTATATTTCGTTTATCCATTCCCGTGCATAAACGAAGATCTCGTGATACGAATAATCCTAATATATATATATATATATATATATATAATAAAACAGACTAGCCTAAATACCTATATCATATCTAATCTCTCTCTATATGTACACAACTAATATCTATCTAAATCTAAGGGAGATAGGGGAAGGAAAACTATCTATTATCTAATCAATTATCTATATAACTATTTTAATCTATAGGTCTATAATATCTATATCTATATCTAATCTATACTACCTATCTATACATAATGTACAGGGGGGAGAAGGGCAGGGAAAGGGAGAGTTAAAATGTAGGGTATGAGGAAGGAAAGGTATTGGTAATACAATGAGGGCTAGAGAGGATATTTTGTGTGCAAGCACCACAGTTCTGTAAATACAACCTGACAAGTGGAACTCTCACAGAATGGAGAGGAAAATCCTGGCCCTCCCTTTATAAAGGGTTGCAGTGGCCTCCCCTAGAGCCCCCCTTATTGGTTGTGGGAGGCAGCAGGAATTGAGCAATCACNCTGGGGCTGAAGTGGCTGGCTGTTTCTTGATGCAGTGGAATGACAACTCCCTGTGAGCAGAATGACAGCCACAGAACCCTGATGGTGGGTCCTGGGACTAGAGTGGCAGCTTCTGGATGACGTGGATGGACAGCCCTCTCTGCCTGGAATGTAGGCCCCAGTACCATGATGGTGGGTCCTGGGACTAGAGTGGCAGCTTCTGGAGGACGTGGATGGACAGCCCTCCCTGCCTGGAATGAAGGCCCCAGTACCCTGATGGTGGGTCCTGGGGCTGGAGTAGCTGTTACTTGATGCAGTGGAATGGCAGCTCCCTGTGAGTGGAATGACAATCCCAGAACCCCGACGGTGGGTCTTGGGACAGGAGTAGCAGTTTCTGGATGAAGTGGAATGACAGCTCGCACATGGAGGGTCCTTATTCACTTACAGCATGGCCCAGGGATAGCCGGCTCTCCTCCTGTTGGACACAGACAGGTATTTGGACTTAGAGGAGGTATCCAGCATCATCACTGAGGCAGGTGAGGAAATAGCCAAGAGGAGCTTTCAGGCTGGCTGGCATGGGTGGAGCAGTGGCAGAGGCCCGGCCAGGGCTTGGTGGCTGGCAGCACCCCAACTCAGCCGGGTGTTGCAGGCTTATCTCGTACTCAACAGAACTCATAAAGCTCTACTGCCAATTGGTCAAACCTTGCCCAGTGGTGAATCACATGCACACGCAGTAGCAGACATTGGGTTGCCTGGCCTCAGAACCCGTGGCACAGCAGAGGCAGCATTGGCAGCACCAGCAGACATTGGATTGCCCGGTAGCAGAACCCATGGTGGCACAGCAGAGGCAGCATTGGCAGCAGCGGCAGACATTGAATTGCCAGGGCACAGTAGCTGTGGCACAGCAGACGTCAGCAGCAGGATTTGCCTGTGAGCAGCAGCTATGGAGCCAGAATGGTAGGATTTGCCAGGGAAGAGCTTCCATACAGCAGCAGATGGCAGAAGCAGGATTGCTTGGGCACATTTGGATTGGCCAGGGCAGAGCAGCTATGGACCAGCAGACAGCAGCAGCGGAATTACCAGACCAGTGGGCCACATCACCCATGGTTGCCAGGACAGGCAGACAGCCACCTTGGTATGAGAGGCAGGCAGGCTGGGGCAGAGTTCAAGCTTTGCCCACAGGGCAGGCAGACAGGCAGCATGGCATGATCAGAAGGCAGGCAGACTGAGGCAGGCTTTGAACTTTGCAACCTGGGTGGGCAGACAGGCAGCGTGGCATGAGAGGCAGTAGGGAAGGTAGGCTGGGACTTTGGCAGGGGACTCAGATAGGCTGGCAAAGACTGTGCAATTTCATTTTTGTTATTGTCTATATCAATACCGATGCCAATTTCAAAGATTTTATTTTCATTATCGTTATCGGTATCATTTTCATTATCATATGGAATATTGTGTGCAGTTCTGGTCGCCCTGTCTCTTATACACATCTAGATGTGTATAAGAGACAGCATCACGGCTGTGGAACTCCCTCCTGGAGGAAGCACGGCTGGCCCCGAGTCTGTTGGCCTTCCGTTGGGTCTGTAAGACATGGCTGTTCTCCCAGGCCTTCAGAGGTGGGGAGGGGAGGGTGGGTTAAATTTTTGTATGGGGGGGGTGTTTTAAAATTTGTTCAAATAATAATCTTGGGATTTTTTTTAGATTTTAATGTGGCTTTATGTTCTTTTAGATTGCTTTTATATTAGTTGGAAGCCGCCCTGAGATGCCATTGGCATGAGGGGGTGGCATATAAGTATAATAAAATAAATAAATAAATAACACTTCCCTAAGGGCCTATCTAGAGGGATGAAATAGCCTGACTGTTTCATCAGGAGGTAATACTGTCCCAGCACTTTTATACCTGTGGGAAACTGGGACACCTAAAATAAAATTGCACTTTAATGGATTACACTTACCTGGAAGCGTTGGTCAAACTCCCGTTGCCAATCTGGACAAGAAATTGACAGTTCCCTGTCCTGATTGATACCAGGTGCAGTCAAACCTTGGTCCATGAAGGTGTTGAGGCACAACCTTCCCTTTGACCCCATACCTTTATATTTAGTGTATACATGGGGATGACTGGTATACCTCTGCTCTGGAGCCAACATTGGCAGGAAAAACAGAGGAGATACAAGTCGGAGTCATACCAAACCTATTCCACATTATCATGGGCAGGACTGGATATACTTACCCCAATTACTCAGTCTCTACAAGGCCGGGCTGCAAGGTTGACCGGGAGTCCAGCCTATGGCAGGGATTACCTAGAGAAAAGGCCCAACAATGGTCATCCCATGCCTAGAAGTAAGGCTCGACCCCATTAGAAAAGGTAGGATTGAGGATTCTAACGCTCAAGGAGTAAGTGGCTTTGACTTTATTGCAGCCCAACGTGATGACTCAACTTTAAAGACTGCCTACAACAGGTAGAGGTGGTGAAGGGAAGGCCAAGGGACCCCCCAAATTTATTTATCTATCACTATCATATATAATAATTAGTCATTAGTCATTAATAATTTTAGATTTTTTAGCCTGCCCACAATGGACCCAGGTCAGCTTACAAACAATAAAACAAAATATTTTCAACAACATATTTAACAACAATTAAAACAGCATAATACAAATACATAGAATGTTAAAATATAGATCTTTGTCCTCCACCTAGGGGTCAAAACTTAACCCACATTAATTCCCCACCACCACAAACCCCCCTCGCTCAGCAAAGGGTAGAGGCATAAACCACCGATCCCAACCCCCTCCCCCCTTCAACAAGGGATCGAGGAATAACTCACCCACCATCCCCCACTCCAAACCTCCTCTCTCACCAAGGGGTTGGGGGAAACACCCTCCCCATTTCCCCCACTCCTGCCAATAACCCCCTCAACAGCGGATTGTGGCACAATCCCATTTTGTGCTCAGCCAAGATTGCCTATACAGGGTAGAAAAGGTAGGTCCCACAGAGGAGAATAGACATAAGTTACTGGCCCCAAGGGAAGTCAGAATGGAAATATTAAGGCTGGTCCATCAGGAGCCTTGTGCTGGACACCTCGGTCAATAAAAGATTTGGGAGAGCGTGGTATAGTGATTCTATTGCCAGGTTCAAGGTTTTGGTATTCATATATAAGACCCCTCATGGTCTGGGTCCCTCGTACCTCAAGGACTGCCTCACCCTCTGTGCCCCAGAGTGGCTCCTTTGGTCCGCCGGGGGTGCCTTCCTGGAGGTCCCCCGTATTAGGCGGGAGGCCACAATGGAGGGGCCATTCTCGGTGGCAGCGCCGCGCCTTTGGAACTCCTTTCCAGAGGAAGCTCGCCTGGCCCCAAGCCTGTTAACATTCCAGCGAATTTGCAAAACCTGGCTGTTCGCCCAGGCCTTTGAGGGCGGGGGGGAGGATTTTTTTCTTCTCGCCCTCTTCCCTTATTTATTGTATTAATTAATGTATATGTTCCTTTGCCCTGTTTTAATTGATGCAATTTTACGAATGTTTTTAAATGTTTTATACTTGTATTTTAAAATTTTTTTTAGAGTGTTAGCTGCCCCGAGCTGTTTCAGGAGGGGCGGGGTAAAAATATGATTAAATAAAATAAATAAATAAATAAATAAATAAATGTTGGACAGGGGTCTGGGAAGCAGTTAGGTGGTACTGCAAATTCTGCCCACAATGCCAATTTATGAATCTCAGACAGGGTCCTCCCACCCCCCTAATTTTTCCTGCTGCTGACAGGAGTGCCCTTCAAGAGCATAGGGATGGATTTGGTGGGGCAGTGGAAAAAATCAGCAGCTGGCCACACCCATATTTTGGTTGTTGCGTATTTTGCGACAAGGTACCGAGAAGCCATTATTTTCCCATAATAATGGGGTGTAGGTCAGGTATGAATTCAACTTGAATCTTCGCTGTATTTCCTCCCCACTATATTTTGTAAATATATTTTAATATGTTTTGCATACCTCTTAATGGTGTTCTCTATCAACAGCACAAAGCGTGTTAACATACGGAATACTGGCCCACCTGCTCTGGCCCACCTGGGCCAGTGCCAAAACCCACACATTTATCCCGGGCCCGCCAGATGTGGGCCTGGTTCAAAACCCTGCGGGATTGGCTACTGGGCCTGAAAGATGGGCACAGAATGAACCAGGCCCATTGTCTGGCCCTGTGAGCTTCCCAGGTGGGCCAGAGCAGCAAACCAGGCAAGCACATGTGTTTCTACACCTGCCTAGCTGTTGTCATGGCAACCATGACTGCCCATCAAGGCGGGGAGGGCAGGGTGCTGGCTACAGCATGAGGGTGGAACCATTCAGCCACACATTGCTCCCTGCCCCAACTCCGCGGCCAGATCAGGCCTCAGAGCTGTGTGTTCCTGCCACTGGAGCTAATCCACCTCCCTCCCCCACTTCTGGGCAAGATGACAGCCACCTATCATGTGAGTTAACACCCATAGTTCTAACCTCTCCAACTGAAAAACTTTTTTGTGCCTCCAATAATTTTTGTTTCCCATTTCCACAGAGTTTGTGTTAGACTCATTAGGGCCCCCCTGCAAAGGCCAAGGGTCCCTCTCTTCTTCCACTTACATGGATTTTTCTATATAGGTCATTTTCACATGGATGGCCCCACCCACTGCTGGGTGCTCTGGCAGGTGTGCGCTGGGGGGTACCATCCGTGTAAATGGGCCAGCAGTGGGTGGGTGGATGGGTGTGTACTGGGTGTGCGCCAGTGTAAACACCAGGGGTGGTAGGTGTTTGTGCGTGCGCGCTCACGGTTCACACCCACCTATACCCATCACCCACCCACGGGGCCCTCCGGGAAACCAGAAGAGGCCCCGTGGGTGGAGATACGTGGAGGTGGGCACGTCTCCATGTAAAAGGACACACACACCTCCAGCCACTGTGGCAGAGCACCCATCCCCCCACCCACCCTTGTCTGTGTAATAATGACCATAGTTTCAACACTCTGTACATAAGACCTAGCTTGGCTTCATGGACCTAATTTAACCACCTTTGTGAGAAAGTGTGATTGGAAATGAAATCAGGAATCTAGGTGAGAGCGTGCCGCTCAGTACGCTAGCGTCTGGCTGAGTAAAACTTTGTGCAGACCTCCAGCATTTGGCCCATTATTATTATTTAGTGAAAGAATCTTATCAGCATTACTACATAGTATTATTTTTATCTTTGTAATTGTGGTCATTTCAGAAGCATTAGATGAGAAAAAGTGTTTTATTTAAGAAAAAAAATAATCCCATTTTGCACTGAGACTCTTTAAAAATTCACAGGCAGAACTTAATCACAAGTTACTTCCATCACAGAAAGTTAATTTAATTTGCTAGTAGCTTGATTTTCATGCAAGAATACAAAGGCATTTGACACAGCATTCTTTCTGTGATTTAAATTGTTTCCACGAGATCCTCCACTGCTGTTTGCTTTACTAGTCTTTATGGTTCAGTCACCAAATCATGAGAGGAAAGGATACAGCTTCCTATCACTTAAAAAAAAAATACCCAGGAATAATTAACCTCTAAAGTAAACCCTTTGTGCTACTTAGGGAAGAATCATTAAACAACAGTGGAAACAACAGGCTTTTATAATTAACTTTCACTTGAAGGGCATTTCTGATATTTACTGAGCTTGTCTGAACACTTCTTGCTGGGCCTAGTATTATTATTTCTTTTGAACAACATTCCCCAGTTGTGCTGGTGGGACTAACTTACATTTCCAACCTAGGTCACAAGCTCTCTCTTTATTCTCCTGCAGTTTAAACCTTTTAGGCCACAGCTAAGTGCTTGCTTCTCTCCAACAACGCAAAAGTGCTAGCTTCAATAGCTGCAACTAGGTATCTGGCCAGTCAAGCACGCCATCGAATTTGGGGTACTCAACTTGCCCCGGACCTTTTTGTGCACTAGCTGGTACCCAAACACAACCCAATGGGCTACCCAACTCCCCAGGGCATGGGCTATGTCACCTCACCAGCCAGACTGCTGCTCTTCTCAGCACCGAGGACTCTTGGATGCTTCCTGCTTCTCCTGGGCCCGCACACTGCTTAGGGCACACTGACAGGACTCTCAACTGGGGAATGTTGAGAGCCCTGTCTTCTGCACTGAGAAATTTACAGTGAGTGGAAGCCAGTAGGGATGGGCGAATGCCGTTCGGACGTTCGGCGTTCAGCCTGAACTCGGTCAGTTCAGACCCAAACCTGCACCCGAACATACTGAACACACCGAACACCGAACAGCGAAATGGTCGAACACTTCGGTCAGTTCGGATTGCGTTCGGTTGTGTTTGAGTGGCTAAAACGTGGTCTACTGTCAGGTCACTGGAGAGCCAAATGTAGCAGGGAGGGGGAAGTCATCTGACTCAGCTAGGAGCAGACTTCCAGGCACCAGGGGTGGAGGGTGGAGACTGGCTTGGAGTAGCAGCCAGCCCACTGAATCACCATTACTTTTTGCCTNCTATTAACTATTCTAAAATCTATGGAACTAAATGGATTATTATATCTACAAAGGCCTAGTCCTACAAACAAACACACTCAAAAATATTTAAACTGAATAACTACTACACACTAACACTATCGCTATAACTAAGCTAACTCCTACATCCATCCATCCATCCATCATTACACAGGGATGGGGGGTATACAGAGAGCTCACAACAAACAACACAGGGAGGGGTACAAAACAAATGAAACCTAAATCAATCGAATCCTACTCTAAATAAATTCAAAAATGGGGGAAGTGAATCAGGCAGGGAGGAGGAGGGGAGTATTCAATGGAGGGTAGGGAGAAAGAACACAGGGAGGGTTAAAAAATAAAAACAACACCTAAATCTATCTAATCAAATTTAAATAAAAGAAACTAGGGAGGTAAATGTGTGGGATGGGTGACTTAGGAGGAGGATGGCAATGGATTAGGAATAGGAAGGAAACTGCTGGAAGAGGGAGACGTCTGAAAACATCTGCTGTCAGGAACAGTGGCTAGCTCAGGTGGTGTTGGAAGGGGGGAGGGCAATGACTTTTGTTACTTGCTGCACCTGCCTTACCACAAGCCCCATTGGCTCTGTGTAACCTAGCCTCATGTCCGATCGCAGACTGCAAAGCCAGTGGTCTGAGGAACAAAGGAATGGTGATTGGGCAGGCTGGCTGCTACTCCAAGCCTTTCCACTCCTGGTGCCAAGAAGTCTGCTCCTCAGCTGCCCACCCCTCCTAGTCACGTTTTTGCCATCTGAACTAATCCGAACGATACCGAACACTTCGGTCGTTTCCGAGGTCGAATCGGATTCGGATCAGTCAGTTTGGGTCTGGTTCGGCCATTCAGTTTGATCATCCGAATGGATCGAGTTCGGTCTGAACTCTGAACTCCCGAACCGCATTCGCACATCCCTACTGTCTGCACTATGCTCCTAGAACCCAGACTGCCTGCTGATCCTCGCTGCTTCATCCACCCTCACTCCCACATTCATTCATTCTCTCTCTCACACACCCATTCAAATCTACATACCTGCTCTCACCTCTCTGTCTTTCTCACACACACACACACATTCAGATTCACACACATGCTCACCTCTCGCCTCTCTCTTTTTCACTCACACACACACAGAGCATTTAAACTACATATATTACTCCCAGCTTTGGCCATGCTAGTCCAGCCCTCCTGCCCGCATGTCTGCTGCTGCCACCTGTCATGGCCTCCTCCTGAATCCTGCTGCTCTCTTTGGAAATCCTGCTGTGTGCTTCCCACGTTGCACACATGCACACACTGGGATCATCAGCCATTTCCTGAATCTGGCAATGCTAGGACTACATTTCCCAACATGCCAGATTCAGGAAATGGCTTCTCCTGGCATGTGCAGAGTCTGCAGACTCAGTAGAAAACAGTGCTGCAGTGGAACAGGAGTACCCAGGTGAGTGGGTGGCAGGGGCGGTGGAAGTTCCTCCCTCTCTGCCTCCCACCCTGGCTGCTTGTGAGGACAGGAGCTCACTGGCTCAAGCAGATAGGTGAGGTGAAGCCAGTAATTCATTTATTTTTAGGATGCTGCAGCCTTGCATGGAGGGGGAAGAGAAAAATTCCGGACAACTGTATGGTCTGGTTCCCTTTCCCTCCCGAACAGCAAAAGAGGTCTCAAAAACTCGCCGGTCTGGGACAATTCTGGACCTATGGTCCAGAACATCTTCTACCCCCCCCCCCCGAGACCCAGAGCCCTAGGGTGTGGATGGCAGACGCGGTGGCAGTGACAGTGGCAGGGCCGAGGTTCCTGCTGGCCCGGACAGAACAGTGAGTAGCCGGCCCCTGTTTCATCTCCCCTTCCCCCGGTTGGAGGAGGGGACAGTGACGGTGCTCAGACTCCAACTTCCTGCCCAGCAGGGCCAAAGGTGGCCAGCGGCTTGGCTGTGCCATCAGCAGAACATCTTCTCCCCCCCACACACACACTGAGACCGGGAGCCCTCCCGGGTGTGGACAGCGGAGGCAGCGCCGGTGACAGTGGCAGGACGGAGGTTCCTGCTGGCTCGGACAGAACAGTGAGTAGACGCCCCCCATTTCATCTCCCCCTCCCCTGGTTCCTGCCATCAGGTTTCTGGGGCCAAGCTACCAGCAGGGAGGGCTGTGGCCAATATATTTAAGCTGCCACTATAGCCCCAGGACCCACCGTCATGGGTCTGGGGCCATCATTCCTTGCACAGAGAGCCTTTTTCCAAACGCCTGAACCGAACCGGACCGAACCGCGATCTGTTCACCAATCCCTAATGCTCTGGTGGAGGCTGTGTCAGAGGTGGTGTTGGGGTCCCCAAGACAATAGTTTGACTCAATTTTGTGGGATCAATTTCAGTCAGTGACACTGAAATTGGGTGGGGTTGGGGCGGTTGAAGCCACCTCTTGTGAATTAGATCTGTTCCCGTCCTGGCTGGTTAAGAGCTGCCAGGAGACAATGGGGCTGTTGCTGTCTGGGGTGGTCAATGCCTCCCTTTTGGAGGGCAGAATGCCGGGCTGCCTCAAAGAGGTGGTGGTGTGGCCTGTGCTCAATAAACCATCGCTTGAAGTTGACTCCCCCGACAGATATCTGCCTGTCTCTAACCTTCCCTTTTTAGGGGACGTTATTGAATGAATAGTGGCTCAGCAGCTTCAGGGGCATCTTGACTGTGTCGGTTATCTTGATCCCGCTCAGTCTGGCTTTCATCCGGGTCATGGCACTGAGACAGCACTTGTGGCTTTGGTGGATGATCTCTGCCGTGAAAAGGATCGGGGTCAATCGACCCTACTAGTCTTATTAGATCTTTCGGCAGCATTTGATACCATTGACCATGAGATGTTGGTGACGTGCCTGCAGGACAGTGCGGGGGTGGGCAGGACCATTTTAGAATGGTTCTGCTCATTCCTGACCGGGAGAACTCAGCAGGTGGTACTCGGTGATTGTTTTTCATCATGCGGAGTTCTGGCTTTTGGGGGGTTGGGCTGTTGGGAGCACATTACACCAGTGCTCCAATCTCTGCACTGGCTGCCAATAGTCGTCCGGGTCCGATCAAAGTCTTCCGGGCCCAAATCAAAGTGTTGGTTTTAACCTATAAAGCCTTACACGACCTGGGCCCTGCTTATTTGAGAGACCACCTCCTTCCCCGGGTTCTAGATCGGCCCCTGCAGTGGTCTGGGGGTGCCGTGTTGGAGGTCCCCCGGGTTTCCTGGGGGGGCCACAAAAAATAGGGCGTTACCACTGGCTTTGCCACACCTTTGGAATTCCCTCCTGGTGGAGGCTCGTCTGGCCCCGGACCTCCCGGCCTTCTGTAGGAACTTTAAAACCTGGGTGTTCCATCAGGCATTTGGTGAGGGAGAGGGGTAAGGGTGAGTGGGGATAGGGAGGGTAGAATGGATTTTTGTCCCTGTTTTAAGATTATTATGGTTTAAAGTGTTTAAAATAGTTTTATATATATATATATATATACACTGTTGTTAGCCTCTCTGGGATGCCTGTGGCAGGAAGAGTGGGTTATAAATTTTGTAAAGTAAAATAAATCTTACCAAGACCTCTCATGTGGGGTTCCGCAGGGTTCTGTTCTGTCCCCTCTCCTGTTCAACGTGTATATGCAGCCACTCGGCAAGGTGATCAGAGGGTTCGGGGTGAGGTGTCATCAGTATGCGGATGACACCCAACTGTATCTCTCATTTTTGACCGACCCACGCCCAGCTGTCTCAGTGCTTACCCAATGTTTGGCAGCTGTGGGGGACTGGATGAGGGCTAACCGACTGCGATTGAATCCTGACAATTCGGAGGTGATGTTAGTGGGTAAGTCGGTGGAAGTGATGGCTCCATCGGTTGATGGGGTCTGTCCTCCACTGACTTCCCAGGTACAGAACCTGGGGCTGCTCCTCGATGCGCAGCTCTGCCTGGATCTCCAGGTGCAGGCTGTGGCAAGGAGTGCCTTCCACCAGTTACATCTGGTGTGGCAGCTTAGGCCATTGGTGTCGGTTCCTGACCTGGCCACGATCATCCATGCTTTTATTACCTCTCAGTTAGACTACTGTAACGTGATCTACATGGGGCTACATATATCGGGGTGATGTCTCGGAAGCTGAAGCTGGTTCAGAATGCGGTGGCCTGGCTTTTGGTGAGGCTGGGCCACCTGGAGCACATTACACCAGTGCTCCGATCTCTGCACTGACTGCCAATAGTCTTCTGGGTGCGATTCAAAGTGGTGGTTTTGACCTATAAGGCCTTACACGGCATGGCCCTGCCTATCTGCAAGATCGCCTCACTCCCCGGGTTCTAGACCAGCCCCTGCAGTCATCCAGGGGCGCCGTATTGGAGGTCCCCCAGGTTTCCCAGGGCGCCATTCAGAATAGGGCGTTCTCACTTTCTTAGGAATTGTAAGACCTGGCTGTTCCATCAGGCATTTGGCGAGGGACAGGGGTGACGGTGGTTTGGGGGTGGGGAGATAGGGGAGGGTGGAGGTGGGTTTGTCCCTCTTTTTACTATTATTGTTGTTTTATGATGTTTTAATTTGTTTCACAATATTTTATAGCTGTATTTACTGGTGTTGTTAGCTGCTTCAAGGTGCCTGTGGCAGGAGTGGTGGAATACAACATTTTAAAATAAAATAAATAAATAAATGGCCACCCTAGGCTGCAGCCCATAGGACCTCTCTGGTATTACAGGACACTTGCCATCTTTGAAGTCTGATGGTCTTGCAAGAGACCATGAGACTGCTTGTCTAATATGCACCTTTTTGGAGGGGATGGGTTCCACTCTAGCAGGCAGGCTCCCACCTGGTGACCAGCCACTCCTGCAGAATCCCAGCCCTGCACACCCAAGCCTATGATTGGCATCACCCATCCTCCACCTAGGCCTGTGAACCAAGCTGAACAAAACTCTCTGCCCAATGTCTCAGTCACCACATGCAGGAAGGGCACCGATGCCCAAAGTATTTGTGTAAATATTTGTACAAGTGCAAAAAGAAACCTGTATTAAGATGATTTGAAAATAAAGATCATTAATTCCAGCTTGGGTCTTGCATATATGGACAACAAACAGATCTTTGGTAAATCAAATCAAAATTCATCT
Organism: Sphenodon punctatus; assembly: GCA_003113815.1. NCBI lineage: Eukaryota > Metazoa > Chordata > Lepidosauria > Sphenodontia > Sphenodontidae > Sphenodon > Sphenodon punctatus. Next base: position 7,693,842 of record QEPC01006430.1, on the reverse strand, counting down.
TTTTCGTCTGTTGTTCTGAGTTCTCATGGCTTAATGAATCCTTTGTTTATTTCTGTATCACCTTTCAACATGACTGTACATACTAAAGGAAGACTGGCATCTTTCCATTGTCTTGACTAGAGCAGGGTCAAGTTCTTCTCATTTAGAATTGTACTTTTATTCGTAATGTAAAGATGTGGGAGCAACACCTTAAGATTAATTTGAACTTTCTCATTTGTATTTTTCTGCATCTTATTGTTATGCTAATGAAATCTCAGTCAAGCAACACCAGATGTGCTTTTACTGTCATGCACGGTCTTCCTATTTCAAGACTATCCCATTGTGCTGAGTGGCTTAATTGACTTACAATATGAGTAATGTCTGCAGTATGTTTAGCCCCATTTGCAGCAATTTCAGCTGTTATGATGCCGTATGTACAGATATACCAGAACTTTTTTAAAGAAAAGCTTGCTAAATTACTGGCAGCCTGTGTTCTGTTTTCAGCCTGACATTTATTTAAGTTATTTATTTATTTATTAAATAAACTTGATACCGTGCCCTCCCCCAGAGCCACCTGGAGTTCAGAGCCATTATTCTGCTCCCCATACATGCTTGTAACACTGCCGTGCACGATTAGTGGGAGTCTCAGGCACAGAGGGACAACGAGACAGAAGAATCTAGCTCTGCCAAGCACAGATCTTTGCCCTGGTTCTTTTCATGCAATTTCTTTCTACTGTAGAAAATTATTTATTTTAAACTAATTCCTCTCCTCTTGCCTTTTTTCCAACTTTGGTTTTGACTATTTGCAAAGGTGTTAAGATTGATTGCTTTCTCTGTGTTTTGTCTTTGCCACCATTTGTCACTGTTGTGGGGAAACATCAAAATGAAGGCTACATCTATTAAATAGGAAACAATATAAATCCCGTGCAATCTGTCCTTGTATGAGGAAAAAAGGGAGATTTTTTTTTCCTTTTGCCTAGCTTTGATTACTCCACATAAATTCACACTAGCCCATCCGCACCTGTTAAAAACTAAACAAAACCAGCTTCTGCAAACTAACTTATATGCCAAACATTTCAGAAACAATTGCATTTAATATCTTGATGAAGTAGCTCCCTGTGTGCTTAGCACTTTGATACCAAACCCCATTGATATGCAGTTCATACAAGTTCAATTATGCTCCTGATGAAAACAATTAGAATGAAAGTTAAAAGTACAGATTAAAAGGTTTGAATACTGATAGAAAGTGATTTTTTAAAAAAAATATTAAAAGTAAATTACTTTTTAATTCTGTGTATTCATCAATTTGTAAGTTAATGAAATTAATGAAGCAAGAAATGAAATGGGAATTCCAGAAGTTTGCATTCCCTATACTTAGTTTTCTTACTATGAGCTAGCCCAAAAATAGGTCTCTTGCCACAAATTAGAATTAGAGTTAATAAATAGCGTCATTTGAAGAGTATTTCTATAAGCTACTACCCTTCTCCCTCAAACAATTTACCAATGTCTGAAAATCTGCTTCAGGGAGTTTTGGCCCACCAACCAGAGGCTGAAACACACTGCAAATGTGTAGAATGAATCTGGAAAGTATAGGATTTCTATTAAGGTTCCCCCCTCCCCCTTCAAACAATATCTGCTCAACTATCCGTGTCACAGTCACATTGTAATGAATCACTTGAGAAGCTGAAAGATTCGGCACATGGACTATGAAAAAAGCAGTTTCCAAGAGGAAGCATTCTTGATACCTTTTTCTTCTTAAATCGGGGGAAATTGAGGTGAATGAGACAGAAGTATGTGCTATCACGTCCGATTCTTTACAGCTGATCGCCATGGGCTCATTTAAAGAAAGGGAAAAGGAGGGGCTCAGATCTCGGGATTCAAACTCCCTTGAACTTTGGAGGTTTGGGTACACAATTCTTAATGAATTAGTATTAATATTTATTTTTATTATTTATATAGCACCAGCGATGTCTCTGGCATTGTACAATCAATAATTATGGACAGATCCCTACCCCTAAGGGGAGTCCAATCTAAGAAACAAAGGGGGAGGGAGAGAGACAATGGAGAGTTGAACATTGGGAGTAGGGGAGAGCAATTTGTTTTCATTATGATGAAAAAAATGAACATTTTTATTTTCTTTTTTGTTATTATAACAAAAATTACAAATAATAATTTTTGATTTATTTTATTTATATATAAAAATATTTATTAGTCTCCCCCTCATGCCTACGGCATCTCGGGGCAGCTTACAACATAAAAACAAACAATAATAAAATTCCTTAAAACACTTTCAAAATACAAAACCCCCTCAACATAAAAACTCTTAAAAGAACCCCTACCCCACGCTCCCAACCTCCCCTCTGAAGGCCTAGGTGAACAACCAGGACTTGCAGGCTCACCGAAACACCAACAGACCTGGGGCCAGACGGGCTTCCTCCAGGAGGGAGTTCCAAAGCCGCACTGAGAATGCCCTCTCCATTGTGGCCCCCCGCTTTACATGGGGGACCTCCAGGGGAGCCAATACCTCCCTCGCCCTTCCCACCACCATCACCTCCATCTTATCGGGATTAAGCTTCAGTCTGCTCTGCCACATCCAATCCACCACAGCCTCCAAACACTGGGAAAGTAATGAGACAGCAGGACCTGGATCAGTTGAAAACAAGAGGTACAGCTGAGTATCATCAGCATATTGGTGACATCACACCCCAAACCCTCTCAAGATCTCACCCAGGGGCTGCATATATATATATGCAGCCCCTGGAGGAGATCATGAGAGGGTTTGGGGTGCAATTAATATATATATATATATATATATATATTAAATAATAGTGGAGACAGGATTGAACCCTGTGGAATGCCACAGGTCAAAGCCCGGGAGCTTGATGTTTCAGCCCCCAGAACCACCTGCTGGCTTCTCCCTGAGAGGAATGAGCAAAACCACCCTAGGACAGTCCCGTCCAGACCCTCCAGGTCTTGCAGCCGTCTCAGCAGCAACCCATGGTCCACGATGTCAAACGCGGATGAGAGATCTAGCAGGATCAGAAATGCTGAACATCCTGCATCCATCTCCCGGTGGAGATCATTCACCAAGGCCACCTCGGTTATGGTACTGAGTTCTGTCTCAGTACCATAACCGAGGCAGAACTCAGATTGAAAAAAGTCAAGGAAACCGATGCTGTCCAAACGCACATGGAGCTGCAGTGCCACTGCCCATTCAATAAGCTTCCCTAAAAAGGGAAGATTAGAGACGGGTCAGTAACTGGTGAGTGCGTCCACATCCAAAGATGGCTACTTCAGCAGAGGGCGCACCACAGCCTCCTTGAGATTGGGTGACAATCTCCCCTGCCGAAGGGACGCATTGACTACCCTCGCCAGCACTGTCCCCAAAGTCTCCCTGGAGACTTTCACCAACCAGGATGGGCATGAATCCAGTTCACAACTAGTGGCTCTAACAGACCCCAGGACATTTACCGCATCAGCTGGCATCACTTCCTGAAATTCATCCCAGAAAGATTGACCAGATGGTGCCTCTATAACCCCGTGCCCCTCACTTACTGCTTCCAATCCGGTGTCAAAGTTACTCTGGATCTGAGCGATCTTGTCTGCAAAGTAGGTGGCAAACTCCTCACAGCAGGCCTCGACAAGTCCCCGTCCAGGCGAAGGGAGGCTGGACTGACCAGCCTCCACATCACCTGAAACAGCTCTGACTTTGCAGATGCTATGAGGGCAGCAAAGAACTCCTTCTTTGCTGTCCTCACAGTCTCAACATAGGACCGCAAATGGATCCTTTGGAGAAGCGGTCATATTCAGAGCGAGTCCGATGCAAGCATCTCTCTAGCCTCCTACCTGCCTGTTTCATACACTGCAGCCCCTCAGTAAACCAAGGGGCCCTGCGGTGATGAGACGGAGGGAAAAGATGTCTCGGAGCCACCCTGTCAATTTCCTCCCCCATCAAGGTGTTCCAATGCTGGACAAACTCATCGACAGAGTGGCCATCTGGGTCTAAGGTTAGACCTCAGAGCCCCCTGGAACCATTGTGGTTACATCAGCCTCCCAGGGTGGACCAACCTAACTGGTCCATTCCCCTTCTGGGAGAGGTGTGCTAAGAGGCTGGCCTGTAGGAGATAATAATCCATCCATGACAAGGGTGTGACACGCACACCCCCCACTAACGGGTCACCCACCTCTAGGCCAGAACAAAAAATCAGGTCGAGGGTATGCCCCCCCCACTTGGTCGGGCAGCTAATCATTTGGGACAAGTCCATGGTTGCCATGGTGGCCATGAACTCACGCTCTGCTCCCACAAGGCCGGCATGGGCGCTGAAATCCCCCAGGACCAAAGTCCTGGAGGAACCCAGTGCCACCTCTGAGGCCAGCTCTGCAAGAGCAGCAAGGGATGCTGCTGGACAGGAACAGGCCCGGTATACCAGCAGCACCCCAAGGTTGCCCCCAGCCAAATCAAACACCACATGGAGGGCCTCAATACCTGGAATTTCCCGAACTGAATATGTCCTAACTGGCCATGCCTCTTTAAAAATAATAGTTACACCTCCCACCCCCACCCCCGCCCCGGGCTGATGCTGCACAGCATACCCAGCCAATATGAGATCTGCTAAAACTGGTCCTGCCTCCTCGTCCAGCCAGGTTTTGTAATACATGCAAGGTCCGCTGCCCCATCCAGGATCAAATCCCGGACCACTGGAGCCTTATTTACTGCGGACCTTGCATTCAGCAGCAGCAGCAGCCCTTTACAGGTGGACATTAGACCCTGATCCTCTCTCACCCTCAGTGGGGGTGTGTGTGTGACTCTCAACCTCCACCAGGGACCATGGTCCCCTGGGAGGACGAGTCACCTGTCCCCTTGGACCATACTGTCTCCGCCCCATAACCACCCCTATAGCTGCTCCTCCCCTCCTGTCTGCTCCATCCTGACCCCTACTCCTTGGCTGTTTGCCCTGCCTCCAGAATTGCCCCCCTTCACAACCCTCCCCTCGCCCATCCCACTCCCCATATCTCCCACCCCTATTTTTTCTCCCCCCTCCTCCCAGCCCCCCTCCCTTAGTTGAGCCTCCTGCTGCCACCAGGGGCCAACATCAGGTGTATTTCCCCTTCCCCACCCAACTAGAGTGTCCCCCTGGGCCCCTGTGGGCCCCGAAGGACCGCACCCTTTGACCGTGGCTCTTTGGCCTGCGGCCTGCGCCCTGCAGCCCACACCTGCAGCAGAACCACTGGTAACTCCTTTTTATGCCTCCCCTGGTCAGCTTCCAGGGCCGGGGTCAAGCCAGGTCACCCTACTCAGGTGCACAGGCTTCCTTGCCCCACTACCAAATTTTCATTTTCAAAATAATGGGAAAAACCTAAAAAAACATTTCTGGCAATAACTTTTATGTTTCTTATTCAATTCAGATGAAACATTGGGAGATTGTAGCCCCACCAGAGTGCACTAAGCGTACCAAACTTGTGAAAGATTGAATAAAGGAAACTGATTTTTATAAGCAATTGAATGTTGTGATGTTAAGAAAAGCTACATACACATTCCTGGCTACAACTTCTTTATCTTCCATCCAATTTGCATGAAACCTGGAAAAAAATTTCCCTCCACAGGAAAGTTTTCCCACCAATCCTGCCAAATTTCAAAATGATTGGATAAAGGTTCCTGCTGTTATAAACCATTAACTCAAAAATACATTTCCACCTGTAACATTTTTATATTCCATCCTGTTTACAAGACATTTGGCAGGAAAATATCACACTCATTTCCATTCACCTCTGTTAAACTACAGGAAATTTTGATAAAGGGCCCCTATTTTATAAGCAATTGAAGTTGTCCCTTTGAAAATCAGTATTCAGATAAATAGCAGCACATCCAGTGCCAGTCAGAGGCAGACACCTGGCATGGCAGGGAGAGGGAGACTGTAGAAGGGAGGATGGTGATAAACACAACAGACTGACAGACACATTCATTGACCAATTACTGAATGCTTCCAGATTTACAGGACCAATCAGTGGTGGCTTTGATGTGGGCATAGGAGGGTGGCCCTGAGGTGGGCATAGAAGGGATATAACTGGGACTTTGGGGATAGCATCACAGCAATCAAAACTCATGGTTTACACATCCAGGATGGCCAATTATCATCACAATCACAGCCTGCAGCACTGTGTCAGATGACATCAAAGAATCTCTATTGGCTTTTGCCTCTTTCCAAACAGATGCTTCCAACTTTTCAGTAACAAGTGGGGGAGAGAATTTGGGATGGTCACAGCACAGAATGAGGTTATTTGGTTGCCATTTATGCTGACCAATTTGCATCATAAACAAGATCTTATACCACAGTGACACGTAAGAGAATCCCTGACAGACTCAATCTCTGTATAAGCTGTGAAAGCTTATAAGATTGGGACCCTTTGTCAAATATTTGCAATATTTGGCAGAGATTATTCTGAAGGTGTTAGATACAGCTCTGCTAAGTTTCATGTTCACTGGTTGGACTAGAAAGATGTTACAGTCAGACATACATTTGTAAGTTAATTGCTTATACCACCAGGACCCTTTATCTAATCCTTCTGAAAGTTGACATAGTTAGTAATATTGGTGGTGTGGTATAATTGTGGTAACTTTCATCCACATTAGATGGGAGACAAAGATGTTACAGCCAGGAAAGTATATGCAGATTTTTGCATAATAACATAATTCAACTGCTTATGCAATTGGATTCATTTATTCAATCTTTCTGAAGTTTGGTACACATAATGCCTTCCATTGGAAGTACAATACCTCCAGGTTTCATCCAAATATAACGAAATACAAAAATGTTACAGCCAAAAATGTGTTGTCCATTGAAACCAAAGAAAATCGAAAATGAAAGCAGAAATGGAAATGAAATTTCTATATTTACAAAAACTAATATTAAATATTTAAACAACAAAAATGAAAAATGAAAAAGAATAAATACATGCATCCCTGGTGCACACCTCTAATTGGGAGAGACAAGAGTACATGCATGAGGTTGAGAAGCTGCAGGACTTTCAGACCTCCCCCCTCCCCACCCATGCAGGATATGTGTGGCATGCTGCTGGTCTGAAAGCTCCCCTCCCTCATGCATGTGTTTGCTGGCAAAACCGCACGGGGGGGGCTTCAGACCAGCCAAACCCCACCAATATCCTGGCTTGTGCATTCCCTCCCACAACCAGAACATGCGCAGGGAAGGGATGAAAGTGGACCTAGTTACAGGGAACTAGATTCTGAGTGAGGGGGGAAAGGACACAGTTTCAGTCAAGAAAACCCAACAGAAGAGGTGGGTTTTCAGGAGGGAAGGAACAGAGTCAATGTATCCAGGGAGTAGGGATGGGCGAACAGAACTGAGTTTGGAATTTGGGTTCAGTTCCGTCAACAGAACTATACGAGTTCAGTCCGAACTTCAAAGTTTGGAAATTCAAACCCCATTGAACTAAATGGAATATTATCTTTTAGGGATGGGTGAACGGAGCCGAGTTCGGAAATTTGGTTTGGTTCGAAAATCGAGTTCGGTTCAGTCGACCGAATTGGTCGAGTTCGGTCCGAACATCCGAACTGTGTTCACCCATCCCTACCAGGGAGGGAGTTCCAGGCATAAGGGGCAGCAACGGTGAAGGGGTTCAGACATTTAGAGGAGCAAGGGGGTCGCAAGAAGGCGATAGTGGGGACAGAGGAGGAGCGAAGCTCCTAGGCAGGAATGTGGCCTGATACAAGGATGGAGAGATATGGGAGAGCAAATCCATAAAGACCCTTGAAAGTGAAGACCAGGAGCTTATGTTGAATTCATTCCTGTAGAGAGAGCCAGTGTAGGATGGGGAGGAGGAGGATGAATGTGGTCAAAGCAATGGGAACATTGGAACAGATTCACAGGCTTGTTAATGGATTTACTTAAATTCAGAAATCAGGCTTTGGCTCCAAATTATTTTCCCTTGACCCCTCAAATAACATCAATCATGAGAATTGATCTAAGTAGGGGGAAATGTACTGAGGGAATAGTTCTGGAGGAAGATGGAATTGATTAAAAAAATATTCTTAAGTTTCTTTTTAGCTTGAAACAAAGTTTGATGACAAGAGTTGTTGGTTTGCATATCAGTCTGAACTCTGACCTCTCATTTTCTCACATTTTGGGGGATTTATATTAGGACACAGCTGTTCCAGTTCTCCTCTTAGGAGAACAATGCTGTATATCGTCCATTCCTTGAATCAAAACTTTATAATGATTAGAAAATGTAAATTTAGTGGACCATATCCCCAGTCACTTGCCAACTACTATTTCCATGTGAGAGAGCATGTTATTTTATTGTTTAGGCAGGGAAACTGCTCTGTTCTCCAATGGTCCATATCCACTCATGAAATGAATGTGCCTCTTCAACCTTCCACTTCACTGCTCTATATCCATGTCAGAGGCTGAGCCAAATCAATATACAAGACTTTGTGATTCTATGCAGAAAATTCCGCTCCAACTCAATGACCTAGATGCCTATCATCTTTTACGTCATATTAAGAGGACAATAAGACATTAGACAGCTCTCATCAGTATTTAGTATCCTTTCTCTTTTGTCATTACAGACCAACCGGATAAGGGATTTTGTTGGTGTTAGGTACATGTTAGCTCTAACTTGGGTAGCCTTAGAATTGCGACAATTACTACAATCTTATTTTTTTATTATTTTATGCTATTTTTCATATGGCAGCATCCAGATCCTCAGTCAGAATCACATTCTGCTTGTCTCACTTTTCAATTAAGCTCATTTTGCTAAACAACATGCAAACATAAGTTTTCATTGTGCAATATTTTCATTTCAGTTCAGTCAAGGTATACTTTTCCCCCGTACAAAGCTTTGTTTGATTAAACTGCAAGTTCATTTAGGAAAAGGTTTCATTGTATTACATGTTTATTAACCAGCCCCACTACACACTTACAGGCAACACGTCTAGGTTTTTGCAGGATCACATGATGGAGACAGAAATGGACATGGTACCTGTCATAAAGAAATTGCGATCTATCAGTCCAATTTCTTTTGAAGTCACTGAGTCTTTCCACTGACCTTAATGACTTTTGGATCAGATGAAGGTCACATTCACACATTACCAGGGAGGCAGGGAAATGTCCATCAGAGAAATCGTGTCATGGGAATTAGCATATGTGAGAATTCACTCTTCCGCTTTTATGCCATGAGAACACTTATGCATGACAGGTGCTCTCATGGCATAAAAGTAGAATAGTTCATTCTCATGCACTCTATTTTCAGTCAAAACAGAACCGTAAATGCTCTGACAGAGGTTTTTCTGTCTCCTCAGGTAATGTGTGAAAGCAGCTGAAGTTTTGATAGGAAATGAAAGTATGTCCTCAATTTGCAGCTCCACCTGGATGATCAGGTGGCAGTTCTGGTGAGGAGTGCGCTTGGTAAATTACATCTGGTCCGACACCTTCAACCATATATCATCTCAGGCTCTGATCTTGCCACCATCATCCATGCATTCATCACCTTGCAACTGGATATCCCATTTGTTTTCATTAGGGATGGGCGAACGCGGTTTGGCAGTTCGGAGTTCGGCCCGAACTCAGCCTGTTCGGACAACCGAACTCGAACCCGAACCCGAACATACCGAACAAACCGAACACCGAACGGTGAAATGACCGAACAGTTCGGTCAGTTCAGATCACATTCGGATGAGTTCGGGTGGCAAAAAAAAGTTCACTGGAAGGTCAAACATTACAGGGAGGTGTCAGTCACTGAGGAGCAGACTTCCAGGCACCAGGGGTGGAGAGGCTTGCAAGAAACGAAACTAATTATCTGCCTCCCCCCTTCCCAACACCTTCTGAGCTAGTCACTG
>QEPC01006430.1:7647981-7683779 GCA_003113815.1 Sphenodon punctatus | reverse complement strand
GATAGATAGATAGATAGATAGATAGATAGATAGATAGATAGATAGATAGATAGATAGATGAAGAGAGTTGTAGGAGTTAGCTTAGTGATAGAGATAGCATTAGTGATTTAGTTTTAGTGTTTGTGGGAGTAGGTCTGTGTACTTATTAGATAATCCATTTAGTTCATAACATTTAGAATAGTTAATAGCAGTTAGATTTAGTGTAGACAGATATATATATAATATTAGATTAAAAAATTTTTTTAAAACCATATAAAAACCAAATAAAAAACAAAAGAAAACCATATAAAACCCAATTAAAAAACCAAAAAACCATTAAAAAAAAACAACAACCCATAACAACACTTCCCGAACGGCTGAATGGCCGAACTGAACAGCTGAACGGCCTAACCAAACGGCCTTTTCGGACGACTGAACCAAATAGCTGAACCCGAACTCGGCGAACGAGACGAACTGCTGAACCGAACGGACGAACCGAACACAGACGAACCGAACGGACGAACCGAATGGACGAACCAAATGCAACTGAACCAAACGGCCGAACCCAAACCGCAATCTGTTCGCCCATCCCTAGTTTTCATTTCCAAAAATTCATTCTCCCCTGCCCCCATTTAGAACTCACTTTTTTTTGTTTTACATTTTTTCCCCATTGAAATCAATAGGAGTCACCTGGCAAGTCTTCCATGTTTTTAAATAGCGGTTTTACTGTCCTTCTCTGACACTTCCCCTTCCCCCAAACTTCCACAAACTGCCTCAGGGACAAAAATAGTCAGAGACAGACTGGCATGCAGCAGATGGGCAGAGGATAAAGTAGATACTGGTAGACAGCGGGCGCCAGGCACTCAAACGCCAGGCACTAGCATAAGAGGAGATGGTGGTGCTCCAAGTCTGACAAGGCTTCAAGTTGTACAGAATACCCCCAGGAAGCAGAATATCAGACAGAGACTGGCAGGCTGCAGGTGGGTACTAAGAAGCAGAAGAACTGGCAATGGAGACATGCTGTCCAAAGTATGTTGGGCTTCAGCTTGCAGAGAGTGCCCTATGGGCGGGGGGGGAGGGAGAGAAGATATGAGACACACAATCATCACACACACTGGTAGCAGCAGAAAGGCAGAGGAACAACAGGCACCAGTTTTGGCATAGGCAGGTACCCCAAAGTGTGGCAGGGCATCAGCTTTCAGAGATCACCCTAGGGGGGCAGGAGATATGTGTGTATGAGAGACACACACATTCAGGCAGCAGCAGTAAGAGGCAGGCAGAGCAGCAGCAAGCAATAGAATTGTGCAGAATAGGCCTGAAGCAGCAGCATTGTTTGCCATTCTGCTTTGTGCTGCCGCTTTTTCAGCTTGTCTGCCACTGGTCTGATTGCGACCAATGGCAATTTACAATACTTCGTGGACGTTTGTGACTGTTTACGGAAATTTGTGGCATTTTAAGGCAGTTTATGGAAGTTGTGGCAGTTTACGGCACTTTGCAGCTTTTATGACAGTTCACGGTAATTTGCAACAGTTAGTTACAACAGTTTTAGTGACAGTTCCCCCATAAAGATTATGACAGTTTCCAGCAGGCTATGGCACTTCACAGAAGTTTATGGCAGTTTCTGAAATTTTATGGCAGTTCATGCAAGCTTACGGCAGTTCACGGAAGTCCCCGAGAGTCTCTAGCACTTTCAAAAAGGCCAAAAAGGGCAACATGCTTGCTCGGATAGCAGCAGCAAATATCGGCAAGTGCCGGTGCTTCATTGGAGGTTGCTGTGTCATCAAGGTGGTGTCGGATTGGCCATTACCGACAAAAAAAGCTGTCGCTGTAGCTTGCCATTTCACCCTTAGTGCAGAAGGTACTGCATTCATTTTTGTTTCATTTTCATTGTCTAAAAGCTGTCATTTATCTTTAGGAAATTTGGAACGTTTTAAACGTTTTAACCTTTTCCCCCCAGTTCTGTCTGTTTTTCTTCCACGATTCCCTGCTTCATCCATGTTCTGCAATGCATACCGACCAAGTGAACCCAATAAATGTAGTCTCTGAAATTACCTCATCTTTTTGAAGGGGAGTAGAGCTGTGTGTTGCTTACTGTTTGGGAGTCTTCTTAGGCAACTTTGTGGATACCAAGCAAATGTTTAGTTATTAGGGATGGGGAAATTGTAATCAGATTAATCCAATATACCCGATTTTCAATGGTTCATATTAATCTGATACAGGGGCACACTCTGGCAGTGGCTTTTGGGGGCACCCTTTTTCAGATTTTAAAAAGAGCCAGCCAATGAAACTCTGTTTTCTGTAGTGGCTGGTAAACAGGATGGGAGGGGAGAGGGAGGCACATGTGGGAAAAGAATCTCTGCTGGCCAATTGCCAGCCAGATCTGGTTGGCAATCATCCAGCAGAGCACACTGGTAGGATAAGAGGCTGGGACAAATAAGAGTTTCCCCCCCCCCTCCCTTCTCCAGTTGCACACTAGCAGCTTGAGTTGGAGTTTGCTCTGTGTGCTACTGCCACATTGCATTCTCTGCCATTTTGCTGCTGCTACACTGCTCTTTGCCACCACTGGGACTTTGAGGATTCTACACAGGCCTACTTAGGCACTGGACAGGATCATCAAAATTAGGTTAAAAAAACCCTTGACTTTCAGGTGACTTTGAAAGGAGGGAGGCTCAGGTCTTGTTGTGTTGGGTGTAAGCCAGGGAGAAGGGGATTGTGTGGTGGTGGTGTTGGTTGGCTGATTTCCTGCCTTCTCTTGGGTGCTCTTCTTCTCCATACTGCTCTGGCCTGGGTGGCTAGGCCTTTTTGGGGGGGGGGGGATGAGAGGTACTACTTATGGAGTGCTTTGTCCAGGGGACTTGGGGAGATTATATGGGGTTTTTTCTTGGTGTGCCCTAGCCTGGGCTCTGTCCCCTGGTGATCTATTTCTCAGTGCTACTCTGGCCCGGGTAGCTGGGCCTTTTGGTAGGGTGTGCGGGAACTACTTATGGGGTCCTTTGTCACCTCTGGCCAGGAATTCCTGGCCCATATGGTGAATAGGTTCAGTTTTCCATTGAAGTCAATTGGGAAAAAAATATGATCCAATCCCAATTCCGATCTGATTCAAATCCGAACCAATTGAATCCGATTCCAATTTTAAATTGCATTTCCCATCCCTACTAGCTATTTAATGTTTCGAAGTCCCCAAAATTAAAATGTTACATGTACAAATAAAGATTCCAGTTCCAATCCTCAGTTTGGTACAAGTATAATATGGGCTGGGACTCATGGTCACCTCACCAATGTGATTCATGCTGCTTTTCACAGTGTCAGCTGTGCTCCATGGTGATGAGGTGATTAAGGAAGAGACTCTGCTTTTCTCAGAAACAATGGGTAAAAACAATGTGATAGTGGCCCCCTTAGGCCATCTGTGGCCTGCTTTAGCCACCGGACCACTGACATGTCTATTTTTGTGCCAAGGATGTTGGCCCAGGATTGCCCCAGTCCATGTCATCAGCTAGCCCAGGCTCCGACGTCGGGAAACCCCAAAAGTCACAGCCCATAGTAAGTCCCGCTTGACCAGGCCAAAGTGGGACAGAGTGGGCCATCGGGGGCTAGCACATCTGTTGTGGCCAACCATGACCTGACCCGGATTGGTGGCTCGCTGCCATGGTGTCATGGTGGGGAACTGGGAGCGGTACAGGGTTGTGGCCCTCCCACTCCCCAAGCTATGCGGGTGGCAGGACGGTAGCCCGGCCACAGTCAAGCATGGTTGGTATCCTGACATGCACATACCGTGTCCCTGCGGATTTCCACTCTGGGCTGGGTTGTGTGTTTTTACCCATTGACTACCCCAACCCCACCACACTGTTCTCTGCTGGAAGGGAAGGTCACCACAGCCCAGCAGGCTGAAACCCACCCTCTTCTTGACACCCTTGCCCCCTAAGGCAGCTCTTAGATGACCTGCATCTTGGCTCCATTTCTCTCTGTATGTGAGAAGGGAGGGGAGGAGTAGGAATAGGGGGAGCCTCTGTTTGTGTGTGTGGTGTGGTGAGGAGAGTTACTTTGCTAGGAAATGTAAAGAGGGGGAGAGGGCAGCCTGTGTGTGTGGTGAGCAGAGATTTTTTGCTGGGACATGTGTTGCCTGTTTTTGTGCTGGAGAGGTGTAGTTTATTGCCTATTTTGGATAGGAGGTGTCAGTGATGGTATTATTGAGGTATACTATAGTTTCAGTGTGTTTTTGCTGTGTGGCTGCATCCTGGAAAGTAAATTTGTATAAATAAACTTTGCATAATTATGTAAATTAATACATTATGCACATTTTATGCTTGCAATGGAATTGCAGAATTCAGCTTCCCTGGCTGGAGAATTTAGGATTTTTTGGTGCAGTGTACATGGGTTCCTGAATGCGGATGAATTAGTGCATGTTTCCACATACTTTACCACAGACATGCTTCATCCCTTAGCTAGAAGCATCACTACAGAAGTGGGCTCAGTCTCCATTCCCAATCAGACCGTGGGTTGGGTGCCAACTCTGCCAGTAACACCACCAGTTAGCATCCTTTGTGGTGTATATGCATGCCTACAAGAAAATGAGCAGAGTCCTATCTCACTTCACATAATTATTTTTATTTATTTATTTATTTGTTTATATTTATTAGCCACCCCCTCATGCCCATGGCATCTCGGGGCGGCATACAACATAAAAGCTGTAAATAAAACAATAAAACACAACAAATAAAACATTTTAAAACCCATCTAAAAAACCTCACTACCCCCCCACCCACATTTTAATTATCCCAACCCACCCTCCCCTCCTCCAAAGGCCTGGGAGAACAGCCAAGTCTTGCAGGCCCGGCAGTAGGCCAACAAATATAAGCATTAATCACCCATCATATGGTAACACTACATACTTTCTGCTTTTTATCTGATCACGTAGGCTGTTTTTACACACAACAAAAATGGGTTTTTATAAGTACTCGAGATAATACTGGGTGTTATAAATGCTGGAGTTGTTTGAATGCACTATTCTCCTTTTATGCAGCAAGATCTTGCAGCTTTGTAAGAGTAACATCTGGTGGATCTTACAAGGCTGCAGGATCTCGCTGCATAAAAGGGGAATAGTGTATTCACTTCACACATTACAAAACTCCAGCATTTATAACACCCGGTATTATCATGAGTACTTATATGAACCCATTTTTGTTATGTGTAAAAGCAGCCTTATAAATTAGAGGTGAAAAATTCTGAAACCTGTATGAATTCTCTAAGAAGTTCAATACCTCAAAGGCACTCACCATCCGGGAGTTTACTCCCAGATAAGGGAAAGAGCCACATAATCAGGTTATTATGGCTGAGTCAAAGCTCAGATTCATGTTCTTTATATCTTTTCCAACAAATGTCCTGATATTTGAGGCTTCAGGAATATCCACTTTACTCAAATACCAGCTCTAAAGCTTTTCAGGTTAGTTTATTGCTTCCTTTGATCCTGTTCTGACAATGGCTCTGTTTGTTTCACTGGAATCAGAATCCTCTTGTGTTTCGTTCTCAGTCCCATGTACAGTAGAGGCAGAGTGAGGGAGTGGGGAGGACAGCTCCTGCTGTCCACAAAGAACAAAATTCATACATCTCTGTCATGTTCTGCAACTTTGCTTTACCTCTAGAATTGTCAGCTGTAGCACTTGCAGAATACCAAATGCTCAGGTCCTTGTTCTTTCCAATCTGTTGTTTTGAAACTGGTTTACACCATATCAGGAGTCCTCCATTTTAATATATCAGTAGGTTCCTTCTTCATTTTCACTCTTTTGGAGTATGCTAATTCTGTGCACACTGCAAATTTTGATTACAGTGCTTTCCAACATTTTTAGAAAGCAACATATTTGTCTAGGATGAAAGGATGGATGGACAGGAGCTCCACATTAGTTTTCGAATCACTAGATAATACATCAAGATGTTCCAGCTGAGGCTTGCTGCTGTGAACTCAGGACTTCAGATTACTCACTCTGACAACCAACAAGTCCAACTTTAAATCTAGGCCTGCTATCATGGGCTACAGTCGGGATTTATGACTGAGCTCTCTCTAAAGTGTGCAAATCAATGAATCATGACCGGTTCGTCTGCAAGGATAAGTTCGACTTTGTGTCAGTGCTTCTCGCTGAAAGAGCAGCTGGCTAAGCTACAGAGTTACACTGTACTTTGTGTAAGTTGAACTGAGTTGCTTTTCCCTTGGTATTTTCAAGACTCAGCTTTGTAAACATGGGTGCAAAGTCACCAAAAATAGTCATGTACTTGCTGACTGCCATGCTAGTTCCAATGTGTTCAATCAGCTTAACCTCAAAAGTAGATGGTCCTGATCAGAGGAGAGTTTCAAAGATGAATTGGGGGTGTTGGAGTTGGATTCTTCCCATATTCTGGACAACTTTCATTGTAAAGTTCCATACAGGCAGGGACCTGTGTTCACTGCATTTTCCCCATTGCCACTGATGGGGAAAATGGAATAAACATGGGTCCCTGCATACAGGGGTTCTACTGTAACTGGAAAGTACCCTTCATAAAGAGGATCCCAAATATCTGAAAGACTGCCTCTTCCCTTATGTCCCATCGCAGCATCTGAGGTCAGCCAGGAGCACACCCTTGCGTATACCATTTCCTTATGGTGTTTCTACAACAAAGATGCACAGAGGTGTTCTTTGTGGCTGGCTGCCCCACATGTATGGAATGCTCGCCCCTTGAAGATTCATCTAAGCCCAAGCCTCCTCATCTTCCAGAAACAATGTAAGGCCGTTTTGTTTGTCCAGTTGTTTGGCAGGCAGGGATAGGGTTGGGTGGGATGGGGAGGAGAGGATTAAGGGAAGAGTTGTCGGGGATTAAGGGGTTTGGGAAGGGTGACATATAAATTTAAACGAATAAACAGTCTAGAACTGCACTGAAATTCCAAGCTAGATAGAAATATTTTTTAATATTTGAGAATTCAGTGGTCCTGAAATTTTGCAAAATTTCAGTCCCAGCATTCAGCCAACATGGTCTTTCTTCCCCCTAGGGTCTAGAGGACCCATCTGGAGGTAGAGTTACAAAATAGAAAACATTTAAATTACTGATAATAGTTACTCAACACCTGCAAGGAACATGCATCTCAAACTGGCATCCATGGAGTTTCCAGGCATTGGAGTGCCACTGCTGTGTCTTGAGCGTGAACCTGAATGTGAGCTGAAAGCCTTTAAGATCATATTGTTTGCTAGCCCATGCCACACCCCCAGCTCCCTGAATGGCTGCCTGCCTATATTAAGGACTAGGGCTGAAGCAGCAGCAGCTTTTACCACGCAGCAATTCAATTCCACCATTTTGGAATTGCCCGCGCCACACCATGGCTTTTCTGCCGACATTCCGCTAATTCCGACGGCATTCTTCAAATTCGGAAACTATTGCAAAAATTGTGGAATTGTTGGAAGCTGTCGGAAAACCGCTGTTCCGCTATTTCATGACACTGGCGGAATGGCGGAAGTGGCGAAAATGGCATGTTTCTGCTATTTGTGGAAGTAGCAGAATGAAACTAGCAGAATGAAAGCCTCTGCCATGCCATACTAATTGCGGAAACGCTGTTTCTGGCTGAAATAGCTACCACTGCGACCTTCTGCTACAGCCCTATTAAGGTCCACTCAGCAAGAAGAGAAAGATGGGCAGAACAATGTTTCGGCCTGTGCATCTATCCTGTGCTTCACCTAGCATCTAGGCTAGCATCAGCTGCCTTCCGTCCCTTCTCTTCCTTGCCTGTCCTTTTTCTCCTGGCCTCTATCAAATGGTCATCCTGGCACTTGGCCTTTCACTCCACATTTTGGATTGCCCTTTTGTATGGTTGCCTGCTCAGAGCCACAACATGGTGTCCCTTCCCTAGGTACCTGGTTTGTACATGACTTGCCCTGGACTCATTGCTTCCACTTAAGAACATAAGTAGTGCCATACCGAGTCAGACCAATGGTCCATCAAGCCCAGCATCCTTTCCTCTGACAGTGGCCAATCTCAATTGCATGGGAGAAGAACTAAGAGTCACAATGGGCAATCCATTCCCTATTGTTCACTCCCAGCTCCTGATAGTAAGAAGTTCATCCTATAAGCTACTTGGTTAATAGACATTAACTTGCCTGGACTTTATCCTGCTGAAACTCTGGTTTTGATTCAATCCTGCAAAGGTTGCCATGTCCTGGTGCCTAATCCAAAAACGATAGGTTGTGTTTTTTGGGTTGTTTTTTTTTACTGTCTGCTAGCAAATTTACTGGTTGTTAGGAAACCTGTCTGGGGTATAATTTGTCTGTCACTGCAACAGTGGGTCTGAGGTGAAGTACATCTGTGTACCAGATGCAATTAACAGGGTTTTCACCTCATACAAATCTATTGAACATCACTGGAACTAGGGGGATGGAGTAAGCTGGTACATTTAGTTCCCTTATTTCATGATTTTACTATAACATCTAATTATTTACTGTATGCCAATGCTCTGAAATCTTCTGTGTTAAACATGTATAGGTGTGGATTGGAAAGAAAGCTTTTCTTTCTATTCCAAAAACTCTCCTAGCAGAGCAATTGTCAGAAATGTGAGTCATAACATAATGATATCTCAAGCTGCTAGTACAGCAGGTCTAACAATCTAAGTATATTTCAGAATGACTCAGACAAAACTCCAAAATCTGCAGCCATCTTAATCACTCAGCAAAAAGCCCCTAATTCCATCTAAAAAAAACTGAATAGAACTGAGAGAAAGTGTTGGAGTAAATTGTAATCCTAAAGACTTGAAGCTACCATAAACTTTCTGTTATGCAAAAGTAGCATTGTTAGAGTTTCCAAAACACGGACACTAAAGTACGACGTGGTTAAAGCAAGAATCGTTATTGCAACATGTGTCTAAATGGCTTATCAGCTTGTCCCACCTCAACTGCATCTTTCTGGTACTGAAAAGTAGTTCAGTTAAAAAAAATTTTTCAAGAACAGAGAAGAGGAATTGCTGACCCTAAACAGTTTTTGTGGGATATGTAGATCAAATTCAAAAGGATGATCAGGAGCTGCTGCATAATTTGTTAATGGCAGCTCAATTACAAATAGCAAGAATGTGGAAGAATATTGGAGATTTGAATGAGAGTCTGCTCATGGAGTGGAAGATAGATTGCTGATCAATTTTGAATATGGTGAAACTAACAAATATATTAAGATTTAAAGAGGGGTGGATTTCAGAAAACTTATTTGGAAAAAATTGTTTAAATTTGTTAATTATGGTAAGTCCATTAAAGCTATAGATAGTGGAATATTAGAATAAGCAGTAAAGGAAACAGCAGGCACCTACTGTATAAAAGCAAAATCTTTTTGTATTGGAGTAAGTGGAGTAAATTTTGTTTGTGGACCCTAAAATGTTGTAATATGTATGAGAAATGTATAGACAATTAATTACTGGAATCAAGTTAATTGGCCTAGACTGTAGCAATGTTGTGTGTGGTCTTTGTATGGGGAATTTAGAACTTTCTTCTTTTCCTTTTATGGATTTTATCAATTTGTATAATGAATTTGAACAAACTATAAAAAAATAAAAAAATAAAAAAGAAGGGGAATTGCAAGTGTAGATATGGGATGAGGTGGGAAAAAGTTCATTAAGTTTTCGCTTCATGAGAAAATGAGAGAAGAAGCATATATAAGTGACAGGTTGAAAAGGGGAAGACTACTGGGACATTTGAGAAGAGGAGAAAATCAAAGAGAAAATTGGTTTGGGAAAGCAACCTTAATTGAGGAATAGAAGACGAGAAGAGAAAGTAAGCTTGCATGGAGGCGGTGTAGAGAGAGAGATTAAGAGAGATTTGTGCAGCAGATCTGGAAATGCAAGCTTTGGACTATGCCTAGTATAAACTAATACATCTGTGGTTTACAAGTGCAATAATGGCAATTTTTAATGTAAAAATTCCATGTTATTACCTTGTTCAAAAATTACCCATTTGTAACTCTTCGAAAATAAAGGACATTGAATTCAGAGGAGATGGCCTTCAAAGGGTGGTTGAGATAGTTTCCCCAGAAAGAACCATAGGAGAGTTTGAGTTGATGGCTGCTGTAACTTGCAAATGACTAGATGTGCAACATTGGCCATTTTTACACGGATGGAGGTGGGTAGGTGGATGGGTGTTTGGCTGCAGTGTGTGTGTGTCCGTTTACACGGACACCCACCCACCTCCACCCATGGAGCCTCCTCCAGTTTCTTGGTGATGGGTGTGCGATGGGTGGAGGTGGGTGTTGCGTGGGAGCGCACACTCACCCTTACCCATCCCACTCTGTGTTCGCACTGCTGAACGCTGAGCGGACACCCATCCCCACCCACCGACCGCTGGCCGTTTACACGGATGCCCCCCCGCAAAACACCCACCCTAACGCCAAGCTGGGGGGGGGGCACGTCCATGTAAAAACAGCCATTCAGATGGGTGGCAGTTCACCCCTCTCCTGACAACAATAGACTTTCCCATCATGAGGATTGCATATTTATTTATTTATTTATTTATTTAAGTTGCTACCCCACCTGCCACAGGCAGCTCAGGGTGGCTTACAATTACTAAAAACATCAGAATTAAAACACATAAAAGGAGGGAAAAGAACTCATCTCACCCCACCATACCCAATCCCACCCCCCGTTACCCATCTCCCCCACCAAATGCCTGGTGGAACATCTAGGTCTTACAACTTCTTTGAAAGGAGGGGAGATCAGGGGCCAACCGGACCCCTACCAGAAGGGAGTTCCACAGCCACAGTGCGACTACCGAGAATACTCTCTCCTGTGTGGCCCCCCGGAAGACTCGGAGGACCTCGAGCAAGGCACCCCTGGACGACCGCAGGGGCTGGTCCAGGACCCAGGGAGTGAGGCAATCTCACATATAGGCAGGACCCAGGCCATTTAGGGCTTTATAGGCCAAACCCAACACCTTGAACTGGGCGCAGAAAACCACCAGCAGCCAGTGCAGAGAATGGAGCACTGGTGTAATATGCTCCCGACGGCCCAGTGCCACTAAGAGATGGACTGCCACATTCTGCACCATGCTGCAATTTCCGAGCTGTCACCATGGGTAGCCCCACGTAGAGTGTGTTACAATTGTCTAACCTAGAAGTGATGAAAGCATGAATGACAGTGGCCAGATAAGAGTCTGAAACAAACGGCCAAAGCCGTATTTGGAGGGAAGGAGGATCAGCATTTTCTAGGAGTTTGAATAAAATTGAGCCTTGGAACTCACAGAAAGAATAGACCAGAAGAGACCTTTCCTGGGGATCCTTGTGCACGCACCACCAAAGCACTACCGTACTGAGGGAAGATATACTGGAGGGGAAGACTGAGCACTGCCAGTCTGAGACATCATTGAATCCTGAATTGCCAACAAGGCATGAGCACAAATTAAAAAGTAGCTCCACCTAGAGAGTGGCAGCAGAGAGGCATAACACAGGAGGAGTGAGAAGAAATAAAAATGTCTGGTTGTCAACTAGGAGCAGAAAGATCTAGCTACTTGGTTCTGGCCCTTGGGTAGCTGCCAGTTTCTGTAGCATTTTGTTCCAGGAGGCATGCCTGACTGACACAGGCTGTCCCCAGGAGTGGGCAGCATTTACTTTGAGGAGGGGCTTTCTGGGGCTTAATTAAATTCAAGGTGGGATGTGAGCCCTGTGAAATGTTTCAAGTAGGAGTGCTTACCTCAGAATATGAAAAATCAGGAAAAGACTGATATCGGCCATTTTGGGGTTAGAAAAAAGAGCCTGATGGCTGAATGACTTATTCAGACTTCATTAATGACTTTGTTATCCCACACCACAGTGGTGCCCATTATCTAGATTAAATCACAAGAACTTCTGTTCTGTATTCAGCTTTAGAAAGGCAGGTTATTATTATTTATTATTATCATAAACATTTATATAGCGCCAGCATTTATATCTGTGCCTGGCGCTGTACAGAACATAGAAATAGACGCGGTCCCTGCCTGTGGCTTACATTGGGTTGCCAGTTAGATAATAGGGTTCCCTGCTCCAAAAGCTCTGGGATGGGAGACATAGCTTCTCTGGGACAGGGGATGTGGCTTCCAGGGCAGGGGATTGGGCCGCATCAATAAGCACTGGGAGTGGATCACAGGATCCATGGCTCTAAGACCACTTCAGATCCAGAGAGGGAGAATCCAACTGACCACCTGGCAAGGGGAGGTTTGCAACACTCTGGAATTTGTATCTTCTTGGACAGGTTCCAAGTTTGAATTATTTTATCAAAGGCCACTATCCTCAAACCACTTACTCCACAAAAGTTCTACTGAGCTATATAAATAATAAAATAATTATAGTAATAATAATTAATAGAACAACAACTCCTCAATGGAGCTATTCATCAGAGGTTAAGTAATAACAAAGTATTGTTCAGAGACTGGGTTCCTTAGCAGTTTGATTAAACTCTGAAATACTGGAAGCAGGTTTTACTTTCCTGTTGACCTAGCAACTTCCTTCAACATTTGGAAGGTATTTTCTCCTGGACCTATTGTTTTCATAACTGATTATTCTTCTAATTAGATGTGACAGTGGCTGTGAGATGTTTGTCTGAAGGCTGTCTGATGAAAAGGAGATGCAGCAGAAGCCTTTTTTTTTTTTTTTTTTGGTAGACTAATTTTTAGTTGTTAAAAATTAGTAATTTTAAAAACAAATTAAACATTAATTTAATTTTAAATTAAAATAATTTAATGGGGTTTTTGTTTTTTTAAATGAACACAAACTAGAGCATGTACGTGGGGAGTGTACCGGAGCTGTGACTCGTCAGTAGGTGCTATCTGCCTGCCATGTGTGCCAGTTCAGTGTTTCCAATAGACGTAGTTCAAAGGTGTAGCCAAGCAGTGATGTGTCTTCCTGGCCCATTCATACTAATTCCTTCTCCTTGTAAATGTCTTTCCCTTGGGGGGGGGGGGGGGAATGGCTTGAGATTATGTTAGCTGAGTAAACACATTTAGCTGCGGGTCTCGGTCAGGCTCTGACTGGAGGCAACAATAATAGCATCAGTAAATTATTTCTGGCATAGCCTCTGTCACGAATGCTGGAAAAGGAGTTGGCAAATATATGCCCATTCCTTGTGCTCTGAAGGAGCTTGGCTTCTGCTCTGCTGAAGCAGCAATGGAAGTTTGCATTACATATTTTGTTTATCCACCTTTAAATTTCCCCATTACATCATCCAAAATCATTCCCCAAGATCAACGACTTTAACAACAGCAAGCCTAATCCATAGAACTTATTTCTGCTGTTGTTTGTTTTTCTAGCATTTTTCCATCCCTTCCAGTTTGTTCTCTCCCTACCTGAGCATGCGAAACTGGAAAACTTTGTCTAAGAATTTAGAATGGTCATTTTGCGGGTTGCCTTGTGCTTGCTGTACCAGCTTTCAAACTCCTACTTATAAGCTAGTCCATACATGTTTTCCAATTTAAAAATTGGTTCCCGACATCTGTTCTGAATTTGCCTATTATTTCCACATTATACCATCCTTTGTGCTTGACTGAATGTAGTAACTTGTGTTGACACTATTGATACCAGTTAAAGTCTCAACTGCTGTATTAATATACATTAATTCACATTGGGTACAATCCTTATTCCCCTGGAGCTAGTGACAAAACTTCCATTGACTTTGATGGGTAATTGCATCCATTTCCCCACCCCTCTTTTAAAATAAATTGCAATGTTTTAAACTTGTTGTTCTAAAAGATAGACTTTTCAGTGCTAGATAAAGACGACCAGATGGGCAGCCCTGTACAGAGAGCCCTGCAACGATGTTGTGTTCACTGCCCTGTGTCCAGGCAATGACACCTGGGATGTGGGAGGCAGCCAATTTTCATTTAGTGCTGAAACAGCTGCTAAAAATAGTGAAGATGGCTCAGCCATCAGGACAAATATAACACAGCTACTACACTCACCTAAGTAGTTAGAAGCTAGTTTGAATTGCCATTTACCATTTGTTCAGGATTCTTAACACTTCCACTGTTCTTCCTCTTCCCTATTTAATACATTTTAAAAATATACATATTTAAATATAATGCACTGACTTATTAAGAAATAATAAGCTCTCATTTTCTTTGCCATGAGTATGCGCTGAAGTTTCACTCCAAACCTCTTTCTCTCCTCCATGTCTTTAAAGTTATCTCAGGACAGTCTCTCTTTTCAAGCACATCTGAGATGGTCTCCCTCTCCACCTCCAGCCTCTCACCTTCTCCTCACAGTAATTGCTTTTTTGTCATGCTTAGGTTATGCCTTTCCAGATTGTCTGATACTGAACTCTTAAACCAGAGTTTCCCTAGCTCTGAGTCGCAACCTCATTGCTCCATCAATAAATAGATGAGGCTGCAGTTCCAACTGAAATAAATTATATATACTTAACATGTTGCTGTTTGGGGGTCACAGGGCATTTAACTCTTAAAATGGGGTCATGTCGGCAAAAAGCTTTGGAAGTGCCATCGTAAACCTAGTTATAAGCTTCAGCCATGACACATTGTCCTTCAGTGTTCTTCAGAAACTATTCTATATGTTAAGCCATGAGTGGGGAACCTCAGACCTGAGACAACATTTGGACACCAACTAGTTTTTATTTGGCCCCTTTCCAGTGTTTGGGTCAGGCCCCTAGATCCAGTTCCTACCCCCAAACAGCAAAAAACTAAGGGAAAGGGAACGGAGATGACAGCATGCATACAAGGACAGGCGGCAGATCTAGGGAAGAGATGTATGATCAGGACCCTCCTTAACTGGAACGTACCCCTTAAGCTTCACCAAACCCAACTTTTATGCAGCCCTAGGAGCTTGTTCCACCCCTCTTTCTGTTAAGCAGTAGGAAAAGCAATTTTGTATTTGCACCTGCTCATTTTGTGCTATTGGGGCCAACCCCATGAGCGATGCACGTGTGCAAACCTTGTCCACCCCTGGCACAGGGTCTGCAGGTGTGCGCAAACTGCATGGTTGCACACATGTGTGCATGAAGCATGGAATCGGCCCCACCAACTACCAACCTAAGAAGTCATTGACACAATTTGTAAAACATTTAGATCTTTCCTTTTAAATTGTTCTACTGAGAGAGCCCTGCAATTACGTTGTGTTTGCTGTCAAAGGCACTGTCAAAATACATGCTTTACATACTAATAATGTATGTAAATGTAAATGATTACATTTACATATAGGATTAGTTTGGTCTTTGTTTTATTATTTGGACTTTTTGTGACCATAATAAGCTTGAAACTTTCCAGACCTGAATTCTCCAAAATATCTCATGCCACCTTGGTTTCTGCACAAGTGACTGAATCACAGCTGCTGAGAAAACAGTTGGGAAATAGGCTTCCATAGGTAACACATAAGGAATTTGTTTTGAGAGAGACTTCTGCAGATATTGTCTTATTATATATAGGCCTTAAGCATGTTTAATGAAGAAATATAGATTGGTAAATAAAAGGACTTCAAATAGTTATATACATCACAAGACCACAATAAATGCAATACATTGCATTTGATCCTCATACTACAGCATTAGATGTTAGCAATATGGAACAATGTAAAGCAAGGTGAAATCTTGATGCATCAGCTATTTATTTATTTATTTTATTTATTTATTACATTTCTACCCCGCCCCTCCTGAACACAGCTCGGGGCGCCTTCCAATCATAAAACGACAATATAAGCTATGGGCCTCTTAAGAAAAGTTAAGCCATGTAAAAGCTTTTGACTGTTGTGGGTTATAGCACAAGTCTCTGGCCACTTTAACACATTACCAGGGAAACCTCCACGAATGTAATCACAGCTCTGTTCTCATGGGAATTGGTGCTCATGGGAAGGCACTATTCTGCTTTTATCCCACAAGAACACCCGTCATTGTAAAAGCTACATTTGGGGACATGGCCATGCACAAGTGTTCTCACGGGATAAAAGCAGAATAGCGCATTCCCACTAGGACTGAAATGAGATTTCATCCTTCTCAAAAATCTCATTAAGAATACGCTTCTCTACAAGATTTTCTTGTATCGAGAATCTCACAAGAATAGACGTTCTCAAGAGATTCTTGGAAGATTCTCAAGAACCTCAAAATAGCCAAAACATGGTCTGGGCATGCACAAAAATGGCCTCCAGGGCCGTTCTGCACATGCACAGTCATTTTACGCCTGCACAGACCATTTTTTGTATATTTTGGAGATTTTCAAGCAACCTGCCAGGTTCTTGAGATTCTCGCAAGATTCTTGTGGGAATTAATTTCATTCTCATTTCAGGACTAATTCTCATATGCACTAATATTCATGAGAATAAAACTGCAACTGCATTCACAGAAGTTTCCCTGCCTCCCTCCCAGTAATGTGTGAAATGGGCCTCTTTCTGAAGATGCATTCACATGAGAAACAAATTGCTTCCCCTGCATTTTTATTGCTCATGTAAATTACTAAGGCCGCATTCACACAAGCCTTTTCTCCTGATTCTTTAATTACCTGCATGAGAGTACTATCGCACTTTATCATCCTTTGCATGTACTGCCAAATCTTCTTCCCCCATATTAAATCTTGCCGTGCATTCTCCAGTGCAAGCTGCTAACAACCCTGTCATTCTCAGTGCCTGTTATCTCCTCTTGAGTTTGGGGGCACTTGTTACATGGAGGAGGCAGAGGGTGCTTTAAGACATGCTGGGGCACCCATTGGTCCCGGTACGGAATCACTATTTGATTCCCCTCTGGAATCAAAACGGCCCGTCAACAGACGTGCCAGTCAATTCCGGAGGGGATTCGGGGGAGGGGCTGCACAACGTGTGGCCGCACAGCCTTGCCCCCCCAAGCTCCCAAGGCCGCTCGCCCTCTGGGAGACAGGTGGGCGCAGCAGCCAATGTGACCACAGTGCCTGCCCACCCCCCAGGGTATTGGCCATGGCCCAGAATCGACAGCGGGCATGGCCACTGATTCCGGGCCATGGTCCGGGAGCAGACGTGACGTTACCACGGGGTGATTTCAGAAGTGGCGTGGTGAATGTCCACCACAGTCAACCTCAGTCAAATGCTGGGGGTGGTCAAAGCGCTGTGCATGTCTGTTTGCTTGCATCCAGATGTTCACCATAGTCAAACGTAGCCCGGGGTGAAGCTATCCACGCTTTGTGAGGTCGGGGCGGGAGGAGGTCCAGAAGTGTGGTGAATGGTCACCACGGCAGGGGTGAATGAAAAGTAACTTCTGAATGGAAACCCGCAGCCACGGTGGAAGGAATTGACCCCAGCCGCGGTGCATTCTGGGGCTCAAACCGCGGTCCACATCTCCACTGCATGTCTGTTGTGTTCCCCCAGCCCACGTTCTCTCTGATTGCCCCAAGGCAGTGGTCACAATCCTGTCACTTCTGTTGGGGCCACACGTGTCACCACAGCCCATGGTGAATCCGTTCACACTGGGATGAGATTCACTGTGGTGAATTGGAACGCGTCCCTTCTGAAATCAACCATGGTCAACCATGGTGAATCCTGCCATGGTTGACTGTGGTAACGTCATGTCTGTTGGGCCGAAAAATGATTCTCTCTGGGTATTCACCCCCAGAGGGAATCGCTTTGACCACGCTTTTGGAGGTCCGGCCGACCGGACCTCCAAAAGCATGGTCAAAATGATTCCAGCTGGGGGTGACATCTGACAGGAATCACTTTTTGGCCCAACAGACTTTACGCCATCATGGTCCCCATAGGGGGATTCACCGTGGTTGACTGTGGTGGTGTAATGTCTGAAATCACCCATAGACTGAAAGAGGAGGGAGTGTGTGTGAGATGGCCACCCAGAAAGTCCCGAAAACATGTCTATGACAGTGCAGGAATAAGAAAAGGCAATAAAAGTGAATTGTTGTTCACACATTATCAGCAATGAGTGGGAGTGGCTTGGCTTGATGATTATTAAATCTCAGTTTGCATTGCATCAGTTGCGGGTGATTTAGGACTTGCTCGTGAAGGATCTTTTGAGGTAAGTCATTTTCATGAGCAATAAAAATGTGGGAGAAGCAATTTGTGCTGCGTTTCATATCTCATGTGAATGCAGTCTTAATTTAAGAGCCAGGAAAAAAGGTTTGTGTGAATGCAGCCTGTGAGTCTCGTTAGGCACAAAGCAGACCAGGAAGAAATTCTTTATTTTAGTGTAGAAATTGTAATTCTTGAATAATTGTCAGCAATGAGAATGCAGCCTAACACAAACAACTGTTAGTGTTGATTAAAATCAAAATTAGGCTAGCAGTGAACTGAATAATATAAATTATTATAAACTAAAACAGTGGGTATTTTCAGACGATACGCGGGCCGTTGGCCCCGTACCGGCACCAACGGCTTCGTTCCTCGCCGTGGTCACCCCGTAACGGCACAACAGACGTGCCGGGGGGATCCCGGCAGGGAAAGTGGGAGGGGCCGGGGCCGCGCGGCGCAACGTGCGGCCGCACGGCCCCGCCCCCTCCACACACCCCGCCGCCCGCCCTCCGAGGAGACGGGCAGGCGGCGGGGCCAATGCGGCCGCCGTGGCACGCGGCCAGACGTTACTTTTCCTTGGCCACAGCCCAGGGTCCGTCTGACCACGCTTCCCGGGACCTTCCCCCGGCTAGCCCGGGAAGCGTGGTTCAAACGAATCCCATGTGGGGATTGACCGTGGCCAGCATCTGGTGCACCGCGAACAGACGTACGGGATATGGTGACCACAGGTGGGTATTCACCATGGTTCACCGTGTTCACGTAACGTCTGAAATCACCCAGTGACACATTCATGAACTAGTCGATACTTGTGAAAAATGTATGAGTGTTTTCAGCTAACATTTCTATGAAAACAAAATTTTTAGTATATGCAACAACCTTGTCTAACGTCTACCCTTGACTTATGAAGCCATGAGCAACTGAAAGTTGGGGAACTATTGAGTGCAGAATGCAGATCCACTTTGTTGGAAGTCTGCAGAGAGACCAAAGCATATCACTACTTTCAGAAAGTTGGAGGTCACTATTTAAAAGCTGTTTGTTTTTTTTATTTTATTGTTTTATTTGTTTTATGGGTTATATGGGTATTTTCAGACGTGATGGACTTCTCGGCCCGCCACGCTGAACCCTGGACTGGGATCCGTCTCAGATCCCAGTCCGTGATCAGGCCGGCCGTTCTTTAGATGTGCCGGCCTGATCTCAGAGGGGGATTGCAGAGGGGTGGGGTTGTGTGGCGCGATGTGTGCCCACTCAGCCCCGCCCATGCTCCCTCGGTCACCTGCCCATGGGGAGACGGGCGGGTGTAGTTGCCAATGAGGCCGCTGCGCCTGATCCCATATCATGGTTCAGGGCATGATTCCGGAAAGGGGCAAGATAACTGATGTTACTTTTGCCCCTTTCCTGATCATGGCCAATCTAACCACGGTTCTGGCCTCGAGGCCAGCCTTAGGGCCAGAAGCATGGTTAGCTGTGATCCCCACCAGAGATTCACTGTGGTGAACATCTGGAGGGGGGGTCACACAGACATTCACGAGATCACTACCACCACACGGGATCCACTGTGATTCTGTGTAGTAAACAGTGATCTCGTAACATCTAAAAATACCCATCGTTACAATTTGACGGCAAAGCTACAGTTGCTGAGCTTTAATTTGCTATATTATCTAAACAAAAAACTTCTGGTTTAAGAAGGTTGCTAAGGCAGCATTACAAATTATACTCAAATGTTAACATGCCAGTAAATTGTATGTTAAAGCAACTTTATTAAATATCAGACCAATCTATACATTTTTCTTTTCTTATTAATAAAAAAATTATGACAACTGAAATTAAGCTGCATATGTGTGGTATGGTGACTGAACAATACAGGAATGTATACAGTTGATTTGAGTCAAAAAAAATTGTTAATGAATAAGAAAAGAAAAATGTATAGAATGGTCTGATATTTAATAAAGTTGCCCTAGCATACAATTTACTGTCATGTTAACGTTTGAATATAATTTGTAATGCTGCCTTAATAAGCTTCTTAAACCAAAGTTTTTTTGTCTAAGTAATTTGCCCTTCTTTTGAAACTTAATAGTTTCGTTAATGCATAAGCTGGCCCCAGACACAAGAACACTGCAGGTGCACACAGGTGCTCACCCATCCCCCCACATCCCCTACATGGAGCAACCTGTTTTTTCACAGGTTTCTCTGTGCAGGGGTGATGGGTGGAGATGTGTGTTACACAGGAGCGTACAAGCAACTGCTTTCATACGAGACGCACCCACCCATGCCACTGCGTGGGTGTGTCTCATTTAAAAAGAGATTGCACACTCATTCACACACATGCTCTCACCTCACACACTCCTTCAAATTGATCAGTCAGGCACACTAGAGCAGTGGCGTAGCTAGGGTGCAATGGGCCCCTGGCCAAAAAGTCAAGATGGAAACCCCCCCCCCCATGTCTCCTGCCAGCAAGCCTAGGAGTGCCGCTTGGCTCAGCAGACCTGGGGGCGCTGCTATCAAAACACGATAATATTTTTTTTAAGGTTATTCACCACTTAAAGTATAAAACATAAAACAAACATTGTACAAATCAAATAATCAAATTATGCAAAAAACAAAACAAAATAAAGGGTCCATATCAAGTGCTATCAAACAAACGATACCCAAAATGCAGCCAGCCTATTAAGTGCATTATGCCAGGAAAAGAGACATATACAACCAGTTCTGTTGTGCCCCCATAATCAAATCATGCTGCCCCCACCCATAACCATTTCATTTGTACCCCCGGGGCAGCGTGAATTGATTATATGGGGAGCATAAATGAACTGGCTATGGGGTGCGGGTTTAAAGACAGTATTCATGTTAGCAATAACTTAATTAAGAAGAGTTAGTGGAATAGCAGCCATAATAATCTCAGAACCATATTTTCAGATTTTCCAAGATATAATAGATATTGCTTTACATTTACATCCTAAATTCCTACTTAAGATAGTATAACTAAGACAGTTGTGAGAATGTGGCCCTTTTTACATGGGCCTCTCCCACCCATGAACAAGCAGATTTCTGCATGTTCATGGGTGGGGAACCCAGTGTGAACAACATGGCGCACATGCGCCCGCATAACACACATCCCCACTCACCCCCCTCTGGTTCCCATGCACCAAGCAACCAGGGGAAACAGTGGTTGCTCTGTGGGTGAGGATGAGTGGCAGATGAGTGGGGATGCATGTGCAGCCATGTACATGCCCCACCCATGCACCAGCGTGCCCATGGACCCACCACCTGTCAGAGCCATGTAAAAACTGCCTGTGAGGAGCCATTTGAAGAAGAAGAGAAGGTTGCTGTCTTGTAAACAAGGTTCTTTGAGATGGCCCTGATCATCCTCACAACACCCACGCTTCCAGACCAGCATGGAATTTTTTCTTATATTCCTAGAAAGGGTTGGAAGGAACTGTCATTCTGAGGAGGAGAGTGCTTTTTATACTAGAGGAGCTCGATACCATCACATGGTCTATTATTTAAATATGGTGAGCATGCACAACCCAGTTGTGAGAATGTTAGAAGCCATCTCAAGAAACCTTCTTTACAAGGCAACAACCTTCTGATCACTCACATGGGGAGGAGTTGTTTGTAAATAGGGATGTGCAAACAGAATGTGGTTTGGATGTTCGGCCGTTCAGTTCGAAAATCGAGTTCGGGTTCATTTGTTCGGTTTGGAGGAGTTTGGTTCGTCCGAACATTGCCAAACATTCAAAATAGTGTTATCGGTACCGATATTGATACCGAATTCAAAGGTTTTTTTCAGTATCAGTATCATTTGGCCCTGAGACCACCCCTGGTCTCCACCTCTAGTGCCAGGAAGTCTG
Source organism: Sphenodon punctatus (assembly GCA_003113815.1). NCBI lineage: Eukaryota > Metazoa > Chordata > Lepidosauria > Sphenodontia > Sphenodontidae > Sphenodon > Sphenodon punctatus. Next base: position 7,662,015 of record QEPC01006430.1, on the reverse strand, counting down.
CTCCTCAGCTGCCTCCCCAGTCATGTTTTCCCCACCCGAATGGGCCTTCCAGTCACGTTTTTTCCCACCCCAAACTCACCCAAACATGACCGAACTGTTCGGTCATTTTCGAGTTCGGTTCAGACGTTCGGTTCGGTCCGAACTCCGAACATCCAAACCGCGTTCGCAAATCCCTATTTGTAAACAAACAGCTTTATCTCCCAGTTCCATCAGTTTCCTGGTGTCCTGCTGCAGCAGCACTACTAATAGTCAGAGGTAGGTGAGGAATGGGGATCCCCCACACCTTCAGTCCCCACCCCGCCCCTGGACTCCCCTTCAATGGGTGCTTTTACACACACGCATTCCTCCTGCATGTTTGCAGTTACATCCTGAACTTTCTGTGTGTCTAAATCACTCACTCAGAACGTAAACATCTAGCTCTTTGAACTTCTGCATAGAACTTCTCCCAGAGCTTTTGTGTGTAAAATGTTCTCCTGGTAAACTGCTTTGCTCCAGGCAGCTGCGGTCACTTGGTTTTCATGGCAGCCCTTATGTCTAAATCTGCGGCTACTTTAGGATGCTTCAGGGCAGTGTTTGTGTGAAGAATGCATCCAGGAACAGCCTCAGGGCAGTGTGTGTGTGAAGAATGCATCTGGAACTTACTTCTGGACTTGTAAACCCAGAAGATTGAAAGACCAGAACTTTAAGGTGCATGTAAAAATGTCCATTGTTTGTAATCACAGAACACATGTGTTGCTGGAGAAAAGCTAGAATAGTGGTGGCCAACCAGAAGATTTTTCTCTACTAACTCCCACTGAACAGCATAGGTACTGTTGAATGAGACTTTGCTACCACCTTTACTATAGGGCCATGATCATTCATGGCCCTATAATGATATTATTATGATTATTATTTATGATTATTATTATGTATTTCTATAGCACCAGCCATGTACCTGGAACTGTACAATCAGTAGTTATAGACAGGACCCTACCCCAAGGGGCTTACAATGTAAGAGAAACAATTGGCGGGGAACAAGGGAGAGGTGAACATCAAGAGAGACAAGGATGCGTTTATGAGGTTATGTATAGCTTATGCAATCGGAAGTGCTTGAACAAATTCTTATGCAGTAAACTTAACTAGCTATTGATAGATAGTAGGGGTGAGAATTCAGGTTCTCCCGAGATCCGATATTGCCGGTATTTGGGTGTATTGGTGTAATCCGATAAATCTGATATTTACCTGTAACGGCATTCCGTATTTTTAACATTGGCAGCGGTACCGGATTTTTTACATTGCGGTCATTGAAGTCAATAGCCAGAATGTCAAAAATCCAGTACCGTGGCCAACGTTAAAAATCCGGTATGCCGATACCGGTACATCTGGTATCCGGTATTCTCCCCGGTGTCCCACCCCTACGATAGTAATAAACTAAAGGTAGTATTTTTTTAGTTTAGGGGGAGGAAACCAGTATGTATGACAAGAAAGTTACTTCCTCTTCTTCTGTGAGTTTGTGCCCATCATGTATTACTCAAATCCACAATCTAGGGGTTGTGTTGGAGTCTCAACAGATGTTAAACAACCACGTATCAGCAGCATCCTGAAGTGATCTCTTCCAGTTCTGTAGGGCTTGGAAAGTCTGACTGTTTATTTTGGATAACAGCCATGCTACCATGATCTATAACTTTTGTTATATCAAGTCCAGATTACTACACAGTGCAAACACAAAAGGCTATGGCTTAATCCACAGAATTTAAAACAGTGAAGAACACGATGGCCCACTTAATATAAGCGCAGTGTTTGCAGGTTTAAATATTTGATTTTTTCCCCACATGTACCTTAATAATTAAGCTATAAAGACCTAACATTGATTGGGAAGAAAGTTCCTTTTGGTCAGACTGTCCCTCCTGTTCTTTCACCTCCTCTGAAGGTCCTGGCCACTATAGATAATAGGCAAATGGGGTTGATTGACCATTGGTCTCACCCTGTGGGGCAATTTATGTTCAAAAAGTACAAACAAGCACCACCTCAAAACCATCTTTTAAGATCTCTTAATCTTCTCTGTGAATGTATACTTATTCTGCCTATTCTGCTTACAAACTCCATTAAAGTACATTAACAAACGAGAGCACTGAAGGCAGACAAGAAAACTAATTATCTTTTGCTGAAAAGCACCATATGTTTCTTTTAACATCAAACAATAGAGTGAAGAGTGCATCCATATTTCAAGCAAATCTTTGATAAAGATAAACAAGGAGAAGGAGCTGAAAGAACAAGTTAGCACATATACCACAGATATCCTGTTTTATTACATTTTTTATTTGTCAAAATATTTATTTCTCAATGTACAGAAGAGTAAATGAAAACAGGTGAAGTGGTTTGTCACTTTTATGTTCCACATCATTTTGCAACCACTGTAACCCTCTCCCCTCCCCCTCCCTCTGGCATGCTGATTTTGTTTTTAAAAGGACCAGATGGTTTTGCTGACACTTTCAATGAACAAAACCAAGTTAGAAATAAAAACATATATTGTGTACACCAGAGATATTTTTGTCCTGTGGGCTTAGTTTATGATTCCTAAATACTTTCTTGCAAAAATGAAAAAATTCCTTTTAGGAGTTGAGGATAACTATATATACAATGATGCCTATATAGCTACTTTAAAAGAAGGATAACCAGCTCACCTATGTGGCCAAATGCTCATTCCTTCGTGCAAAGCAGTGTGAGTAAATAAATGTAGGAAATGCATATGTTGCATGCATGTTACGGGCAACAATGGGGCGGAGGGGATGAGAGTGAGATGATAATGTTCCTCCCACCCAACAGGATAGCATGGGGGCACAAATGTGACTTTTAGTTGGTACTGACAGGGCAGATCTCTGCTCCTTATGATCACTGTATTCACAAAATTCATAGATACACTGGCCACACGCCTAGGCGTCTCCAAATACTGTAAATCATAAGTGAGTCAATGCAGCCAGCAGAGCACAGATGCATGCTAATTTTGGACAGAATTAGGAAGTACTACCATGCATGGTCTCTCCTCTGCCTTTCCCACATTGTACAACGGAACTGGAGTCATTCAGATGTGTTTTAGTATTTAAGCTTCTGACCCATGGTCCATGTATTGTGGATGCTGTGCAGACACACCATGCATTACATGTGTACAATGCATGTGTGCACGTGACATGAATACTAGGGATGGGACTATCGGCGAATTATCGGTTACTGGTTTTATTGGTATCAGATTAATCCAATACCGATAGTCCCATCCCTAATTGAATACGCACTACATGGACCTTGGATGTTCTGGTAGGTAGCATGGAGGTGGCAGTATTTAGCTCTTTCTAAATATTGAGGATGTACACAGTGAATATAAAGGGCACACATTTTTAAAATGCCTGAATGATTTAGGTTATTAAGTCCCATTTTCAAAAGAAATACTAAAGGTCAATGGGACATGCACTCACAAGTGCCCAAGTTGCTTTTCAAAATAGATTTATGTTACTAAGTCCCATAGGCTCAAATGATCAAATACTGCATTGACACAAGACCCCTTCTTTTCAAAGTGACGACTATTGCCAGAGCATCCCTTTTGAGAATCAGAGCCTTAGAGATGCCAAACTACGGGTCCCCAAAGCAGCACAAGATGGGACCATAATCCCAACTGGTATTTGATGGAAAACAGTACTTTGCCTGTCTTTGTTTCTGCCTGGCATTGCATAATAAAGTCTCAAAGCAAAATGTTTCAGAACCACTGCAGCTGGTCCTTTGAAAACTTTTATCAGAGTTAAATAAAAACTGTGAAATGTACCTTATTCAAATCTGAAATGGACACTATTTAAAAAAAAATCAGTCTATAGAACCATTATCTTTTTCATCTTTCAGAGACAATGGAAAGCCTTTCAGATGTAAAGCATCTCCTAAAAGGATTTAATCATGTAAACATCTCTATTTTTAAGAGTTTGGTTTCACTGTGGTTTATACCGATCATAATTACATTTCTAGAATGCTCCCTGCTAAACGGTGCTTGGACCACTTTACTACATAAAACACACCGCCCCATTCCAAAAATGGGTCAGGAGGCTTACAACCTTCTTTTAAAAACACTACTATAAATACATCCTTAGTATAAAAAATACATGTAAAATACATCCCTCACCTCCCAATACCCTACCAACCCATTCCACCAACTCCCACTCCTCCAACATGCACCTGTAGGAACAACACCCCCCCCCCCCCCCCAGTCAGACTCTTCCCTCTGGGGCCATGGCTCACCCACTCTTTCCCTCGTTTCTCACCCAAACTATCCCACATGATGCCCATCCTTCCCACGCTCCCTGCCCACAGCTTATCCCCATAAAATAAAATCAACATCCATCCCACCACCTTTCCCGATAAGCTCCAATACAAAGCAAATAAAATGCTAAGGGGAGGCTCTTGTTGGAACAGGGGCTAAGAGGAGCAGCAGTGTAATGGCAGATCCTTTTAGGAAGCACAGCTTTGTGGCCATGACCACATGGTTAGGGTGCCATGTATGCAACTTTTCCCAAGAGACTTAAGAAAAACGCAGGTTGCAGGGCCTGCATTAGCACCTTATGTATTTTTCAAAAGTGTCCTGGAAAAATTGGCATATATGGCAACCGCGTACACAGTCCAAGAACAATCAGCTCAGTGCCCATTAGAGCCACCTTTCAGCCATGGCTTGGTGGCTGCCTCCTCCAGGCAGCTTGATCCCCTTTGATGCCGGAGAGGAAAATGGATGATACCAGTCCTCATCCAACCAGCTTCTGGGAGAGGAAACAGCTGACAGACAGACAAGCCCCATCCCACCCACAGACTTGTGATTTTCTTTTCTTCCTTCTTCATTAACCAATTTTAAACCAGGATGCTGATATATCCTATAAACTCTTTAAGAATTCTGTAGGCTTTCCTGTCATCAGTATTGACTGGATAATTCAAAATATGACATAGTCTTTAAATAAATTAAAAAGAGGGTTGGGATTAAAAAAAAACCCAGCCAGTTTTAAAGATAGAACAAAGCAAGCACCTCTATCTGTTTGGTTGGCATTTGCTTTCACTCAGTTGTCTAGCTGAAAAGAAAATAGAAGCCATTTGGCATGCCTGCAAGAAGTGACGACAATTGGATTTATATGTGGGTTAGAATTAACACTTTTCAGGAAACCACCTCACACTTTTCCAGATGATTAAAACAAGCCAGCAGTTTTAGATAGATACCTGAATCAAAAGCAGTAGTTTGGGCATTTTGATTCCAGTCTTCTCTCACAGTTTCTATTCCTTCTAGATCATTACTAGGTTGGGACTCAATCCTGCATCTCTTTAAAGTGAGAGTGAAGTGAAATCCTTCAGTGGCACCAGGATTTCACCCATGAGGTTGTTTTGCTCATGATTAGTCCCACTGATGTCAGAAACCATGTGTAGTTTCTTGATTCTCATACCATCCAAAACTTGACAGAGAGAAATAGGAACACTTCATGCCACCCTTAATCTGCATAAATGTGTGTGTTTATAGAAATGTTTAACAACCCACTTCGCTGACTAAGTCTGGGGCTGAGTGTCTGTGTGAAAGACTCTGGGTTTTTTAAAAATGAGATGCTACCATGCATGACCCTTATTAACCACTCATCCAAACACCTAGAGTGCCCCATGCGGGGGAACCCAAAATAGTGCATGGAGATAGGTGCCCAAGCATCCTCTGCTCATATGAACCAGGCCACCCACCCACCCCAGCAGGCCGGCCCATGGCTGGCCTCTTCCCTGGTCCCACCAACTGCCCTGCTGGGAGTTCTCTGGTGAGCTCTTAGGCCTTTGTTACATGGCCCCTGAAGGGGGGGGGGTCCATAGGCACGCTGGTACATGTGCGGTGGGTGGGCAGGGCAATCATACAGGCACACAAGCAGCCTCACGCACCCCCCACTCATCCCCACACAAGGAGAAACCGCCGTTTTCCCCAGTTGCTTCATTCAGGGAGATGAGTGGAGGATGCGTATTAGGTGGGAGCGTGCACACACGCACCCCCACTCACCACATGCACTCGTGCAATGTCTTTCACACGGGCCCCCACTCATGAACACAACTCTTTCTGCATTTTCATGAGTGGGAGAGCCCTGTGTAAAAAGGGCCTTAAAAGGACACACGCACAAAATACACCACCACGTTGACTCAAAGCACAATGAACTCCTTTCATGGTGCCCAAGAGAAGAGCCAACACCATGGAAGACAGCAGTTCAGGCAGCAGCATCCTGTGTGTCCGACTAAGCATGTGCCTCTGTTATTGGCCGGGACTGCCAGAGGCTGCACCAGCTCCTGCGCAGCAGGAAGAGGTTACTGACTGGCTGCTCTAGCGGTTTCCCTCGTGTTGAGAGCTGTATTTCATGGCAGAGGGCAGGCAGTTGGGTAGGGCTTGGGGTAGGGGTTGTTGCTGGGCAGGGGGAGAGGAAATGGCCGCCTATATGTGTTTTTTGTAGGGCTAGTCCATGGTAGCAGGAGTACATGGAGGCTACTCGAGTGGGCGTGGTGGCTACCCTGGGAGCCACCCATTAAAATCACTCTCCACTCGTGGGTGGGTGCTCCGTGGCTGTGCCACTCAGCAGCCATAGACCCCTCCTCAAACCTTGCTCATTTAAAAAACACCCTCTGTGTACACATATTTTTATATGTGCAGGACAGATAGTTCAAGTTACAACTCCACCTCCTAAATAGTAGGGGTGGGAATATCGGTATCGGATAAATCCAATACACCGGATAATCAGGTATATCGGATTAATCCGATAATCACCAGTATCGGCATACGGGGTTTTTTACATCACGGCCATTGAAGTAAATGTCTGCAATGTAAAAAAACCCGGTAAAGGGGTCAATGTTAAAAATCCGGTATGCCGATACAGGTAAATCTGATACCAAGGAGATCCGATACCAATAAATCTGTATCCGGTAATCTCCCCGGTATCCCATCCCTACTAAATAGTCACATTTCTCAAATGTGTGCTGTAACAGGGTGTGGTTATACCAGGGTAAGTCCTTACAGGATCTGGCCCCACAAATCACTGTTTCTTCAGGGAATTTAGCTCCACGGTGTCCTTTATTCAGATACAGTGTCTTGTTACCATAGAACAGCTTCTCTACTCACAAGCTCTGTGGGCCAGGCAGTCTCTGATGCAACCCACTAAAACCCTCTGCTCAGTGAAATCCCTCTGAACAGGGTTGCGAGGAGGCAGAGCCAAACTCCTAACTCCTGTCTCTTCAACAGCTCCAAGGAATTTTCTGTCTGGATTGCCAGCTCATCCACCTACACTCTACAGTTCCAAGAAGGCTTCATTGGCTCTTTAGAGGCAGAGCTCCCTCTTAACTCCTACCTCTCCCAGGTCTCCCAACACTGAGCCTAGCTCAGGCTTTTGGGCTTGTGGCTGGCTTTTGCCACACCCAAGCATAGATAGAAGGTAATCAGGTGCTGTCCCTTGCTTACTATAGTGCCTGTGTCCTGGATAGTGCCTTCAGCCCCCTGGTACTACCTCTCTTAAAGGGCCAGCATCCTAGTTAAGCTGCACCCTTCTACATTTGTATTGACTTTGGCTCGAACGTTTTAGTTTTAAAGGCACTCAGAGGGTCACAGATGAAAGACGTGGCAGTCCCATTAAGATTAACTTCCAAGAGGGACTGACAGCTCCCTCCTGTCTTGGTGTTATCTTTCTTGGTTCTTTGATAGCGATGCTTATCCCGAGCTGGATTAAAGTGAGAAACGGTTTTCCTCCTACCCACCCCTGTCCATTAGTCACCAACCAGGACTGTTAACCCAAGCAAGCAGTGGCAGTACTTTCTTGGCTGGATTAATGAGGTGATAATGATGCCCACAGTGTGCCACCTAGTCTCTCCACCTCTACTATTACCGGGCTGGGAATGGTTTCCTTCTCAGAGGCTACTTAGTACAAACTCCAAGGGCTACAGTTGAAGTTGGAGTAGGGATGCTTAAGGTGTGTACACAGGGTGGGGTCCAGATCATGGACCTCTGACCTGGATTCATCTCCTATCTTTGTGTTTGCATGCCCTGATCTCTGGCCCCTCCTCCTCCTGAGCCTCAGAGGCCAAATCCAGGAACTGCAAATAAAAACTAACCACAGGCTGCAGTTGGTCCCCAGACCTGAGGATCCCCACTCCTGGCTTACACCCTCAGATTTATCCTCTCTTTACCCTGGAGTAGAAAACAGATTTCCACTGGTTTGCACACATCACTTTAACTTAGCATTGAGGGGTGGGTGGGTGAAAGTTAATCTAACATTCTTTTCCAAAACAACAAGCAATACTGCCCCCATCCTGTTAAATTAAATTACAGCAGTAAGTTCTTGTTTTCTTAATATACAAAGTACTTTGTATTTGATCAAACTAGGTTCTAAAAGAGAAATCTTTAAGCACATTACTTCAAGTTCCTCAAAAAGTCTGAGGAAATAATTCTATTCCATTACAAGAAGCAAGGGAAGACATCCAGAAGCCTTGCTGTGAATTATTCCGGTGGAACTGACAGCAGTCAGCATATATTTTTCACCAAAATGAGGACTACCATTTAAATTCTTTCAAAGAAAGCAAGTTGAACTATTGACTTCACTGAACTTCACTGCCAGTTCGGCTGAGGGGAGGAAATGAATTGATCATGTCTCGCTCTGGCACTTCCCTTGGGACATGCTTCTTTTTTACTTCTGAGAACTAGTCCAAATAGGACAGGTAATCCCAAACTGTAGTTTAGGATCTCTGAGTTATCCTTGGGGCACCTGGAGTTTGCAAAATGAAGGTATTGGGGAACTAAGCCACAGGGAAGTGGGGTGTTAGAAGGGAAGATGGTGAGTGAAAGGATCTTTCTACTAAACTGGTCTGCAGAATGGTAACGTTTGCAAACTGTTGTCATGAGGCTTCAAAGGTGGTGGGGCAGATGAAGGTTATAATTCCTGAGCTACAAAGAGCTATTTTACAAGATAACCCATCTCATCTAGCTAGCAGCTGTTTATCCAAAAACATATTTGAATTGCCACCTCTTTTCTTGGAAATATATCCTTTGATATATTTCCCACTGAATATACACTCTTTTAAATGCTAGAGTCAGTCAATCCTCAAAGATGTTATTGCTAGTTTAAGATTTCCTTCATAGGGATTTGAAAACAATGGATGATGCTTCATACAGTGATAGCTGGGGGTCAGAGGCCTACATTTCTTTGACACATTCTTAATGCTTCCATATGGGGTTTTCGGGCTCTCTCCACTTACTCCATCACCTGTCAGTGGTCATGGACAGGGCTTCCTTCAACCTCAACCTCACTGTTGCTGAGGTAGGGGCGTTCAGGCTCCTTCTCTCTCGCCCGTGGGTCCTGGAAGCCTGGCCGAGGAGAAGAGCATTGGGGTCGAATTCCGGGTCATGCCCACCTCACTGTGTATAGGAGGAGAAGCTGAGGCTGGGCCCTGTTGTCGTGGGGGAGGGGGAGGCTCTGATTCAAACTTCACCTTAGCCATGAACTCACTGGGTGACCTTGGGCCAGTCACAGACCTCTCAACCTAATCTACCTCATAAGGTTTTTGTCAGGATTAAGAGTTGTGTTAATTAGTTAGTTGTTAATCAGTTAAAGAATTGAATATTGCAGGGTAAATATGTTAATTCTAAACCATGATAAGTCAAAGGTGCTGGTTTTTGGGAGGTCAAGGAAAGTCTGGCAGTGGCAAATAGATGGGTGTACACTGGCGCAGGTGCCAGGGGTATAAATACCTGGGGGTCTGGTTCAATGCTTCTATGCGCTGGACCCAACAAAGAAATTTAGTACTCGGCCGTGTGAGGGGAAATATTATATCGCTCATACGATGTCTCCACAAGAGAGAGGGGGGTTTTCTGGGGATAGCACTAAAGATATTGGATGTAAAAATCAGGGCCCAATTACTGTATGGCGCCGAATTATGGGCCCTGGATTTTCTCCAGGAATTGGATAAAGCCCAGGCTAGGTGTTTACGGAGTTTGTTGGCTATCCCGAATAGTGTGCCATCAGCGGCGATAAGACTGGAGACAGGGGTAATTCCCTGGAGCTGTGCTGTATGGACTCGGGCTATAATTTTGTGGCTGAGAATAAATTTCTTTAACCTTACGTCAGTGAGTCAGGACCTATTTGCCCATAGCCGGAAGGATTTGTTTACAAACCCTTGGGGCCTTCAGATTAGAGCAAAGGTAGCACTGATGGGCTTGTCTGTGGAGGAGTTAGCAAAGACAGGGGAAAAGGCGGCAAAGGCTATTATTAAAACCAGGCTTCAGGACATTAGCAGGCAGGTAGATTACGCCAAGGTTGCCAGAACGAGTTCAATGGCCCATTATGGAAGTATATCTCCTGTCCTCCCAGAAATGGCAGCATATTTGGGTAGGCCCTGTGGGTTTAGGAAGTTACAACTGTTCCTAATGGCGCGGATGAATGTTTTGCCTACAAGGCTTTTAGAGGGGAGATACCAGGGTATCCCTTTCGCCCAAAGGACCTGCCCTTTTGACGAAATGACGGCAGAGACAGTTGAGCATATTTTGGGGGAATGCCATTTATATGATCGGGCAAGGAGGCGTTGGCTGGGAGTGATCATGGGGAAACTACCAGGGAGAACCCCATTGGAAATACTAAGAGTCTTGTTAGACGATGTCAATAGGGACATAACATTGGCAGTAATGGGCTTTTTGGTGGAAGCCTTTCAGGCCAGAGCTCATTTCCTGGGCAGCAAATCAATTCTAGAGGTGGCTGTATCCCCTCAGGGAGAATAGGGAGTAGTTATATTGCTTTTTTTTCCTCTCAGCTGTGGGTAAATTTGGTGCAAACAATTTTGGGGTAATTATAGCGTGTAGTTAATTGTTATATGTTTTAGTTACGTTCTTGTTAGTATGATTTTAAATGTTTTGACGTTATGTAAATTCTTAAACAGCGGGTTCTGTTAAAATTAGACATGATGTCAGATTTTTAAGTTAAAAATTTGTAATGTTGTATGCAAGGACCAATGCGGTTACGCAAATAAAAGCTTTGATGATGAGTTAAAGAATTATAACCCATCCTGAGCCTAAGGGATAAAAAAAAATCAAAATAAATAGATTTTATGAGCTCCAGGAACCTTGTTCCTCTTATGAGGGCTGAACCTGAGGGGGAAACAGATGGCAAGAAATTCTCAGTCAGAAACCACAGCCCACAGACAGACATATCCCCTTCCAATACAGTATAGTACTCCAATACATGATATACTAGGACAAATATTTGCCTGCCTTTTGTCACCTGTGTAGTAAACCGATGCACTTGAGCTGCTGCCTGAGACAGGAACTATAAATGGAGACATTTAATTTTATTTTATTTATAATAAAGCTTATTATCCTGCCCCATCCCACCATTCAGTAACTTGGGGCAACGGACAATTTAAAATAATATAGAATAAAACGAAACACAATTCTGGCTATGGTAGAGACAGGGATTAAATCCATAATACCAAGGTAGGGAGGAGCTTCTGTCCCCAGTTTCAGTGTTGCCCCCAACCACAGAGGAAGAGGATTGGGCCTGAAACACCAAAGCAAAGTGTGGGTGCATGGAACCGAAGTTGTAAGCAAGCACAATAAGAGTCTGTACAATGTCCATACTGCTTACATGATGCGCAAGATAAGGCAAGGACTTAACTTACATTTTCTGTGCTTTTTGGAGTGTGAGTGAGTTTACCTCTTTTCACACAGACACTCTAACACTGATAAAAAGGGTGTTACATTTTATTATACATGTTGCAGGAGACCCATACAGCATACTTGCAGTCTTGCAACATGTATAATGAAATGTAACCCCCATTTTATCAGTGTTAGAGTGCCTGTGTAAAAAGGGCCTTTGTAAGAGCCTTAACTCGTCTCTTAAACCATAGGCTTTTTGATGCTAAATAAAATATATTAAAATACACAAAGAGATTAATAAAACCAAGTAAAAGCAAGTAAAATCCCTTATCCCACAAATCTCCCCCACTTGCCAAATGCCTGGCATCCAGAAGATGAGCAGGACTGGGCTTAGATTAATGTGCAAAGGAAGGGAGTTCCATAACTGTGGGACAGTCACTGAGAATGCCTCTCTGTGCACTTTTGTTGTGTGAATTTGACAGGCAGATGGTACCTGCAAGATAGCGCTCCCAGCTAACTTCAGAAGCCATAGCGGGACAGGAGGAGAGAGGTGGTCTCTCTCCTATCCTTGTGTGCCTGCTCTCATCTCTGCTCACTTGCTCTGGGGTCATTTTTTCAGTGCTTGGGGTGGGGCAGGAACTGGATCCAGGGGCCAGATCCAAGAACTGGAAAGGGGGCACATAAAAACTAGAGGCAGGCTGTATTTGGTCCTCAGGTTCCATATCCTTGCCCCGGAGGAACAGAGTTTAAAAGTTCTCCATTTTAAGAAAGACATAGATACAATCCTATTATTACACCAAACAAAAACACCAAATTAAATCAGTTAAAATATGTGCAAAAATAAATCTTAGGATAATTGCTTTAAGAGGAATTAAATCTGTTCATTAATATCAATAGTTACCTGTAGTGCTTTTGTAATCCTTCTCTTCTTCCAAAGGCTTTTATACATATTAACTAATTAATCCTTATTATATTTGCATTTGTGGAAGCTAGTTAGCATTAGACTATTTTTACAACTGGGGAAACCGAGACTTGGGAAGAAATCCCTTAATTAAGTTGTTTTTATACCACGCTAATCACTGTGTTTGCCTGCAAATAAAGTGAATTGTCCCAGCGCCGCACAGGGAGACAGCATTGGCAGACCATGTTTCTTCTGAGGTTTCTTTTATTTTGCTTCAAGACTTTTCTTACTCAGCTGTGAGAGGAGTGGTGAGGCAAGACAGAGGCAGGCTATTGTCTTTCTGAAAGCTCAATTTGCTTTTATCACCCTGGATCACACTATGATGTCTCATCCACTCCCAGGAGAGCTGGGTGACACATCAACTGCTGGGTTTTACAACTCCATTAGCTGGGAGATGTCCCGAGTATTATGGCATCCCCAAAGTCATAATACTACACTCCTGTTCCATGCCTCACGATCTCCCTGTCCCTTTCTGTAGGTTCCTGGAAGCATTCTCTCCATCCCTGAAGAGTCAGACGTTCATGTAAGGGTCAGCCAGACTTTGGTCTCTATCATCAGTTCCTCTAACAGTAGCAGCACAGCCTTCATTTCATGTACTTATTTATACCCTGCCTCTCCTTCCCAGGCAGCTCAAGGCAGCTTACAAGTGTTAAAACGTCATTTAAACATATACATAAAATACACTGTAACAGGGTGGTGCTTGTCCACAGTAAGTCTTGTCAAAATCAGGGCCCAATTACACAGTCTCATTCAGGGAATTAGCTCCACATGTATTTTATTTATAGTGTCCTCCAACATACATCCCGTCAAGCAGGCCCTGTCTGCTGTTAGGCTCTCAGCCTTGGCATCACTTCCCCAGCAAACCTCTTAGCCACTTACAGTCTCTTCCAGCCAGGCTTCCCAGCTCTGGCTATTACACAAGCCCCTTGTCAGTTCCCTCTGGCTTTGTCCTTTAAAGGAACTCACAACCCCGCTCATTCTCCATGTGCAGCCCAGACACAACTCCCTCTCTAGCCCTGCTTTTGTATCCTGCTCTATAGCCCTTTTGTATCCTGAGCCACACCCCAAACAAAGTCACTTCCTGCCAGGGCCACTTTGTATTTGGCCGGTGGCCATTTTGGCTCCCCTTCAGGATACAGCAGCCTCTTGTGGCACTTCCCTGCCACATACACATAAAGGGGAAGCAAAAGTATAAGAAAATAAAAACCCCATCCTCCCCACCCACCCTTCACCCACCTCCTTCACCAAAGCCTGGCGGAACAGCCAGGTCTTGCACTGTCATCGAAATGAGACAAGGTCTGGGGCCATCTAGGCCTCCACTGGAAGGGAGTTCCACAGACTAGGTTAGGGTGGCCATACCGCCCCTTTAAAAGATGACACTTATGGAAAATGCATGCAGCCCTGTAACATGTATTTTCATAAGTGTCCTCTT